>CM076979.1:40247788-40697788 GCA_039105355.1 Benthosema pterotum
TCTCATCATTTTTTTTTTTCAATTGCTCAAAATATGAAAAACGGTAAAGGCTATAGCCTTACGCTTTTCTCTCAATTTCGACATTTTTCGAAAATGCTCAAAAATGCTCAAAATGATGAAAAACGGCATGCTGTGCAAGACCGTAAGGCTATAGCCTGCGTTTTGCCATTTTTTGTCATTTTTTCGAAATCGCTCAAAATTATGAAAAACGGTAAGGCTATAGCCTTACGCTTTTTTCAAAATTTCGACATTTTCGAAAATGCTCAAAAATGCTCAAAATGATGAAAAACGCATGCTGTGCAAGACCGTAAGGCTATAGCCTTGCGTTTTTTGCCAGTTTTCTCATTTTTTCGAAATCGCGCTCAAAATTATGAAAAACGGTAAGGCTATAGCCTTACGCTTTTTTCAAAATTTCGACATTTTTTCGAAAATGCTCAAAAATGCTCAAAATGATGAAAAACGGCATGCTGTTGCAAGACCGTAAGGTATAGCCTTGCGTTTTTTGCCAGTTTTCGTCATTTTTCGAAATCGCTCAAAATTATGAAAAACGGTAAGGCTATAGCCTTACGCTTTTTTCAAAATTTCGACATTTTTCGAAAATGCTCAAAAATGCTCAAAATGATGAAAAACGGCATGCTGTGCAAGACCGTAAGGCTATAGCCTTGCGTTTTTTGCCAGTTTTTCGTCATTTTTTCGAAATCGCTCAAAATTATGAAAAACGGTAAGGCTATAGCCTTACGCTTTTTTCAAAATTTCGACATTTTTCGAAAATGCTCAAAAATGCTCAAAATGATGAAAAACGGCATGCTGTGCAAGACCGTAAGGCTATAGCCTTGCGTTTTTGCCAGTTTTCGTCATTTTTCGAAATCGCTCAAATTATGAAAAACGGTAAGGCTATAGCCTTACGCTTTTTTCAAAATTTCGACATTTTTCGAAAATGCTCAAAAATGCTCAAAATGATGAAAAACGGCATGCTGTGCAAGACCGTAAGGCTATAGCCTTGCATTTTGCCAGTTTTTTGTCATTTTTCGAAATCGCTCAAATTATGAAAAACGGTAAGGCTATAGCCTTACGCTTTTTCAAAATTTCGACATTTTTCGAAAATGCTCAAAAATGCTCAAAATGATGAAAAACGGCATGCTGTGCAAGACCGTAAGGCTATAGCCTTGCGTTTTTGCCAGTTTTCGTCATTTTTCGAAATCGCTCAAAATTATGAAAAACGGTAAGGCTATAGCCTTACGCTTTTTCAAAATTTTCGACATTTTTCGAAAATGCTCAAAAATGCTCAAAATGATGAAAAACGGCATGCTGTGCAAGACCGTAAGGCTATAGCCTTGCGTTTTTGCCAGTTTTCGTCATTTTTCGAAATCGCTCAAAATTATGAAAAACGGTAAGGCTATAGCCTTACGCTTTTTTCAAAATTTCGACATTTTTCGAAAATGCTCAAAAATGCTCAAAATGATGAAAAACGGCATGCTGTGCAAGACCGTAAGGCTATAGCCTTGCGTTTTTGCCAGTTTTCGTCATTTTTCGAAATCGCTCAAAAATATGAAAAACGGTAAGGCTATAGCCTTACGCTTTTTTCAAAATTTCGACATTTTTCGAAAATGCTCAAAAATGCTCAAAATGATGAAAAACGGCATGCTGTGCAAGACCGTAAGGCTATAGCCTTGCGTTTTTGCCAGTTTTCGTCATTTTTCGAAATCGCTCAAAATTATGAAAAACGGTAAGGCTATAGCCTTACGCTTTTTTCAAAATTTCGACATTTTTCGAAAATGCTCAAAAATGCTCAAAATGATGAAAAACGGCATGCTGTGCAAGACCGTAAGGCTATAGCCTTGCGTTTTTGCCAGTTTTCGTCATTTTTCGAAATTGCTCAAAATTATGAAAAACGGTAAGGCTATAGCCTTACGCTTTTTTTCAAAATTTCGACATTTTTCGAAAATGCTCAAAAATGCTCAAAATGATGAAAAACGGCATGCTGTGCAAGACCGTAAGGCTATAGCCTTGCGTTTTTGCCAGTTTTTGTCATTTTTCGAAATCGCTCAAAATTATGAAAAAACGGTAAGGCTATAGCCTTACGCTTTTTTCAAAATTTCGACATTTTTCGAAAATGCTCAAAAATGCTCAAAATGATGAAAAACGGCATGCTGTGCAAGACCGTAAGGCTATAGCCTTGCGTTTTGCCAGTTTTCGTCTTTTTTCGAAATCGCTCAAAATTATGAAAAACGGTAAGGCTATAGCCTTACGCTTTTTTCAAAATTTCGACATTTTTCGAAAATGCTTAAAAATGCTCAAAATGATGAAAAACGGCATGCTGTGCAAGACCGTAAGGCTATAGCCTTGCGTTTTTGCCAGTTTTCGTCATTTTTCGAAATCGCTCAAAATTATGAAAAACGGTAAGGCTATAGCCTTACGCTTTTTTCAAAATTTCGACATTTTTCGAAAATGCTTAAAAATGCTCAAAATGATGAAAAACGGCATGCTGTGCAAGACCGTAAGGCTATAGCCTTGCGTTTTTGCCAGTTTTCGTCATTTTTCGAAATCGCTCAAAATTATGAAAAACGGTAAGGCTATAGCCTTACGCTTTTTTCAAAATTTCGACATTTTTCGAAAATGCTCAAAAATGCTCAAAATGATGAAAAACGGCATGCTGTGCAAGACCGTAAGGCTATAGCCTTGCGTTTTGCCCAGTTTTTGTCATTTTTCGAAATCGCTCAAAATTATGAAAAACGGTAAGGCTATAGCCTTACGCTTTTTTCAAAATTTCGACATTTTTCGAAAATGCTCAAAAATGCTCAAAAATGATGAAAAACGGCATGCTGTGCAAGACCGTAAGGCTATAGCCTTGCGTTTTGCCAGTTTTCGTCATTTTTTCGAAATCGCTCAAAATTATGAAAAACGGTAAGGCTATAGCCTTACGCCTTTTTTCAAAATTTCGACATTTTTCGAAAATGCTCAAAAATGCTCAAAATGATGAAAAACGGCATGCTGTGCAAGACCATAAGGCTATAGCCTTGCGTTTTTGCCAGTTTTCGTCATTTTTCGAAATCGCTCAAAATTATGAAAAACGGTAAGGCTATAGCCTTACGCTTTTTTCAAAATTTCGACATTTTTCGAAAATGCTCAAAAATGCTCAAAATGATGAAAAACGGCATGCTGTGCAAGACCGTAAGGCTATAGCCTTGCGTTTTTGCCAGTTTTCGTCATTTTTCGAAATCGCTCAAAATTATGAAAAACGGTAAATAGCCTTACTTTTTTCAAAATTTCGACATTTTTCGAAAATGCTCAAAAATGCTCAAAATGATGAAAAACGGCATGCTGTGCAAGACCGTAAGGCTATAGCCTTGCGTTTTTGCCAGTTTTCGTCATTTTTCAAAATCGCTCAAAATTATGAAAAACGGTAAGGCTATAGCCTTACGCTTTTTTCAAAATTTCGACATTTTTCGAAAATGCTCAAAAATGCTCAAAATGATGAAAAACGGCATGCTGTGCAAGACCGTAAGGCTATAGCCTTGCGTTTTTGCCAGTTTTCGTCATTTTTCGAAATCGCTCAAAATGATGAAAAACGGTAAGGCTATAGCCTTACGCTTTTTTCAAAATTTCGACATTTTTCGAAAATGCTCAAAAATGCTCAAAATGATGAAAAACGGCATGCTGTGCAAGACCGTAAGGCTATAGCCTTGTTTTTGCCAGTTTTCGTCATTTTTCGAAATCGCTCAAAATTATGAAAAACGGTAAGGCTATAGCCTTACGCTTTTTTCAAAATTTCGACATTTTTCGAAAATGCTCAAAAATGCTCAAAATGATGAAAAACGGCATGCTGTGCAAGACCATAAGGCTATAGCCTTGCGTTTTTGCCAGTTTTCGTCATTTTTCGAAATCGCTCAAAATTATGAAAAACGGTAAGGCTATAGCCTTACGCTTTTTTTCAAAATTTCGACATTTTTCGAAAATGCTCAAAAATGCTCAAAATGATGAAAAACGGCATGCTGTGCAAGACCGTAAGGCTATAGCCTTGCGTTTTTGCCAGTTTTTGTCATTTTTCGAAATCGCTCAAAATTATGAAAAACGGTAAGGCTATAGCCTTACGCTTTTTTCAAAATTTCGACATTTTTTCGAAAATGCTCAAAAATGCTCAAAATGATGAAAAACGGCATGCTGTGCAAGACCGTAAGGCTATAGCCTTGCGTTTTTGCCAGTTTTCGTCATTTTTCGAAATCGCTCAAAATTATGAAAAACGGTAAGGCTATAGCCTTACGCTTTTTTCAAAATTTCGACATTTTTCGAAAATGCTCAAAAATGCTCAAAATGATGGAAAACGGCATGCTGTGCAAGACCGTAAGGCTATAGCCTTGCGTTTTTGCCAGTTTTCGTCATTTTTCGAAATCGCTCAAAATTATGAAAAACGGTAAGGCTATAGCCTTACGCTTTTTTCAAAATTTCGACATTTTTCGAAAATGCTCAAAAATGCTCAAAATGATGAAAAACGGCATGCTGTGCAAGACCGTAAGGCTATAGCCTTGCGTTTTTGCCAGTTTTCGTCATTTTTCGAAATCGCTCAAAATTATGAAAAACGGTAAGGCTATAGCCTTACGCTTTTTTCAAAATTTCGACATTTTTCGAAAATGCTCAAAAATGCTCAAAATGATGAAAAACGGCATGCTGTGCAAGACCGTAAGGCTATAGCCTTGCGTTTTGCCAGTTTTCGTCATTTTTCGAAATCGCTCAAAATTATGAAAAACGGTAAGGCTATAGCCTTACGCTTTTTTCAAAATTTCGACATTTTTCGAAAATGCTCAAAAATGCTCAAAATGATGAAAAACGGCATGCTGTGCAAGACCGTAAGGCTATAGCCTTGCGTTTTTGCCAGTTTTCGTCATTTTTCGAAATCGCTCAAAATTATGAAAAACGGTAAGGCTATAGCCTTACGCTTTTTTCAAAATTTCGACATTTTTCGAAAATGCTCAAAAATGCTCAAAATGATGAAAACGGCATGCTGTGCAAGACCGTAAGGCTATAGCCTTGCGTTTTTGCCAGTTTTCGTCATTTTTCGAAATCGCTCAAAATTATGAAAAACGGTAAGGCTATAGCCTTACGCTTTTTCAAAATTTCGACATTTTTCGAAAATGCTCAAAAATGCTCAAAATGATGAAAAACGGCATGCTGTGCAAGACCGTAAGGCTATAGCCTTGCGTTTTTGCCAGTTTTCGTCATTTTTTCAAATCGCTCAAAATTATGAAAAACGGTAAGGCTATAGCCTTACGCTTTTTTCAAAATTTCGACATTTTTCGAAAATGCTCAAAAATGCTCAAAATGATGAAAAAGGCATGCTGTGCAAGACCGTAAGGCTATAGCCTTGCGTTTTTGCCAGTTTTTGTCATTTTTCGAAATCGCTCAAAATTATGAAAAACGGTAAGGCTATAGCCTTACGCTTTTTTCAAAATTTCGACATTTTTCGAAAATGCTCAAAAATGCTCAAAATGATGAAAAACGGCATGCTGTGCAAGACCGTAAGGCTATAGCCTTGCGTTTTTGCCAGTTTTCGTCATTTTTTCGAAATCGCTCAAAATTATGAAAAACGGTAAGGCTATAGCCTTACGCTTTTTTCAAAATTTCGACATTTTTCGAAAATGCTCAAAAATGCTCAAAATGATGAAAAACGGCATGCTGTGCAAGACCGTAAGGCTATAGCCTTGCGTTTTTGCCAGTTTTCGTCATTTTTCGAAATCGCTCAAAATTATGAAAAACGGTAAGGCTATAGCCTTACGCTTTTTTCAAAATTTCGACATTTTTCGAAAATGCTCAAAAATGCTCAAAATGATGAAAAACGGCATGCTGTGCAAGACCGTAAGGCTATAGCCTTGCGTTTTTGCCAGTTTTCGTCATTTTTTTAAATCGCTCAAAATTATGAAAAACGGTAAGGCTATAGCCTTACTTTTTTCAAAATTTCGACATTTTTCGAAAATGCTCAAAAATGCTCAAAATGATGAAAAACGCATGCTGTGCAAGACCCGTAAGGCTATAGCCTTGCGTTTTGCCAGTTTTCGTCATTTTTCGAAATCGCTCAAATTATTAAGCCTTAACGCTTTTTTCAAAATTTCGACATTTTTCGAAAATGCTTAAAAATGCTCAAAATGATGAAAAACGGCATGCTGTGCAAGACCGTAAGGCTATAGCCTTGCGTTTTTGCCAGTTTTTGTCTTTTTTCGAAATCGCTCAAAATTATGAAAAACGGTAAGGCTATAGCCTTACGCTTTTTTCAAAATTTCGACATTTTTCGAAAATGCTTAAAAATGCTCAAAATGATGAAAAACGGCATGCTGTGCAAGACCGTAAGGCTATAGCCTTGCGTTTTTGCCAGTTTTCGTCATTTTTCGAAATCGCTCAAAATTATGAAAAACGGTAAGGCTATAGCCTTACGCTTTTTTCAAAATTTCGACATTTTTCGAAAATGCTCAAAAATGCTCAAAATGATGAAAAACGGCATGCTGTGCAAGACCGTAAGGCTATAGCCTTGCTTTTTGCCAGTTTTTGTCATTTTTCGAAATCGCTCAAAATTATGAAAAACGGTAAGGCTATAGCCTTACGCTTTTTTCAAAATTTCGACATTTTTCGAAAATGCTCAAAAAATGCTCAAAATGATAAAAAACGGCATGCTGTGCAAGACCGTAAGGCTATAGCCTTGCGTTTTTGCCAGTTTTCGTCATTTTTTCGAAATCGCTCAAAATTATGAAAAACGGTAAGGCTATAGCCTTACGCTTTTTTCAAAATTTCGACATTTTTCGAAAATGCTCAAAAATGCTCAAAATGATGAAAAACGGCATGCTGTGCAAGACCGTAAGGCTATAGCCTTGCGTTTTTGCCAGTTTTCGTCATTTTTCGAAATCGCTCAAAATTATGAAAAACGGTAAGGCTATAGCCTTACGCTTTTTTCAAAATTTCGACATTTTTCGAAAATGCTCAAAAATGCTCAAAATGATGAAAAACGGCATGCTGTGCAAGACCGTAAGGCTATAGCCTTGCGTTTTGCCAGTTTTCGTCATTTTTTGAAATCGCTCAAAATTATGAAAAACGGTAAGGCTATAGCCTTACGCTTTTTCAAAATTTCGACATTTTTCGAAAATGCTCAAAAATGCTCAAAATGATGAAAAACGGCATGCTGTGCAAGACCGTAAGGCTATAGCCTTGCGTTTTTGCCAGTTTTTGTCATTTTTTCGAAATCGCTCAAAATTATGAAAAACGGTAAGGCTTTAGCCTTACGCTTTTTTCAAAATTTCGACATTTTTCGAAAATGCTTAAAAATGCTCAAAATGATGAAAAACGGCATGCTGTGCAAGACCCTAAGGTTATAGCCTTGCGTTTTTGCCAGTTTTCGTCATTTTTCGAAATCGCTCAAAATTATGAAAAACGGTAAGGCTATAGCCTTACGCTTTTTTCAACATTTCGACATTTTTCGAAAATGCTCAAAAATGCGCAAAATGATGAAAAACGGCATGCTGTGCAAGACCATAAGGCTATAGCCTTGCGTTTTTGCCAGTTTTCGTCATTTTTCGAAATCGCTCAAAATTATGAAAAACGGTAAGGCTATAGCCTTACGCTTTTTTCAAAATTTCGACATTTTTCGAAAATGCTTAAAAATGCTCAAAATGATGAAAAACGGCATGCTGTGCAAGACCCTAAGGTTATAGCCTTGCGTTTTTGCCAGTTTTCGTCATTTTTCGAAATCGCTCAAAATTATGAAAAACGGTAAGGCTATAGCCTTACGCTTTTTTCAAAATTTCGACATTTTTCGAAAATGCTTAAAAATGCTCAAAATGATGAAAAACGGCATGCTGTGCAAGACCGTAAGGTTATAGCCTTGCGTTTTTGCCAGTTTTCGTCATTTTTCGAAATCGCTCAAAATTATGAAAAACGGTAAGGCTATAGCCTTACGCTTTTTTCAAAATTTCGACATTTTTCGAAAATGCTTAAAAATGCTCAAAATGATGAAAAACGGCATGCTGTGCAAGACCGTAAGGTTATAGCCTTGCGTTTTTGCCAGTTTTCGTCATTTTTCGAAATCGCTCAAAATTATGAAAAACGGTAAGGCTATAGCCTTACGCTTTTTTCAAAATTTCGACATTTTTCGAAAATGCTTAAAAATGCTCAAAATGATGAAAAACGGCATGCTGTGCAAGACCGTAAGGTTATAGCCTTGCGTTTTTGCCAGTTTTCGTCATTTTTCGAAATCGCTCAAAATTATGAAAAACGGTAAGGCTATAGCCTTACGCTTTTTTCAACATTTCGACATTTTTCGAAAATGCTCAAAAATGCGCAAAATGATGAAAAACGGCATGCTGTGCAAGACTGTAAGGCTATAGCCTTGCGTTTTTGCCAGTTTTCGTCATTTTTCTAAATCGCTCAAAATTATGAAAAACGGTAAGGCTATAGCCTTACGCTTTTTTCAAAATTTCGACATTTTTCGAAAATGCTTAAAAACGCTCAAAATGATGAAAAACGGCATGCTGTGCAAGACCATAAGGCTATAGCCTTGCTTTTTGCCAGTTTTCGTCATTTTTCCAAATCGCTCAAAATTATGAAAAACGGTAAGGCTATAGCCTTAGCTTTTTTCAAAATTTCGACATTTTTCGAAAATGCTTAAAAATGCTCAAAATGATGGAAAACGGCATGCTGTGCAAGACCGTAAGGCTATAGCCTTGCGTTTTTGCCAGTTTTTGTCATTTTTCTAAATCGCTCAAAATCATGAAAAACGGTAAGGCTATAGCCTTACGCTTTTTTCAAAATTTCGACATTTTTCGAAAATGCTTAAAAATGCTCAAAATGATGAAAAACGGCATGCTGTGCAAGACCGTAAGGCTATAGCCTTGCGTTTTTGCCAGTTTTCGTCATTTTTCGAAATCGCTCAAAATCATGAAAAACGGTAAGGCTATAGCCTTACGCTTTTTTCAAAATTTCGACATTTTTTCGAAAATGCTCAAAAATGCTCAAAATGATGAAAAACGGCATGCTGTGCAAGACCGTAAGGCTATAGCCTTGCGTTTTTGCCAGTTTTCGTCATTTTTCGAAATTGCTCAAAATTATGAAAAACGGTAAGGCTATAGCCTTACGCTTTTTCAAAATTTCGACATTTTTCGAAAATGCTCAAAAATGCTCAAAATGATGAAAAACGGCATGCTGTGCAAGACCTAAGGCTATAGCCTTGCGTTTTTGCCAGTTTTTGTCATTTTTCGAAATCGCTCAAAATTATGAAAAACGGTAAGGCTATAGCCTTACGCTTTTTTCAACATTTCGACATTTTTCGAAAATGCTCAAAAATGCTCAAAATGATGAAAAACGGCATGCTGTGCAAGACTGTAAGGCTATAGCCTTGTGTTTTTGCCAGTTTTCGTCATTTTTTGAAATTGCTCAAAATTATGAAAAACGGTAAGGCTATAGCCTTACGCTTTTTTCAAAATTTCGACATTTTTCGAAAATGCTTAAAAACGCTCAAAATGATGAAAAACGGCATGCTGTGCAAGACCCTAAGGTTATAGCCTTGCGTTTTCGCCAGTTTTCGTCATTTTTCGAAATCGCTCAAAATCACGAAAAGCTTTTTTCAAAATTTCGACATTTTTCGAAAATGCTCAAAAATGCTCAAAATGATGAAAAAAGGCATGCTGTGCAAGACCGTAAGGCTATAGCCTTGCGTTTTTGCCAGTTTTTGTCATTTTTCGAAATCGCTCAAAATTATGAAAAACGGTAAGGCTATAGCCTTACGCTTTTTTCAAAATTTCGACATTTTTCGAAAATGCTTAAAAATGCTCAAAATGATGAAAAACGGCATGCTGTGCAAGACCGTAAGGCTATAGCCTTGCGTTTTTGCCAGTTTTCGTCATTTTTCGAAATCGCTCAAAATGATGAAAAACGGTAAGGCTATAGCCTTACGCTTTTTTCAAAATTTCGACATTTTTCGAAAATGCTTAAAAATGCTCAAAATGATGAAAAACGGCATGCTGTGCAAGACCGTAAGGCTATAGCCTTGCGTTTTTGCCAGTTTTCGTCATTTTTCGAAATCGCTCAAAATTATGAAAAACGGTAAGGCTATAGCCTTACGCTTTTTTCAACATTTCGACATTTTTCGAAAATGCTCAAAAATGCGCAAAATGATGAAAAACGGCATGCTGTGCAAGACCATAAGGCTATAGCCTTGCGTTTTTGCCAGTTTTCGTCATTTTTCGAAATTGCTCAAAATTATGAAAAACGGTAAGGCTATAGCCTTACGCTTTTTTTCAACATTTCGACATTTTTCGAAAATGCTCAAAAATGCGCAAAATGATGAAAAACGGCATGCTGTGCAAGACTGTAAGGCTATAGCCTTGCGTTTTTGCCAGTTTTCGTCATTTTTCGAAATCGCTCAAAATTATGAAAAACGGTAAGGCTATAGCCTTACGCTTTTTTCAAAATTTCGACATTTTTCGAAAATGCTTAAAAATGCTCAAAATGATGAAAAACGGCATGCTGTGCAAGACCAATAAGGCTATAGCCTTGCATTTTGCCAGTTTTTGTCATTTTTCGAAATCGCTCAAAATTATGAAAAACGGTAAGGCTATAGCCTTAGCTTTTTTCAAAATTTCGACATTTTTCGAAAATGCTCAAAAATGCTCAAAATGATGAAAAACGGCATGCTGTGCAAGACCATAAGGCTATAGCCTTGCGTTTTTTGCCAGTTTTTGTCATTTTTCGAAATCGCTCAAAATTATGAAAAACGGTAAGGCTATAGCCTTACGCTTTTTTCCAAAATTTCGACATTTTTCGAAAATGCTTAAAAATGCTCAAAATGATGAAAAACGGCATGCTGTGCAAGACTGTAAGGCTATAGCCTTGCGTTTTTGCCAGTTTTTGTCTTTTTTCGAAATCGCTCAAAATTGATGAAAAACGGTAAGGCTATAGCCTTACGCTTTTTTCAAAATTTCGACATTTTTCGAAAATGCTTAAAAATGCTCAAAATGATGAAAAACGGCATGCTGTGCAAGACGTAAGGCTATAGCCTTGCGTTTTTGCCAGCTTTTGTCATTTTTCGAAATCGCTCAAAATTATGAAAAACGGTAAGGCTAGAGCCTTACGCTTTTTTCAAAATTTCGACATTTTTCGAAAATGCTTAAAAAGCTCAAAATGATGAAAAACGGCATGCTGTGCAAGACCCTAAGGTTATAGCCTTGCGTTTTTGCCAGTTTTCGTCATTTTTCGAAATCGCTCAAAATCATGAAAAACGGTAAGGCTATAGCCTTACGCTTTTTTCAAAATTTCGACATTTTTCGAAAATGCTCAAAAATGCGCAAAATGATGAAAAACGGCATGCTGTGCAAGACCATAAGGCTATAGCCTTGCGTTTTTGCCAGTTTTCGTCATTTTTCGAAATTGCTCAAAATTATGAAAAACGGTAAGGCTATAGCCTTACGCTTTTTTCAAAATTTCGACATTTTTCGAAAATGCTTAAAAACGCTCAAAATGATGAAAAACGGCATGCTGTGCAAGACCCTAAGGTTATAGCCTTGCGTTTTTGCCAGTTTTCGTCATTTTTCGAAATCGCTCAAAATTATGAAAAATGGTAAGGCTATAGCCTTACGCTTTTTTCAAAATTTCGACATTTTTCGAAAATGCTTAAAAATGCTCAAAATGATGAAAAACGGCATGCTGTGCAAGACCGTAAGGCTATAGCCTTGCGTTTTTGCCAGTTTTCGTCATTTTTCGAAATCGCTCAAAATGATGAAAAACGGTAAGGCTATAGCCTTACGCTTTTTTCAACATTTCGACATTTTTCGAAAATGCTCAAAAATGCGCAAAATGATGAAAAACGGCATGCTGTGCAAGACCATAAGGCTATAGCCTTGCGTTTTTGCCAGTTTTCGTCATTTTTCGAAATTGCTCAAAATTATGAAAAACGGTAAGGCTATAGCCTTACGCTTTTTTCAAAATTTCGACATTTTTCGAAAATGCTCAAAAATGCTCAAAATGATGAAAAACGGCATGCTGTGCAAGACCATAAGGCTATAGCCTTGCGTTTTTGCCAGTTTTTGTCATTTTTCGAAATCGCTCAAAATTATGAAAAACGGTAAGGCTATAGCCTTACGCTTTTTTCAAAATTTCGACATTTTTCGAAAATGCTTAAAAACGCTCAAAATGATGAAAAACGGCATGCTGTGCAAGACCGTAAGGCTATAGCCTTGCGTTTTTGCCAGTTTTCGTCATTTTTCGAAATCGCTCAAAATTATGAAAAACGGTAAGGCTATAGCCTTACGCTTTTTTCAAAATTTCGACATTTTTCGAAAATGCTTAAAAATGCTCAAAATGATGAAAAACGGCATGCTGTGCAAGACCATAAGGCTATAGCCTTGCGTTTTTGCCAGTTTTGTCATTTTTTTTTCGAAATCGCTCAAAATTATGAAAAACGGTAAGGCTATAGCCTTACGCTTTTTTCAAAATTTCGACATTTTTCGAAAATGCTCAAAAATGCTCAAAATGATGAAAAACGGCATGCTGTGCAAGACCATAAGGCTATAGCCTTGCATTTTGCCAGTTTTTGTCATTTTTCGAAATCGCTCAAAATTATGAAAAACGGTAAGGCTATAGCCTTACGCTTTTTTCAAAATTTCGACATTTTTCGAAAATGCTCAAAAATGCTCAAAATGATGAAAAACGGCATGCTGTGCAAGACCGTAAGGCTATAGCCTTGCGTTTTTGCCAGTTTTTGTCATTTTTCGAAATCGCTCAAAATTATGAAAAACGGTAAGGCTATAGCCTTACGCTTTTTTCAAAATTTCGACATTTTTCGAAAATGCTCAAAAATACTCAAAATGATGAAAAACGGCATGCTGTGCAAGACCGTAAGGCTATAGCCTTGCGTTTTTTGCCAGTTTTTGTCATTTTTCGAAATCGCTCAAACTTATGAAAAACGGTAAGGCTATAGCCTTACGCTTTTTTCAAAATTTCGACATTTTTCGAAAATGCTTAAAAATGCTCAAAATGATGAAAAACGGCATGCTGTGCAAGACCGTAAGGCTATAGCCTTGCGTTTTTGCCAGTTTTCGTCATTTTTTGAAATCGCTCAAAAATAATGAAAAACGGTAAGGCTATAGCCTTACGCTTTTTTCAAAATTTCGACATTTTTTCGAAAATGCTTAAAAAACGCTCAAAATGATGAAAAACGGCATGCTGTGCAAGACCGTAAGGTTATAGCCTTGCGTTTTTGCCAGTTTTCGTCATTTTTCGAAATCGCTCAAAATTATGAAAAACGGTAAGGCTATAGCCTTACGCTTTTTTCAAAATTTCGACATTTTTCGAAAATGCTCAAAAATGCTCAAAATGATGAAAAACGGCATGCTGTGCAAACCATAAGGCTATAGCCTTGCGTTTTTGCCAGTTTTCGTCATTTTTCGAAATCGCTCAAAATCATGAAAAACGGTAAGGCTATAGCCTTACGCTTTTTTCAAATTTCGACATTTTTCGAAAATGCTTAAAAACGCTCAAAATGATGAAAAACGGCATGCTGTGCAAGACCCTAAGGTTATAGCCTTGCGTTTTTGCCAGTTTTCGTCATTTTTCGAAATCGCTCAAAATTATGAAAAACGGTAAGGCTATAGCCTTACGCTTTTTTCAAAATTTCGACATTTTTCGAAAATGCTTAAAAATGCTCAAAATGATGAAAAACGGCATGCTGTGCAAGACCATAAGGCTATAGCCTTGCGTTTTTGCCAGTTTTCGTCATTTTTCGAAATCGCTCAAAATTATGAAAAACGGTAAGGCTATAGCCTTACGCTTTTTTCAAAATTTCGACATTTTTCGAAAATGCTAAAAAATGCTCAAAATGATGAAAAACGGCATGCTGTGCAAGACCGTAAGGCTATAGCCTTGCAATTTTGCCAGTTTTGGTCATTTTTCGAAATCGCTCAAAATTATGAAAAACGGTAAGGCTATAGCCTTACGCTTTTTTCAAAATTTCGACATTTTTCGAAAATGCTCAAAAATGCTCAAAATGATGAAAAACGGCATGCTGTGCAAGACCATAAGGCTATAGCCTTGCGTTTTTGCCAGTTTTTGACATTTTTCGAAATCGTTTAAAATTATGAAAAACGGTAAGGCTATAGCCTTACGCTTTTTTCAAAATTTCGACATTTTTCGAAAATGCTCAAAAATGCTCAAAATGATGAAAAACGGCATGCTGTGCAAGACCATAAGGCTATAGCCTTGCGTTTTTGCCAGTTTTCGTCATTTTTCGAAATCGCTCAAAATTATGAAAAACGGTAAGGCTATAGCCTTACGCTTTTTTTCAAAATTTCGACATTTTTCGAAAATGCTTAGAAATGCTCAAAATGATGAAAAAGCGCATGTTGTGCAAGACCGTAAGGCTATAGCCTTGCGTTTTTGCCAGTTTTTGTCTTTTTTCGAAATCGCTCAAAATTATGAAAAACGGTAAGGCTATAGCCTTACGCTTTTTTCAAAATTTCAACATTTTTCGAAAATGCTCAAAAATGCTCAAAATGATGAAAAACGGCATGCTGTGCAAGACCGTAAGGCTATAGCCTTGCGTTTTTGCCAGTTTTAGTCATTTTTCGAAATCGCTCAAAATCATGAAAAACGGTAAGGCTATAGCCTTACGCTTTTTTCAAAATTTCGACATTTTTCGAAAATGCTCAAAAATGCTCAAAATGATGAAAAACGGCATGCTGTGCAAGACCATAAGGCTATAGCCTTGCGTTTTTGCCAGTTTTTGTCATTTTTCGAAATCGCTCAAAATTAAGAAAAACGGTAAGGCTATAGCCTTACGCTTTTTTCAAAATTTCGACATTTTTCGAAAATGCTTAAAAATGCTCAAAATGATGAAAAACGGCATGCTGTGCAAGACCGTAAGGTTATAGCCTTGCGTTTTTTCCAGTTTTCGTCATTTTTTGAAATCGCTCAAAATTATGAAAAACGGTAAGGCTATAGCCTTACGCTTTTTTCAAAATTTCGACATTTTTCGAAAATGCTCAAAAATGCTCAAAATGATGAAAAACGGCATGCTGTGCAAGACCGTAAGGTTATAGCCTTGCGTTTTTTCCAGTTTTCGTCATTTTTTGAAATCGCTCAAAATTATGAAAAACGGTAAGGCTATAGCCTTACGCTTTTTTCAAAATTTCGACATTTTTCGAAAATGCTCAAAAATGCTCAAAATTATGAAAAACGGCATGCTGTGCAAGACCGTAAGGCTATAGCCTTGCGTTTTTGCCAGTTTTCGTCATTTTTCGAAATCGCTCAAAATTATGAAAAACGGTAAGGCTATAGCCTTACGCTTTTTTCAAAATTTCGACATTTTTCGAAAATGCTTAAAAATGCTCAAAATGATGAAAAACGGCATGCTGTGCAAGACCGTAAGGCTATAGCCTTGCGTTTTTGCCAGTTTTTGTCATTTTTTTGAAATCGCTCAAAATTATGAAAAACGGTAAGGCTATAGCCTTACGCTTTTTTCAACATTTCGACATTTTTCGAAAATGCTCAAAAATGCGCAAAATGATGAAAAACGGCATGCTGTGCAAGACTGTAAGGCTATAGCCTTGCGTTTTTGCCAGTTTTCGTCATTTTTCTAAATCGCTCAAAATTATGAAAAACGGTAAGGCTATAGCCTTACGCTTTTTTCAAAATTTCGACATTTTTCGAAAATGCTTAAAAATGCTCAAAATGATGAAAAACGGCATGCTGTGCAAGACCGTAAGGCTATAGCCTTGCGTTTTTGCCAGTTTTTGTCTTTTTTCGAAATCGCTCAAAATTATGAAAAACGGTAAGGCTATAGCCTTACGCTTTTTTCAAAATTTCGACATTTTTCGAAAATGCTTAAAAATGCTCAAAATGATGAAAAACGGCATGCTGTTCAAGACCGTAAGGCTACAGCCTTGCGTTTTTGCCAGTTTTCGTCATTTTTCGAAATCGCTCAAAATTATGAAAAACGGTAAGGCTATAGCCTTAAGCTTTTTTCAAAATTTCGACATTTTTCGAAAATTCTCAAAAATCCTCAAAATGATGAAAAAACATAAGGCTATAGCCTTGCGTTTTTTTTTCCCGAAATTTCGACATTTTTCGAAAATCCTCAAAAATCCTCAAAATGATGAAAAACGGCATGCTATGCAAGACCGTAAGGCTATAGCCTTACATTTTTGCTAGGTTTCGTCATTTTTTTTGTCATTTTTCGAAAATCTTCAAAACGATGAAAAAAACGTACGGCTATAGCCTTGCGTTTTTTTCTCGAAATTTCGACATTTTTTCGAAAATCCTCAAAAATCCTCAAAATGATGAAAAACGGCATGCTGTGCAAGACCGTTAGGCTATAGCCTTGCGTTTTTGCTAGGTTTCGTCATTTTTTGTCTTTTTTTGAAAATCCTCAAAACGATGAAAAAACGTAAGGCTATAGCCTTGCGTTTTTTTTCTCGAAATTTCGACATTTTTTCGAAAAATCCTCAAAAATCCTCAAAATGATGAAAAACGGCATGCTGTGCAAGACCGTAAGGCTATAGCCTTGCATTTTTGCTAGGTTTCGTCATTTTTTGTCATTTTTCGAAAATCCTCAAAACGATGAAAATCGTAAGGCTATAGCCTTCCATTTTTGCTATAGGTTTTGTCATTTTTTGTCATTTTTCAAAAATCTCAAAACGATGAAAAAATATAAGGCTATAGCCTTGCGTTTTTGCCAGTTTTTGTCTTTTTTCGAAATCGCTCAAAATTATGAAAAACGGTAAGGCTATAGCCTTACGCTTTTTTCAAAATTTCGACATTTTTCGAAAATGCTTAAAAATGCTCAAAATGATGAAAAACGGCATGCTATGAAAGACCGTAAGGCTATAGCCTTACATTTTTGCTAGGTTTCGTCATTTTTTTGTCATTTTTCGAAAATCTTCAAAACGATGAAAAAACGTAAGGCTATAGCCTTGGCGTTTTTTTCTCGAAATTTCGACATTTTTCGAAAATCCTCAAAAATCCTCAAAATGATGAAAAACGGCATGCTGTGCAAGACCGTTAGGCTATAGCCTTGCGTTTTTGCTAGGTTTCGTCATTTTTTGTCATTTTTTGAAAATCCTCAAAACGATGAAAAACGTAAGGCTATAGCCTTGCGTTTTTTTTCTCGAAATTTCGACATTTCTTCGAAAATCCTCAAAAATGCTCAAAATGATGATATCGGCAGGCTATGCAAGCCCGTAAGGCTATAGCCTTGCATTTTTGCTAGTTTTCGTTTTTTTGTCATTTTTCGAAAATCCTCAAAACGATGAAAATCGTAAGGCTATAGCCTTCCATTTTTGCTATAGGTTTTGTCATTTTTTGTCATTTTTCAAAAATCCTCAAAACGATGAAAAAATGTAAGGCTATAGCCTTGCGTTTTTTCCCCGAAATTTCGTCATTTTTTCGAAAATCCACAAAAATGCTCAAAATAATGAAAAACGGCATGCTATGCAAGCCCGTAAGGCTATAGCCTTGCATTTTTGCTATGTTTCGTCTTTGAGCAAAAATGCTCAAAATGATGAAAAACGGCAGGCTGTAGCCTTATGTTTTTTCATCGTTTTGTGGATTTTCGAAAAATGACAAAAACTAACCTAGCAAAAACGCAAGGCTATAGCCTAACGGTCTTGCACAGCATGCCATTTTTCATCATTTTGAGGACTTCTGAGGATTTTCGAAAAATGTCTGAATTTTGAAAAAACGCAAAGCCTTACGTGTTTTCATCCTTTTGAGGATTTTCGAAAAATGAAAAAGAAACAAAAAAAAAAGACGAATTTTGGCAAAAACGCAAGGCTATAATAGCCTCACGGTCTTGCACAGCATGCCATTTTTCATCATTTAGAGGATTTTTTAGGATTTTCACAAATGTCAAAATTTTGAAAAAACGCAAGGCTATAGCCTTACGTTTTTTCATCGTTTTGAGGATTTTCGAAAAAGGACAAGAAATTACGAATTCTGGCAAAAACGCAAGGCTATAGCCTTACGGTCTTGCACAGCATGCCGTTTTTCATCGTTTTGAGGATTTTGGAAAAATGTCGAAATTTTGAAAAAATGCAAGGCTATAGCCTTACATTTTTTCATCGTTTTGAGGATTTTCGAAAAATGACTAAAATGACGAATTCTGGCAAAAACGCAAGGCTATAGCCTTACGGTCTTGCACAGCATGGCGTTTTTCATTGTTTTGAGGATTTTTGATGATTTTCGAAAAATGTCGAAATTTCGAAAAAACGCAAGGCTATAGCCTTACGTTTTTTCATCGTTTTGACGATTTTCGAAAAATGACAAAAATGACGAATTCTGGCAAAAACGTGAGGCTATAGCCTTCGGTCTTGCACAGCATGGCGTTTTTCATCGTTTTGAGGATTTTCGAAAAATGTTGAATTTTCGAAAAAAAACGCAAGGCTATAGCCTTACGGTTTCTCATCATTTTGAGGATTTTGGTGGGAAAAAAATTGACAAAAAATGACGAAAAATGTCGTTTTTTTTTATCCTTTTGAGGATTTATCATTTTTAGAAAACCTTCAAAAACCCTCAAGACGATGAAAAATGGTACCATGGAAATCTTTGAGCGAACATGCAGTCCCCAATGTGGTGCGTGGGGCACTAGCTGGCTGGGAAATGATTGCTGGAAATGCAAATGAAAGAGAAATGTACCGTAGTTCTACTTAACTTCTGCATGTTGACCACTTAAAGCTACTGTAAATAGACAGAAGCTGGGTAATTCATTTTTCAGGCACAGACAAATAGCAGAACATTTACTGTACTAATTTCACTAGTTTTACTAGTTTTTACTAGTTTCATGGAAACAGTTTTCTGTGGAATGTGCTAAATTGCACAGAATTATTCAAGAGAGTAAATGGCCAAGGAGGAAAGAGTAGAGTTTTTTCATAAGTTATGGGAAATAAAGCAACTGGTGCCTTGCCCTTTACCCTTAATGTTGGCATTCAGGTTCAGCAATTGTGTGTTGCTACATTGCATTACTCATATTATATTACTTTAAAGGAGAATTCCGGCCCAAAAGGTTTTTTTAATCTTTATTTGCAGTTATTATTATTATTATTATTATTATTATTATTATTATTATTATTATTATTATTATTATTATTATTATTATTATTTTAAAAAGTGGTCCAGGTGTTATTTTGTGAAAACACGCCTTTATGGCTGTTTCCCCTACCCCAAAATAAGCTTATAATGGGGCCAATGGGCGTTGTGCAAGTTCACCTATATACATCGCTCCCAAATGCATTTTTTTTCTATATATTGTGTCTCCACCATGTCAGTAGTGTGTCAACACTCACACTTTCACTTTTGTTTCAGCAGTGGTTCAGCCATAAACCATGTGGCACGCCCCCAGCTTGTGAGACAGCTGGATCACTGCTGAACCAAAAGTGAAAGTGAAAGTGTGAGTGTTAACTCACTACTGACATGGTGGAGACACAATATATAGCAAAAAATTGCATTTTGGAGCGATGTATATAGGTGAACTTGCACAACGCCCATTGGCCCCATTATAAGCTTAGGTAGGTAGGGGAAACAGCCATAAAGGAGTGTTTTCACAAAATAACACCTGGACCACTTTTTTCAAAAAATAAAAATAAAAAATTAACTGCAAATAAAGATAAAAAAAAAAAAATGGGCCGGAATTCTTCTTTAAGATGATAGAGCCAACATTTAGCCAAAAATCACAATAGATATACAGTATAGCTATATTTTCCCCTCCTGTTGCTTCTACTTTGATGCTGCAGCCGTTTCCCTGCAGACAGAGATTTGCTTCATCCTGCGTCCTTCGACGGGCCAGAACTTTGTTGATGTAAACAAGAAATCATGAAAAGAAAAGATTTGTTAGGCTTCGGAAAAGCGGTGCTAATTTGTCAGGGATTTTGTGTGGGGAGAGGCAGCGTTTTAGCCAATCACAGCACAGCAGTTTCCAGCATACAGTATATACGTATAGTGGCCAATACAGTGGAGGTGAGGCGGAGTTACAGTGGTTGTAGACACCTCCATTACCTTTAAAGGGGAACTCCACCCATTCTCAGAAAGAAGAAGCGTCTAAAGAAATCCATTAACATGGTGAAAATACATCTTGATGAAGATGTATTTTCACCATGTTAGTGGTTTTCTCCAGACCTTCATTTCTTAGGAACACAGAATTGGGGAGCCTTTTTATCATGTCCACCCAACATCTCTAGGGTATACTAATGACATATTAGAATGTTGAAAATGGGTGGAGTTCCCCTTTAAAGCTCGCCTTGGGGTTCAGCGATTGAGTGTTGCTACAGTGCAGTATTCAGATTCTATTACTTAATAACAACATGCAGTACAGTTCACTGTTGCTGTTAGGGGCAGAGTGGTGGGGAGAGAGATAAGAGAGCCCATTTCACTCACACAAGAACCAGTGCATACAACATAAGCAGCATACTGTATCAGTGAACACAAATGTCCATCTTTTATTAATGTGTTATTAATGTATGTCACACAAACACTGGAAGTCAGAGCACATCATCAGGAGGACAATATACAACACACACCACACTCTATGTCAGTCCCATACACAATAATGGCGTTGTTGTTTTTTTTTTTTTGTCATCCAACTGGATCACTCTTTTGGCAACTGTCCTTTTTAGGTGTACAGTAAAAACAAAAAATAAAACTAAAATAAAAACCTCAGCTCTGCTCTTTGATAACTTGTGAGTACAAATAAACAACATGAAATAGTGTTAAAAAGCGTCAAGTCTTGCGTTAGTGCATGTAGAAAATCACAGGGAACATTATGTACTTCACTAGGACTGATATAATGCCAACTTATTAAACATTGATGAGTCAGCATGACACATGGATGGAATGTGCTCAGAGCAAAACAAAAAAAAAAAACACACACAAACAAAAGAAGATTTAACTGATTTTTCCCCCCCATCTCGTGATTCCTTTCCACTGTAACTGTTCTAGTACTCTGTCCACTGACAACCATTATTGGACTGTGGTTGTACTAGTCAACTCCCAGTGCAACAGTACAAGTGATGATGAATATTTTAACTATTGAGAGCGTTTTAAGAGTTACATCATTAACATCTAATGTTGAGTTACTTCTCAAGAGTTACATCTGGTTAACCAACGTTCCATCATTTAGCCTGGAGACCACCTGGAACCCTCTCAGGGACCACTGGCGCTAGTCCCTGGCCTAGTGATTGAAAACCACTGGATTCATTGCAGAACCATCGGCCTGTGTACTGGAAGTGGAAACCTCATGTCCAAAACGGTTGCGTTTCAGGATTCAAATTCAAATATAGTTTGTTTTGCTTTGCGCCTACATTTCGAGGTTGTGGATCTGCTCGTTTTGAATAATAATAGGCTACGTTTGATCAAGTATGGCGTTTGTTTTCAAAGAAAGAAAATATGGGGCTACGAGGGCTCTGCCCTATAGCAACAACACTGTGGAAATGGTCAATGACAAAAAAAAACTGTGCTTAGAACGTTCTGCTTGGTCTGTGTTACCATGGAGACAGAAGAACAATGGAAAAGGAGCGAAACTAAACTCAAACTGTTCAGTTTCAATGTGGTCCTGAACCAGCCGCTTTGGTGCTCAATCGCAATCATTTAACTTTCAAGGACCCGTACCCCGGTTTGGAGTATTCTGCTTCAGACAACCACATAACACAATGGTGTACCAGACGGCCCATCTGATCTCACAGTTACAGACCTGGAATTATTTCATTGGGAAACCATGAAGGATCATTTCAAAACCATGGTTGAGACAGTAGACGTACAACAACACATCCTTCCGGTTGGGGCTTCTCACTGTCACAGGCACATGACTTAGTACTCAGTAGGGCACAACAGCAGTGGCAACACAGACATGTTTGTGGAGAATCAATTGGCATAAGCATCAGTCGGAATAAAAAAAGATAATTAAATAAAAATAATGAAAAGGGAAAGAATGGCATTCAACTGGTGTCTTCATAACTGGTGTTCACTCTAGATGGATAGCAGATGTTTTGAGTAGGATAGACAAATAGGGTACCAGGCTTCTGGGCAGAATAGACCAATAGGGCACAAGGGTTTTTGGCAGAATAGACCAATAGGGCACCAGGGTTGGGTTTTTGTTTTCATGCTGCTGCTCTCATGTATTAAACAATAAGACAAGACAAAGGCCACATGATGTAAAAACATTTAGACTGGAACCACTTGAGTTACAATTCTGCGCACTCTTGCATGCACGCCCAGCACACACACACGCCCAACACACACGCACGCACGCACGCAACGCCGCGCGCACACACACACACACACACACACACACACACACACACACACACACACACACACACACACACACACACACACACACACACACACACACAACTTGTGCTATCTGCATTTATTATGACATTTTGGTGTTACTGAACACAAGGTTATGTACTGTACTACTGGACAAAATCAATCGTAACCACTTTTTTTTCCTAGGGTCGGTGTATTTAGTTGTTACTCCCTAGGCGGAAATTTCAGCTGGGATTTAGTGGTTAATTTCTGTTTTGCGTCAGAGATGGGTGAAGCATGGCTTCACCCATAGATGTCACTAACTTTATAATGGGAATGTTGTGACAAGTAGAGGTCTTTCTAAGGTTTTGTAGTTGGAAACAGGTACAAAACTTGCCATCAGCATTAGTTATCATGTCATACTGACACCACTCTGTCAACAGTAATGTGCCTATCTGTCTATTTGGTGGTGAGTGGAAGGGGTGCAATTCTAGACGCGAACGTCAGGGGGCGCAACATTTTACTGTCCAAGAGCCCCGGTTTGGTATGCATTAGGCCACCGACGGACCCTTCATAACTGAGTGTTCATATGGAACCAGATGCCATATGAATCCATTTGGTTCCATTTGGACACTCACTTAGACACGCGCACACGCACACGCACGCGCACACGCACGTGCACGCGCACGCACACACACACACACACACACACACTGTGCTTTATCATGTCGGACACATAGAAAGATGACATTCAAATTTCAAAAACGGTGTTTAAAAACAACAAGGTTTCTTTCGATTTTTCTCTCTCTTGAACATCTGTACAAGGTTAACAATAAAAAAGAACAATTTTGTTATACATATTTATATGACACCATTGCTTACGTAATTTTACTGTAAAAGGAGTATAGGTGGAGATTGTGAATGCAGTATCCCTTTCCTGCTAGCTGTTGCTACAGTATAACGCTATGCTAACCACACTCATTTTGGCGTTGTTGTTTTTTTTTGTTTAAATCAGGCAGCAAAAAATAAAATCCTTGTGTGGCTCTTCTAAAACCTTTTAGCAATATGTTTGTAAATCACAATGAATTAAACTGTGAGCCTTAAAAAATAAAACCTGTACGTTTTGTTTGTGCTAAGAACACTGTGACTTGGCACAATCACCTCACTCAATGTCCCTCTTTTAGTAGCCGCGCGTGGCCTCCATTATGCATTAATTCGTATGGTTTACTGGTTGTTTTGAGGCAGCAAGCTACGCAGGCAGATTTGTGACGTCAACCTAAAAAAAAAGAAAAAGAAAAAAATATCTGTCGTCCAATCATCCTAACTCTTTGATCTACAACGTCCAATCACACTTGAGGACAGATAGATTGGTTGGTCCATTTCTGGTAGGTTGTCATCTCTTCAGCCCTTCCTTGGCAGTCACAAAAATAATGAGTCTCTGTCTCCTCCTGCTGGCAGAAAAAGGAAGACTGAATCGTCCAGTGAGGCTGGTCTTCACTTTCAGCTCGTGTGTTTTAAGCTTCATAATGTTCCTCCAGTTTGGAAAAAAAAATACCCTCCTTACTTATCCAGGGGGAAGAAAATAAAATAAAAAGGTTGAGGAACCCGCCGGGTCTAGGGGGAGGTACAGGCTGTGCAGTGGGGCGGCGGGGGGGATAGCGGTGCAAGGGGAACGTGGTGGATGGTGGTGGGCGGGGCTTTCTTACGGAGGCCCCTCCTTAGGGGAGGAGGGCGTGGCTGTCTGGGAGGAGGAGGAGGTGGAGGTGGAGGAGGAGGTGGAGGAGGAGGTGGAGGAGGAGCTACCGGTGGAGCTCTTCAGGGAGCCCAGAGTCTTACTGAACCACGAGTTCTTGGCAGCTTGGATCTCGTTGATCAACACGCCTCTCTGGTGCTCAAGCTCCTAGATAAAGACAGGTACGAAAAATAGTTGAGATGGGGGATCGGCGGGGCCAAATACACATAACATTATGGTCTGTCTAATGTGCATAAGGTTAAGTGGTAATGTTACCTGGATCTTGCACTTGGCCTCCACCAGGCTGCAGCTTGGTCTGAGCCAGTTCCAGCTCCATTTCTCGGAGCTGGGCTTTCAGTGAGTCCTTCTCTTCGTCCAGCTGCTCACTGGCGCCCCCTGTCCTCTCCCTGCTGGGGGCCACGGCCTGCAGGGGCCCGTCGGAGCCGAACACGTCCCTGCAGCGCTCACAGGCCATCACTTTACTCTGTAGAACAGGGGTGTCAAACTCAGATACAGAGTGGGCCAAAATGTAAAACTGAACAAAGCCGCGGGCCAAGTTTGAACGGACTAACCTTTTAAAGGGGAATTCCACCCATTTTCAAAATTTTCCTAAGAGGGTACAAATGTGAACCAAATGGCCCTTGAGATAATGTCTCAAGGGCCAAATGAAATTACACAGCGGGCCAAATTTGAAAGTTTGACACCCATGCTGTAGAACGTAATACACAAGCGGTGTTCACTTCACATACAGTTTACAGGGTAAAACAGCACAGGGTATTAATGTGGGTGTTTGAGAACTACTGTGTTACTGAAGCAGACTTTTCAGTTGTTCTGCTGTTGTACAATGAGCACATTTTGGAGCACAAAAAATACATCGATCTTACTGAATAACATCTTTATTTTTTATCCGAAGCTGTCTAGCGTGTCTAGTGAGGAGTTGATGACAGACTGACAGCTACAGTAGTGATAACCTACTAGATAGGCAAAATGACACAGCAGTGTGACACACCGGTGTGTCCTCTATCTCTAGAGAAATGGTACTGTCACTATTATATATTGTATATAAATACATATTCATCATCATCATTGTCAGCAACTCCACTTAGAACTAAGCTTCCTGAAAACTTCAAAACGTAGATCTCATTTAGGAATAACAGACACTGAAGGCAGATAAAAAGCCCCCGTTTGCTTAATCTGCAGTGTATGCTGCCGTGCAAACAGTGTTGCACAGTGGAAATAGCAGATCTAATCTACAAGCTTGCCACTTGGTTGGCTTGCAAAATTGTAGATCTCCTATTTTTGAGACAGTCCAATCTCACCCTGACGATCTCCAGTTCCTCTTTGGTTGCAGCTTGTTGTTTCTCCAGCCTGGTGCTAAGCTGAGAACAGATCTGACACAGGCACACACACACACACGCACACGCACACGCACACGCGCACACACACACACACACACACACACACACACACACACACACACGCACACACGCACACACGCACCACACGCACACACGCACACACGCACACACACACACACACAGTGTCAATATCTGATAACACAGCACGAATGGTGTTTTAACCACAGGAAGTAAATGCATGCTACAGGAAGTCACGAACTGAAATAAACATTGAACAAAAAGCTCAACATTTTGTTCAATGTTTATTTCTGTTTGTAAAATGACATGGCATCTGTAATGAGCCTGTATGTCTTGCATATACTTCTATATACTGGTGCTTTTGCACCTGTATATTTATTAACTAATATTAAAGCATTTAAAGGGGAAATAAACAGCCTTTCTAATGGCGTAGATTCTATCTATGTATTTCCAAGAACCACTCTTACACCAAAGACATGCTTTACTGCAATCTACCAAAGTTTGGAACCTGTTATCTCTCTGCATGAATTTACTGTATATTATAATCATTACCTGTTTGTATTCAGTGATGATTGCTGTGGTTTTCTTGATCTCCGACTCTGCCTTCTCCAGTTCTCTCCTGAACACTTCCTTAAGCTACACAGAGAGGCAAAGGCATTAAGGTCCAATTCACACAAAACATTTTAATCAGTAAAACCTTAACCAATCTGCACGACTGAGAGGTACTGCATATCATGTAACTAACCAGAGAAGAGCAAACAGATTATTAACTTTGATGCCCGCTAGTACCGCTAGCATTCACCCAAAAAAGCTGATCTACAAGCTCACAATGTGATGCATTGTGTACTGTATCCGTATCAGAAAAAGTGTGTCAGCCCTTATTTGTCATATCGGTATTGGCAAATATGCCAGTCTAACCGCATATCCGACACAGGGGTAAGGGGTTGGCAGGGCATGTGGCGTTTGCTTTGTAGTTGCCCAAGTGCACATTTGAGTGAGGAGTCTGCTATTCCCAGTTGGGTCAGAGATCGTGAGCGGAGCGGGTGGATTTTTAAGTGAGCGCGTTTTCAAATGGGTCGGAGCGTGCTCTGGAGCGAGAATTATCCTCCGCTCCAGCCGCTCCAATCCGCCCAGTCCACACAACGGCACACGTGTTCAGTAGCATAGCATAAACGTGTGGTTGTGGTTCAGATAGCGACTATAGGCCTACAGTGCCAGCAACACGATCAAGACATTTAAAATCCTCTCCGATGCAGCGGGAGGAAGGAGGAGATGATGATCATGATGGAAATTGAAAAAAAGAAAAAGTAAGCTGACTGTCTTGCTGTCTATCTTGCCTTAGATGCGTCACCTCGCTATTTATTTTGAAGCACTGCACATCATAACGGCAACGTATTTGAGCGCAGCGACCCCCCAATTATGTCCAATTCCCCCACAGTGTAACATCATCAATAACCTATTATCCCGTATAGCATTTGTAAACGAAATAGCGCGGCATAAGATTATTCACCGCACCTGTCTGGGTTAATATAGACAGCAGTGTAACTGCACATATAACTCCTGTCTTAAATGTTTATGCTGTGAGGGGGCAAATGGATGTTAATCGACACATATTTGGAATGTCGACGAATCGCGGCCCAGTGTCAAAATGTTTTCGATTATTTTATTTTATTTTTTAGCCCGCGGCGCCCACGGGACCCAACGCAAAATGTTGCCATACGGCTCACAACGCAGCCGTGTGTGTGCATGTGTTCTGAGAGAATCAATGTCAACTTAGGCTACTGTCACTGTGTAGGCCTACTAGTTTCGAAAGAAACTAGAGCTGCGAAAATTGTCTGGTCATCATTATGGATGTCGTACATGCGTATTTTGACCTGGAATTGTGTACTCTCTACGCAAAATGCGTGCAAGTTGGCAGGTATGCATCATTGAATGAGTGAGTGAGTGAGTGAGTGAGTGAGTGAGTGAGTGAGTGAGTGAGTGAGTGAGTGAGTGAGTGAGTGAGTGAGTGAGTGAGTGGGTGAGTGAGTGGTCACCTGTGCCGTCTCTTCCTCCTGCCGCCTCTTCTCCTCCTCGGTTTCCACAAGACGCTGTTTGGTGTTCAACAACTCCTTGTTGAGAATGTCTGCTTTGTCCTCCGCCTGACACGAGAGCACATGCAAATGCACACACAGCTTAATCAAATCTGGCTTAAACATACATTATACATAGGGATGTCCCGATACTGTATTGGTATTGGGGAAAAAATTGGATTGGTTCTTTTTTTGTCATATCGGTTTATATCTGCAAACACTTCACCGGTATTAGAAAAGTATCAGTATCAGCCATTATTTGTCATTGCCGGGCCATAATGGTATTGGCAAATATGCCAATAACTAGTGGTCCATGCTGACACAACAGTCTGCACAGCAGGTAAATAAAATGTTGGGGCATGTGGCATTTCCTTTAGAGTTGCCCAAGTGCACATTTGAGTGAGGAGTCTTCTATTCCTGGTTGGTGAACTTCACATACAATCTTCTATCTTTTTGTATACATATTCTCTGGTATCGGTATTTGGTATTGATATTGGAAATGAAAAAAAAAAAAGTGTATTGGGACCAGAGATCGTGAGCGGAGCAGAGCGCGAGCGGAGCGTGTGGATTTTTAAGTGAGCGCTGAGCGCGTTTTCAAATGGGTCGGAGCGCGCTCTGGAGCGAGAATTATCCTCCGCTCCAGGCCGCTCCAAGCCGTTCAGTCCAGACAACGGCACACGTGTTCAGTAGCACAGCATAAACGTGTGGTTGTGGTTCAGATGGCGACTATAGGCCTACAGTGCCAGCAACACGATCAAGACATTTAAAAAACTCTCCGATGCTGCGGGAGGAAGGAGGAGATGATGATCATGATGGAAATTGGAAAAAAGAAAAAGAAAGCTGACTGTCTTGTGTCTATCTTGCCTTAGATGCGTCACCTCGCTATTTATTTTGAAGCACTGCACATCATAACGGCAACGTATTTGAGCGCAGCGACCCCCCCAATTATGTCCAATTCCCCCACAGTGTAACATCATCAATAACCTATTATCCCGTATAGCATTTTGGAAATGAAATAGCGCGGCATAAGATTAATTAGTTATTCGCCGCACCTGTCTGGGTTAATATAGACAGCAGTGTAACTGCACATATAACTCCTGTCTTAAATGTTTATGCTGTGAGGGGGGCAATAACCACAATGTGTTTCGACAAAGAAAAAGCAGCAGCCTTTTTTTTCCCAGCCGTCAAATTTTGCTCCTGAGCGGGCGGGGCTGAGCGGAGCGAGGAGCGCGGAGCTGCCCAAATGAAAATGAGCTGGGAGCGGAGCGGGAGCGGCCTGGGAGGGGGTCCACGTGAGCGGATTGCGAGCGGGACCAAATACGTCGAGAGCGATGAGCGGGATTCTCGCCTGCTCCGCTCCGCTCACGAACTCTGATTGGGACATCTGTCACTTATTTCACAAAAAAGAACAGGAGGTTGCACAAATGTTTGTTTGAAGTGGTTTCTTCTAGAGAGCAAAACACACAGTTTCATGTTGTCAGGTGACATGAAACACATAATACCAACGGTCCAAAAACTCCACTTCAGCATTATTTTGGTAAGTGATGTTAACACATCACCCAAGTATGGGATAATGTATACATTCCCAATATCAACCTTAATGTGGCAGTATTGTGTTGTTCTAAATCATGCTTTTCGTAATTTCCCTTTTAAGTTAATATTTTGGAGATAGCTAGTTTATACTTGACTGAATTTGGAATTTGTTGAAGTGAATTCCCCTTTTGACCAGTAGGGGGCAGCCCTGCCCATATGGCTTAATGGTTTGAGTAATAAAATAATTTTTGAGTGGTTCAACTACTTTGAGGCCTGTTTTTGGCCCTGTGTGTGTGTGTGTGTGTGTGTGTGTGTGTGTGTGTGTGTGTGTGTGTGTGTGTGTGTGTGTGTGTGTGTGTGTGTGTTACCTGGTCCAGGTCACTACGCAGGGCGATCTTGCTGGTCACCAGTTCATGGGCCAGATCATCATTCTCCTGCTCCAGCCTCATACTGGCCTCCTGCAGACGACGATTCTCCCTCTGCACACATACACGCACACGCACACGCACACGCACACGCACACACACACACACACACACACACACACACACACACACACACAAAAACAATGTTTATGTATCATGATAAGTATGTGATCAATAAATCTGTGCTTTTATGGTGATATCTTGCATGCCACCTTAACCCATAAACTTCTTATTTTTTCTTAACTTTTTAAATACCTCAAATAGCTGATCTACAAAGCTTGCGATGTGCCGACGTAGATCGGCTAGTTTAACAACTTTCAAATACTTTTCCAAATACCCCAAAAATTACAAAAACAAAAATAAAAAAGCACTTAAGTTTGGGGATAAGGTGTAGCACAAGATAGGGCCCCTAGGGCTCCATTTTCATCACCGCTAAACCCTTTAGCCCTAAACATTTTTGCCCCACTTTTTTTTTCTTTCTTTTTTTTACTATTTTGACATTTTTGACATTGACATGTTCTGAGCTATTAAAAATGCTTTTCAAAATAGTAAAAAAAAAGGCAAAGAAGTTTAGGAATAAGGGGTTTAGCGGTGGTGAAAATGGAGTCCCTAGTCTGTGCAATGCATCCAGATATAACAGGTGGAGCTCAGGGAGAGCTGATAGTTATGCTTCCATTCATAATAATAAGCATATTGGAATAATATTATGCCAACATGTTGGTGATAGAATGAGCTGGGAGGGATGTTTTTTATTTTCTCGGGGAAAGGAATTTGGGTGATTAAGCTGATATTAATCACTACTAGTGTGGCATGACTTAGTTCTACATTGTACACAGGAGTTCAGTTCTGCACAGAATATGTTAACTTTGCCTTGTGTTAAACAACAGAAGAACAGACACACATTTCCCATTACAGCTAGCTGGTTTTGGATGTTTTCATTGTAGACGGACAAAAGAATAGCACACAATTATTTCAGCAGGGGATAACTGCTGGACTGGTACCAAGGGAAAGGATATGAATACCATGAATGAAATTAATACAAAACATGTTGGGCTGAATATAAGTCTATTTTTTCCCAATGTAAATATCCTGGGCGTTCTCTTATAACCAGAGTTGTCTTATATTCGGGAAAATACGGTAGTTATTGTTTATAAACACATGGCAAAGTTGCACACTAAGTGCCTTTTAACTCTGTCACTGTACAAAATGGACCAAGCAAGCACTTAATTTATGAAATAGTTATGGACCGTCTGCAGGGCAAAGGAAAGTGTCTGTCTGCAGGGAAACAGCTGCAGCATCAAAGTAGAAGCGGAAAAGGCAAAAAATATATAGCTATATACTGTATATATATATACGGTATATGTTATAATCCCTTGATTATTTTTTTTACATTGACAGAGTTATACAGCTTTACAACTGAGGACCACGCCTGTAGGCTCTTGTAGCAGAGAAATGGATGGAAACATAACTACTGTGTCTTCCACACTGGCTCAGCATGATGCTAAAGCTTATTGTTCATTCAAGCAGCATGATGCTAAAGCTACTGTAGTACGTGTTCATTCAAGCAGCAGCTGTGCGATGCCAAAGCTAGTCCACATCAATTCAAACAGGGTTGGCCCATTACTGCATCCTCCCACAAGTACACAAATGTTAAGGTTAGTGTGAGGTTAGTGCTAGTTATAATGCCTGTTGTTGGATGAATGGTACTGTAGAATCCACTGTCATAAATAAACAGGTGAAATATGGCCACTGAAGTTGGTAATATACAGTACTGTAATGTTTTGTGATACAGATCAAAATCTTGCAGGGTAGTAGAAACTATGGTTTTAATATAAAGGTAATTGTCGTGGGAATAGAAATAAAAAATTGAAACTGAAAAATCAGAAATTGAAAAGTAAATGCACTACTTTCCACCACATCCGAGTACAAGCGAACCGCTTTTAGCCTCCTAGCATCTGTGGCACTCCCTAGTCAAAAAATCCTAAAGGATTCCAATAGAAAAATCCTATCAGATTTTGGAACAATCCTATAGGATTTCCAATAGGATTCCAATAGAATCATATAGGATTTTCCCCAAAATCCTATAGGGTTTTTCCCAAAATCCTATAGGATTCCAATAGAATCCTATAAGATTTTTCCCAAAATCCTATAGGAATCCTATAAAAAAAATCCTAGAGGATTCCTGTAAGATCCTATAGGATTCCAATTGGAAATCCAATAGGATTTGTTCCAAAATCTGATAGGATTTTTCTATTGGACTTTTCTAAAATCCTATATGATTTTTTGACTAGGCGCTGAAACAGTGAGCTAAATAAAAGTCAAGCTGTCTGGCAGCCTGTTTTTAGGCAATAAAAGGCAACACTACATTCATAATTGCACAAATGCATTTACCACTTAAATCCTCAAAATTGAATCGAGTTAACAACCGTACTCGGGGACAGCAATATTCCCCTCTCTCTCTACTACACCAAATCTCTTTGGAGACTAAATCTCACCCTGCCCCCCCAAGTACAGGCATGCTTGGGTTCAGGTAGTAAAACGAATTTAACAACAAACTATCGATTGAGCATAAACTATCTGTGACTGACCTTGCCGGCGTCAGCAGCCTGCCAGGCAGGCAGTTCCAATGTGTATCCAAAAAACACCTAGTTTTATAGTCCTAGCATGACTCACACACTGGCAGACCACTGGCTGACACTCAAAACTGTGTGGATGAGTCACACCGTTAACATCGTTGATGTGTTCAATGATTTCAACTATCTGCACAACATCAAGCCAAAAGAGGGACTGGGGCGTGCCTGGTTGTCAGGCAGAGATCTCTCTCTCCACAACACACACACAGTCCCCCATTGTAAGTCATAAGTGAGTCTCATGACATGGAACTTTCATCTGTCTGTCTATCGAAGTCATCACATGACCACCTTCACCTCGTTAGTGACAAACAAGGGTCATATGACCCTGATTACAATTTCCTGTCCCAGCTCCTATCTAGCCCCCAACCCACTACACCCCACCCACCCCCACCAACCCCATGCCACCCATCGTGCAGGCTGCAGAGCGAGGCGAGGCGGTCTGCGCTCTGACAGGAAACACACACACACACACACGGTGTTGCAAGCAGCCACGCAGCAAATACACAAACACATTTACACTGCCCACACACACACACAGCTTACCTTCCTCTCGGTGGTGCGTCCAACCGCCAACACAGCGAATCCACAGTGTCACACGCACAATGACACTACACACACACACACACACAGACTGCACACACTCTGTCCAAGAGGGACTAAACTTGAACACATGATTCTTCTGGGAGTTTTACCCATTCTGCTTCTGACGTCACTTCCTGTCTTTATTCTTCTGGCCTGAGGTATACTGTCTCTATCTCTTTCTGTCTCACGCTTTACTACAGTGTAATTGGTTGGAGCCCGAGTGTCTCTCTCTTTCTACTAGAGCAATGTTTATTAACTAGTGGTCCGGGGACAACCAGTTGTCCTCCAGGTGGTCCCCAGCTAAAAGATGGAGAGTAGTTTACCAAATGGACCCTTATAGATCTGTAACTCTTGAGATCTCCCAAGAGTTACGGGTAAACTGAATCTGAATTACTTAATTTTTAAGAATCTACATTAGAAAATGTAGAAGAATTGTTATTTTGAACGTTTTGCCAGTTATCTCTCCTAAATTGTGTGGCAAAATTGAAAAATCCATTCAACATCACATGGTGGTCTGTGGCTAAAATGCAGAATAAATACTGGGCCCTGGTGTGAAAATGGTTGAAAACCCCTGTACTATAGTGTAATAGTGTAGTAGTTAGGCTTAGAGTCTCTCTCTATCTGTCTCTCTCCCTACTATACTATAGTGTAATAGTGTAGTAGTTGAGTTCAGTGTCTCTCTATCTGTATCTCTCTCTACTATAGTGTAATAGTTAGGTTCAGTGTCTCTATCTGTATCTCTCTCTACTATAGTGTAATAGTGTAGTAGTTGGGTTCAATGTCTCTCTATCTGTATCTCTCCCTACTATAGTGTAATGGTGTAGTAGTTCGGTTCAATGTCTCTCTATCTGTATCTCTCCCTACTATAGTGAAATAGGTGGGTTCAGAGTGTCTCTCTCTGTATCTCTCTCTCCACTACAGTGCAGTAGTGCAGTGGTTGGGTTGGGGGGGCATGTAGTCCCTGGGCTCCGTTCCAGTTCTTTATCTACACAGTAGTACCGCTTCCTTCCTTCCTTTCCTCCAAACATTACTACTACACATCTTTAGAGCTCATGCTTGTCATAACGCAAATAAAACCTTCAGCGGAGAGAGCATGAATCCTGTCATGTCGTTGTGTTTCACATTGGCATCCTCTCACATTGTCGCTGTGTTGTTGGTTTTTTTTTGCGTAAATTAACAGCCCTTCTTTCTACAGCGTCACACAAAAGCAACAGAAAGAACCACATATGTAAGCCGGGGCTTGTACAACTGGCATTGAATGAGTTAACCGAGAATGCACACACACTTGATGCACAAATATAACTGCCACAAATTATTAGAAAAAGGGACTGGTGCCCAGGTGGTGCAGTGGTACAGTGCCTCCCCAGCAGTACAAATACAATTGGCCCATGGAGGGAAGCCAGGCGGGGAGTCTGATATTTGTCCAGAAGGAGCATATGCAATCACCGGCATCGCAATGCCGGCTTAGCCGTCGCATTGCCGGTCCCCTCCCCTGGTGACCAGCGGCTGCCGCAGCAGGTTCCGGCGGTGGATCGGCGCCTGCTGCCGCGGGTGCCAGCGGGAACCGGCAAGGTTCGCTATGCTTGTGGTTATGTTTAGCTTAAGGGTTTTGATTATGGACAGCTCGAAAGTGGGGACATATTTGGTGAAATATTTAAATAAATGTGGATGTTCCCTATCCACATTGCTTTAAATAATTCACCAGATATGCCCCCCCCCCCACGATTGACAAGGTCAGACTAGGATAATGGAGTAACATAATGGAGGCAGCCTGAGACAAGCCTCAGACAAGCGAAATCACTAAGAGGCGTGGCTTGATCAATTTGTCCTTATATATAGTTCTTTTGTGAGTCAATGTCCAACTTCTCCAAGTATGTGTCCTTGTTTTTGGAGCTCACTAGTAAAATTGTTTCAGAAATACTTCTGATGGCATCACACTCGCTATTCTTCTATTGACTGTCTTCCCCTCAGCTTCCCTATTATTATTATAATATGGTATAGGAGAGTCCTATACCATGTCCCTGCTAGATTCCCTATGCTGGCTGTCCCTTTCTCTCTCACAGAAAGGACAGATAGAATATATTTGGTCAGCAAAACGACAAGACGACAGACGTGCCCTATTGGGCACAGGTCTCCACCAGGACAGATTGTGGCCTCTTTGTGGCACTATAGGCCAATGTCAATTTTTCTTTTATTTATTCTTATGCTCTTTATGGCAAATTGAATGATGAGGCAATCTGTTCCAAAAATGTGTTTTTGCAATGTTTTGCAATGTGCAAAAATACACCTGTCGGTGGCGCTATAACGTGCCAATGTGAAAAGGGTGGGATATATTTCTCAGCCTAGTTTGAAGGTCTGTTAAAGATTTCACATTAATTGCATGCTGTGTTCATGATTTGATGCCTTTTGTTCTAAACAATATTGCAAATTTAGAAAGTCAATTAGCCCTTCTCGAAACCAGGGCAGGGTTTAGTCACGGTCCAATGACAATCCAAATAGTTTAGCAACTGTTGCTATGCAGGTCAAGCTTTCCTGGTGAAGCTTTCCTCTACTACCGTGCCTATTTGACAAGGATGGATTGGGGAGTGACTTAGTGAAGGGCTAATTATAGCCAATTAGAATGGAATATGAAATATGCGAAAGATCCGTCTTGACCATATGAGACACTGTGTAACAATTTATGTGATTTTGATCTGGATGAGTAATATGAAAAAAATGCGTTTTACAAAGATCTGCCTCCTGGTGGCGCTATAAACTGAAGTAAAAAATACAGGTCATAGATTCGTCCTTGTCGTTGTCATGCAGATCAGTGCTTTTATAGGTAAAAGTACCGACCTGCCAGGGCTTCGGCCTAGTGGAGACAATACTGAGAATAAAGTGTTCTAGTGACAGTTTTGGGTCATCAGAAGCCATAAATATATCTCATCCTTTCATGATGTCTCCACTTCACTATAAACAGAAAAAGCTAACGGCTAACAGGCTACAACGTCAAACCCAAAATAAACTTTATTGACATGCATCTCATGAACAGGAGTCACATGCTGGGCGAAGATGTAAGGAACACAAAATGATCCAACAAACTGTAGACATGAAAGGAGAAAGTATAAATGTATAAAAATAGAAACATTCTTTGACATTATACACACTGACAGTAAAAATAGCTGCTTGTGTCGTGCCTTCACAAAAACGTAGCTTTCAGCTGATGAATAAATTATGAAACAACGGAATGAACAAAGCATCTCGTAGCAGTCGGTTAGAAACTGTGTATGTCGTCCAAACATTTTTCGACTTCTGTGGCTAGAGGTGCTTTGTGTTATAAATCAGTAAGGTAAAGTAGAAACAAGAGTGCATGAGTGATAATGCAACTACAACGTACATTGGATCCATTGGAGCACACATTCTGTTTTGTTTTTGACATACAAGGTTTCTCACAGGACAGCTAAGGTTTGCTTATACAGTAAGTCCTGACACCTACAGTAGGTTCCCCTGAACTACGGGATTTAGGCACAGCAGCCATATTGGGAAGAAACTAAGCATGTTCCTTACTTTTATCAATGATACCAACTCTCTACTACTAGCTCTGTTTCCATTCTGGTCAAACAGTTAGGGCACGTACAGACGTTTACATCGATACAGCCAGACTCTAGCTGTCTCCAAACTCCGCCCCCTCAATTAATTTCCAATGGGAGTCACATGGTTGGAAGCAGCAGACATTATCCTTGCTGGAACTCTGCTCTTTCGCTGCTTCCCCTCCCCTGCAAGGATCATGTCTGCTGCTTCCAACCATGTGACTCCCATTGGAAATGAATTGCGGGGGCGGGGCAGTGTTGACTTTGACAGCCAGATGCTTAGCTGCCACGATGTAAATGCGTGTATACTATGCACCCATAGTGTGCCGATTGTGCATGTTGGCTCACCGGAAGCTCGCTACATCATTGGGTCTCATTGTTACTTGAGGGTTTTTTCCCCCCCAAATGGACCATTATGGGTGTGCAACCCTGAGAATGTACACACACGGAATTTCTTTCCAACATGGCTGCTGTACAATGCATAGTACTCCGTCAGGAACATTCATCACCACAGCTTGCACTAAAGCTGCTCTTAAGTGATGTCTTTCAGTTAAAACATACTGTCTCTTGCTGAAAAAAATGAAAGGCATATTTCAAATAAAAAAAACATGGGTTACCAATGTCATCCAACCAGGAGAGAGCACCCATTTAAGTTTAAATGTAATTAACCGTTTCATCACCGTTTATCAGTTCAATGAGGCATGTTGAACTGGAAATGTAAGTTCTGTATATTATACAGAGCTGAAGAGACAGACCTCTGTTACTTAACGGACACTTCTCTTTTTTTGTCCATAATATATGGACATTTGACAATTATCTTTAACAAAAATACACTTACAAAACCTTAAATTAAAGCAGCAAATTTTTGACGTGTTTCACGTGTAAGTGAAACGGTACACTGAAGCGCTAGACCCGCTGGGTTAAAAAATGATGTGTCTAAAAGACCTGCCACTAGTGGCTGTGCTCCTCCTTATGCCCAAACAGACATAATGGCCAATGGGGTGGCTTTTGTGGGAAAAAAGGCCATGCGGTCAAAAACAAATAAAACAAAAATACCAGGGTTCAACCCACAATCTGCCCGTAAGGTAAGACCTTTAGATAACATTGATTTTTTGGGGAGGGTGGCGCTATTAAGGCCGTGGCATCAGCAAATCCCATCCGATGCAGGAAACAGTTGGAGAAGTGTTTTGCTGTCGCTGTGTGAGGATTTCCTGAGAAATGATAGCACTGTGTGAATGGACCAGTGACACAGAGGAGGCACAGTCACTGTACCGCTGGTGGTATATGAGTCGAGAAGGACTGTGTACTGTGTGTAACTTTTATTCTACTTTTGTAGAATAATTTAAAATCTCTGTACTTGTACTGTAATCCAATACGCCTGAGGCGTGCCCACACCTTTTTGACTTGAGAGCTACTTTCAAAATGACCATCTCACCACAATACACACTAAAAAGATATTTACCATTGCTGATAATAGTTTAAATATGGAATAGTGGCACTGGTGTTAAGTTACCGTACATATAAGACAAATGCATTTGGGTTTGGAAATAGAGGAAGGGGAAGTTTTTTTTGTCATTTGTAAATTCTACTGATGATGGTGCACAGGTGACAGGCCATTTGGCAGATGCCAATTTTATTTTTTAGGAACATGCCCTTGCCCATGCCCTTGTGATCTACTGGTGGATCGCGATCGACCTTTTGGGCACCCCTGTACTAGGTGTACAGTATATTATTATTATTACTACTACTACACGTGCAGTAAACATTTCATCTGTTTCCTGGTCTACAAGCTCACAACAGGTGATTCTGCAATGCGCTGTGAGGTTTGAAATACAGTGTGAGCTTGCTTGTAGATTTCAAAAGAGTTTTGATGCATTTTTAACACCTCTATAAAAAGACTACTTTTGGTACTTCATGTGACTATACTCTCTCTAGTACACTTGGCATACAAGACTTCTGTTTGTAACAAATGTAAGCACACCTACACCTAAACCTAAAACCTTCGCACAAAATGTGCATGCGTGCGTGTGTGTGCGTGTGAGAGAGAGGCAGTGCGAGCGCACATGCATGCGTGCTTGTGTGTATACGGGCGTGCATGCATGCATGCGTGTATGTACATTCCAGTATAAGCACATCCATATGCAGTGGTACAAGGACCAATGACATCGCTGAATGTTGAGGTTTAGGATTTGAGTGAAGGTTAGATTAAAAAATTAAGATTAGGTTAAGAAATTAAATTAGATCACTTGTAGTGGTGACAGTTAGGGTTTGGATGGGGGGGGGGGGGGGGTACCTGGTATCGGTCAATAGGGTCTTCCTGTTGAAGCTGGCTCTCTCTCAGGGTCTGGTATTCCTTCTCAAACTTCTTCAGCTTCTTGGTAGGAACCTAGGGAGACGGAGACAAAGACAAACAGGCGTTTTATTGATCCCCCATGGAGGCAGGTTCAGCACACAGTGCACAGGGTAAAACCTACAGTAAGTATTTAGGCTAGTGTAATTCTTAGGGCCTGGAGAGGGTGAAATATGGACCCATACAGGTCTTTAATTCTGAGAGTGTACAAAGCCGAATGTCCATTTCTATACTTGAATGTCCATTTCTATACTTAGCATGAATTGGCACAGCACTGTAAAAGTTAGTTCGGAACTGAACCAAAGAATGTCCACTGGTTCTGTGAAAGCAGATACGGTTCCATGAATCTAGAACAGAAGCAGTTCTAGAACAGTTATTTAGATAGTTAGTTTAAGGTCCTTTGGTTAATGTACTGTAGTGTACGTCTCTTTGTTGCGTGTCTTTCAGTGCTGTCACCATCAGCACTACTAACACACATCCACTCTGCTCCACTGGGGCTCTAGGCCAGTGTTCCCCAAATAGTGGGTCCTGACCCACTTTGGGTCCTAATCCAAAGTGGGTCAAACTCGGTCAGGAGTGGACCCACCGCAGAGCAGAGAGAAAGTCAAATTTATTTTCGGTGATATTAAAAAAAAACATGGCTTGAAGGAACACTAAACCCATTTTCAAACGGATCTTCATATAAATTCTCTTTGCAAATGTGTGTTATGAGATGAACTCAAATTCTGTCTTCTCACTGTGCCTAGGAGGAGTTCTGTGGACAGCTACGGAACCCGTCTACCAGTTACATCATCGATGGCAGCCTGTCTCTGGCTAGAAATTTAAATTAGCATGCCGAAATAATTCATGGATGTGTCCTGCACACCTAGTGCTGTCTCTACTCTACTGTAGTCTATTGGGGCTCAAACACACACACACACACACACACACACACACACACACACACACACACACACACACACACACACACACACACACACACACACACACACACACACACACACACACACACACACACACACACACACACACAGTTATTGTAAATGTCACACACCAACATGAGAATAACAGAAATTGACTCCTAATCCATGCAGACTGACTACGGATAGGATCGATGGATGTAGTAGTCCATTCATTGCACTGTATCACACTCACAAACTGTCAGTTCAGCCAAGTCCACAAACAAAAACATATCATTGTCGGCACTGTTTCAAACACATACAAATTATAATCATAATAGGGAATGATTGGCTGCATCAGGCCAAGCAATTGTGGCACTTGCATGTGAAAGCCCCTTAAGAGCCACATGAAACCAGCCAAAGAGCCGCATGAGGCTCAAGAGCCACGGGTTGACCAGGCCTGGAGTAACCCAATAGTTTGTTTTATGTCACTTCTTGGGTAACCCAATAGTTTGTAACCCAATAGTTTGTTTTACGTCACTTCTTGAGAAACCCAATACTCTGCAACCCAATAGTTTGTTTTACGTCATCCAACAGCATCGAGGGCCAACATTGTCGAGTACAACCACACTATGCAATTGCAAATTGCATTGCTCTGGTTATTCATTTTTTCATAAATATTATTTTCTGGGTGTCTCTTGAAAAACAAAACAAAAGAAATTCAGCTAGGTATCTGTGGCAAAATACACAACATTTTTCTCAGTCCTTGACGTCAGAGCGTTTAGAGCGGGTGAGTGCTTACTGAAGCCTTCGTCAAGTTGCTTTATGCTGAGAAGACCAGCGGCCTAAAACAAACTAACTCATACAATAAGCACAACATTCCATGACCCCTCCTCCACACACACACACACACACACACACACACACACACACACACACACACACACACACACACACACACACACACACACACACACACACACACACACACACACACACACACACACACACACACACACACACACACACACACACACACACACACACACACACAGTGGTCATTTTTCAGAGCTCTCCCGGAGTAGGGATTATATAATATGTAGGTCATTTACAAACAGAATGTTGTCAAGTAGCTGCTCACATAATGGTGTAGAGTTACTGCCGATAGAGCTGAGTGCACATGAACACTGTAGACCATTGAGACAGAGTTCTGTGTGTGTGTGTGGTGTGTGTGTGTGTGTGTGTGTGTTTGTGTGTGTGTGTGTGTGTGTGTGTGTGTGTGTGTGTGTGTGTGTGTATGTATGTGTGTGTGTGTGTGTGTGTGTGTGTGTGTGTGTGTGTGTGTGTGTGTGTGTGTGTGTGTGTGTGTGTGTGAATAAGAAATACAGAAAGAGATGCTATGCTATGTCTGTAAATTGGTATAAACATGTGTGTGTGTATGTGTGTTCATAGAGTTTGTACTGTGCATGCAAGTGTATTTGTGTGTATACTGGGGGTTTGTACGGTACTATTTATTCAGTGTGTGTGTGTGTGTGTGTGTGTGTGTGTGTGTGTGTGTGTGTGTGTGTGTGAGTGTGTGTGTGTGTGTGTGTGTGCAGCATACTGGTGGTAATGTTATCTCTAGGGTGTAAAGTGTATGTGCCATTGCCATGACAATGCCACTGGTGACTATGCTGGGGATTACAGGTCGACTCTGATCACCTGACATCCCTCTGAGGCTGTGTGTGTGTGTGTGTGTGTGTGTGTGTGTGTGTGTGTGTGTGTGTGTGTGTGTGTGTGTGTGTGTGTGTGTGTGTGCGTGCGCACCAGGCACCTGAGGTGGAACTGTGGTAGAATTATACAATGTGATATGATTCGATGCTGATGTAATGGCAATTCAAACACAATGCAAAGGGTTTATATTATAGCCTAAAAACATGTACACATATGCATTACCTATGCATTCAACGTGATTTGCTTTACTGTATGTTTTGCATTTCTGTCCAACAACCAAACCCAGTAAGCACATTCGGGACCGTGACGAATTAGTGATTGATTGTTGCCAGATCAAGGCATTCCAAGACAAGTCAAATCTGATTTCAACACACAAATCCTGACCACTAAATCTCTGGATGAATCAGAGAGTCAGATTGATGCCAGACTAACTTAAATAAATCATAATCAGACAGATCTGGCCCAGAATAGCTTAGGATATAGCTTTATTTCAACTGGTGGAAGAACAGTCCTGGAGATGAGTAGAACGTCCATGCTAGTTGGGAATGTATACTGTAGAATAATGGGAAAAAACAAAGGGTCCTGCTCTGCTGGTTATTGTAGAATTGTTACAACATGAACAAAAGAGTGTAACCTTGATTTTTACCGTGTCATTGAATTTGGGTCTGTGAATCTTCAAATTATTACTATGGAGATAGTTTATAGTTTATACTGAAGCGCATGATGTATATATAAAACGTGTCTCATTGTGGCGCTATAACAGGCGTTGTGGAAAGGTTGGTGCAGAGGTTCATCGTTGGTATCCAAGGAGCATGTGTGCAAAGTTTGGCATCACCAGGATTAACGGTGCCAGAGATAACCCAGAAACAGACAGAAGAACAGACACACACACACACAGACGGTCTGAGTGCAAAACATATTCTCTTCCTTTAACGTCGGCCTGGTGGAGACAAGTCACTGTCAAAATTAACACTGCTTACTCTATAGCAGTGATTACTGTCTAAATATAGTGCTTTACATTTAACAAAACAACGACAATATGCAACTCACATCACAACTTCCAAAGAACAACTACTGTCCACTGATAGAATTCTATCATCCACCACCTTGAAATATTATATTTACCTAATTAATTACACTCTGATGCAGACTGACTCGACACACCTCGCTGCTTGCATCACACCACAGGACTTGTTACACAAACCTTGCCACACATTGTGAATGTCCTTTAAAAGGACTCTAACACACGGTAGTACATCGCGATAAAATAGTTGACCTCATAACAAAAGACATCCAAAGTTAACACACAAAATTTTACACACGAGCAACCCCCCCCCCCCCCCCCCCACACACACACACACACACGAGCACGCACACTTCCATGTTTCATCGCTGTACTGCTAACCCTGAAAACCTTTTCACTTCTCTGTGAAGAGTACATTTTCAAGAAACTCTCGAAATGTCTGCAACAAAAATAATGCAAGTATTGTAATGATTTTGTTTTTTTTTAAATGTTGTACCAACTTTGAACCATATAAATCCTATTACAGTGTATGTGTACGCGGGCAATTTATTTACCCAAGGCAAAACTACAATACATGCTTTACATTTCACAACATTTCCCCTGCAGATTAGGCGTACCAGGGTAGCAGCACCACTCCAGCTGAGGTTATGCTAGACTAGTGCAATCGTTCTAAAGCTACCTCCAATGGGTGTAACACTATTTGTTCTCTTAAGAAATCTATATGCACGTCTCCCAGCCCAGGCTGTGCCTCGCCATGTGCTGCTCTGCAAGGTGCTGTGTTTCACTACAATTAACTAAGAAATTATTACCCAGAATGCAGTGCACGTTATGTGCGCACCTATTGTTACGTCCGTTAGCCAATAACCTGAGAACACAAAGACTCACTGCTTCCCGGGTCACTAAAGGTCAAGGGGTCAACTGCCACCTTGTCTGGGAGGTCAGGTGGACTGAAATGAATACGAGGGATATGCTTTCATTGTGCTCACTGTTCATTATCCATTCATTTGAAGACACTATGACGATGACATGTTGATGGCTTCTAGGATCTCCTTACATGGACAATGGACAGACAGACAGACAGACAAAGACAGACAGACTTTCAGCTCTGGACAACTACTGGTCTGACTGGCTGATTCCATAGTAGTGGCTCTAATATATTCATGTACAGTATATGATGTATTACTGGTAGGATTACCGTATTTTCTGGACTATAAGGCGCACCTAAAAGCCTTTCATTTTCTCAAAAATCCACACTGCGCCTTATAATCCAGTGCGCCTTATATATGGATTGTTTGAATGCAGTAGCTTCTATTCTATGTTAACTGCAGTAGCTTCTATTCTCTGCGCTTTATAATCCGGTGCGCCTTATATATGAAAACAGTTCTAAAATGTGCACCTTATAATCCGGTGTGCCTTGTAGTGCGGAAAATACGGTATAGTTTACAGAAATTACTTTCTTCTTGCTGTTATGGCACACATTTATATGTGCTTATTTGTGCATCTGTGTGTATTAATGGGTGTGCCACTGTGTGTGTGTGTGTGTGTGTGTGTGTGTGTGTGTGTGTGTGTGTGTGTGTGTGTGTGTGTGTGTGTGTGTGTCCATTGCTCCATGCACCTTCAGATGTGAAATGATTACTCAGATTAGACAGAGGAACACCCACAGCTTTGCTGCAACTCTTTCTCATTGCAAATTATTTCACAATACCCACTTATGGTGCTTGAGTCAGTTATTTAGTTTGGGTTCTCTGAATCTGTCTAATCTTGGTATACTGTGTTTTGTTTCATTATAATGTGATTAATGTGTTATACATTTAAATCTTGCTTTTGTGGATTATGATTCATTATGGTCAGTGGTGTACAAAGTACTTAACACGTTCAAGTTCTAAAAGGCACAAAGTACCAGAGCATGTACTCAATTCAGTTTACATTATGAAATATATAAGTTTGCATGTTTGAGCACTGCGGTCCAGAACTGTAGCACCGTCATGAAATAAAACTATATTGAACAATAACTACGATTTTTCTCCTCATGACTGAAACTTTGACTAAATATACAGTATATTGACAATATAATTTCATCAACAATAAAAATTAGACAAAGGACTAGTGGAGAAAACATCCAGTAGTACCTGCTGGATGTCTGCGCAATGGTGTCACGGTCTAAAAATAGATGATCTACAAGCTCACAGTGCGCCAAGTGGCCGAGCTTATTGATCGGCTAATTTTAGTCAACTAAAATACCGTAATTTTAGACAACTAAAATTATACTAATCAAATGACTATGACTAAAACTTCAACTACTACATCAAAATATGCTGTGAAAAATATCAGTGCCATAGTGGATTCAAAAGTTCAATACTTACATTTATAAATGTAATGAGTGAAAGTCATGAACTTCCAGAAAATAAATACTCAGTTGTACAAATTTAAGCACCAAGTACTCCAGTGAATGTACTTGGTCATTACTCATTACGGTCCACCACGGGCAGTGTGTAACTGTGTATACCAACAGTACTCGCTACTTTCAGTCATTTCAACCATGCAGTGAAAACAAGTGAGGTACGGGTTCAGTTTAAGGACAGATTGAGTTAATCTGATTAGAGAGGGCCTTCGGCTCCAGGGAAATGGAACTAGGACCAATTTTAGACCTGACCTGGATCCCCAGAACAGGAGATGGAATGGGTCCCGCTCTGCGGGCACGCTGAAGTGTTTTAAAAAGACACTGACGAAGATGCTTGTAGCCGTTACGGTCACAACAACCTTTGGATCAATCTGCTGGATAAACTGCAGAATGCATGGACATTGTAAAATATCTGCAGAGGTGCTGGGAGTGATATTCCTGGGTTAAAACAAAATGTTCACTTTTATTTAAAAGTGAACATTTTGAAAGCTCCATTATTCTGCCAGTAATGGTTGCTATACAGACTGTTTGATCAGTAACGTTGGTCTCCCTGTTTCTTCATTTATTTGATGACAATTTAGTCCACAATACCAAGCTGGTTTTCAGAAACAAAACAGGCAAACATACAGATCAAAATGACCATTAATCTTCTACATTCTCTAGTTTGGGCTAATTCAGATGATGCATATTTTATCTCTTGAGAGTGTAATCATGAAACAACTTTCCATCATTTAGCTGGTGACCGCCTGGAACCCTCTCAAGGACCAATGGTGGTCCCCGGACCACTGGTTGAAAACCACTGATTTAGTAAACAGAAAATAGATTTTCAGGTGAGACAGTCTGCAATTTCACCGAATCAGGAGTGGAAGACGTCCATCAGATTAACACATCAATCAGATTAAACTTGAAAGTGTTCCATTTGCAATCTGCTCATGCATTTGCTTAACCAACTAAACAAATACATTAAGAGCATGAATTATCTGAAAGCTGGGGAAACAGGAAGACTCCTGTTACTGAACAAACACTCAGAATTTAGACATACTGTATATCAAATCCCTTACACCTCCTTTAAGACGTACATTTCTCCTATTTGATTTGCTTTTAATGTATTATCATCATCATCATCATCAGTAACACATAAATTATAATCTCGAGGAAAAGTACATCATGTGCTTGTGAATCAAACATATAGTGCACATGCATGGCACGCTACAGACTGAAGTACAGAAAATAACAGAGAAAGGACTGTCTGTTGTGGTTTATGTTCATCATGCTGTCGTACAGGGAACTCATGTTGTCTCAAGTGGTTATTAGAGGAACACAGAGGTCATCTGAGGAGGAACTGGGTCATGGAACTCAATTAACTATCACACACACACACACACACACACACACACACACACACACACACACACACACACACACACACACACACACACACACACACACACACACACACACACACACACACACACACACACACACACACACAGGATGCACGCGCGGAGATATACACAAAGTGTATGTAATTGAAACAAACTGGAAGATGTTGACATATTACAGTCAGTAACTACTCTCACTAACAGTCTTGTCTTGTCCGTGTGTGTGTGTGTGTGGGGGGGGGGGGGGGTGTGTGTGTGTGAGATTCAGACAGACAGACAGACAGACAGACAGACAGACAGACAGACAGACAGACAGACAGACAGACAGACAGACAGACAGGGCACTCTAACTTCAGCACAAAGTGACCTGAACATCCCTAAGACATAGATCCGTACTCAGGACAGGCAGACTACCGGAACACAGGGATAGACTGAAGAACAGACAGACAGACAGACTGACACAGGGCTTGTGACAGCTACTGTCGGCCTATAAAGGCTCTTAACGTACTGCAGGGTGAAGTGAGTTTGGGTGAAAGGGTTTCCACCGTGGGTTTGTTTTTAAGGCCTTACCCTGAGGTATGTGTGAGAAAAGGTAGAGCTTTAAAAAAAACTACACCACTGTGAGTCTTAAGGTGACAAGATGACTAGAGAATCACCTCATCGCATAAACAGCTATAGTGCAGATTCTGTCTGAACAAAATCCAATACTGTTTATTAAAAACTAAAGCTATGCCAGAAATGCATGCCCCATCCAGTTATTATGTAAGAAACAATATAAAGTCCTTATATTGCGTGACATTTAACCATTGTGTAAAATGTCCTAATAGTGACTAGTGACAGACAAACAGATGGAGCCACCACAGGTGGTAGTGACAGACTGGCAGCCAGTCAGACAGACAGACGGACATGGTGGTGTACCACGGGGTTTTGGAGGTGGCCGCCAGGCTTGGATAGCAGCTCAGACAGACAGACAGACAGACAGACAGACAGACAGACAGACAGACAGACAGACAGACAGACAGACAAACGGACGTACCACAGGTCTGGGTTTGGAGGTGGCCACCAGGCGGGAGAGCAGGTCATCCTCAGAGATCTGGTTCATCACGTGGGCGTTGTACGCCACCATGATGGACACCTCTTCCATCATCCTGACTTCCCTCTCTCTTTCACACACCCACACACACAACCCGAAAACGCTCTATAGAAAACTCCCCCCCGGAAATGCTTTGAGGTTTGAACTTTTAAAACGCGGCGATCAGGAACCAGGAACCTCAACAGGAACCGTTCCCTCGGTGACGTCCCCCACCACACCACCCCCGTCCCTCTCCAAAGTGCTCGTCAACGTTCCACAAGTTCCCCGGCACTCCAAGACATTCCTCAGAGTCTTCCAAAAAACGCTCCACAAGTAATGCAGAATTTAATCCGTTCAATAATTCCACAGGTGCTGACGAAAGAAATCCAAGCTTGTTTACAAGAGAGGAGAGGAGAGGGGGAGGAGATTAGAGCAAGAGAAGATGGAGATGAAGCAGATGAAAGCAACGGGAGGAGAGTGACGTCAGAATGACAAGGAGAAGGGGGGAAAGGAAAGGGAGAACAGAGGGAAGAGCAGAGCACAGGAGAGAAGAGAGGAATGTCACCAATAAAGCAGAGAGCAGAGGAGTGTATCGTGGTAGAGGAGAGGAGAGAGAGTAGAGCTGTTGACAGCTTCAGGGTGAGTGCTGCACTAAAGCCACCGACTGCACTACAGCGTCTCCCTGGACACAGGCCACACCCCCTAGACACACGAGACCACACCCCCTGGACACAGACCACACCCACTCAGAGGAGAGCAGAGAACAACACCTGTGTGTTCCTCCTCTCTCTCTCTCTGAGGAGGAGGTTCACTCTGCTCCTCTTTATCTCACAGCTCCGTGTGTCTCGCTGTCTCTCAGTTTACACTGTGTGTGTGTGTGTGTGTGTGTGTGTGTGTGTGTGTGTGTGTGTGTGTGTGTGTGTGTGTGTGTGTGTGTGTGTGTGTGTGTGTGTGTGTGTGTGTGTGTGTGTGTGTGACAAAAGGAGAGATAGAGAAAGGGAAGTGTCAGGGCTGTCATCTTCAGCGCAATGCACACACACACACACACACACACACACACACACACACACACACACACACACACACACACACACACCCTCTTCTTCAAGAAATGATGACTGTTAGATAGCGTTTGCAAATTAATTGAGCATCGCCTGTCTGTCTGTCTGTCTGTCTTCCTGCCTGTGTTTGCAGCAGCCTATATCTATCTATCTCTCAGGATAATGTGTAATTTATGCTCCATTCATCACGTGATGAACATAGCAGCTCGCAAACCCATCACAAAACAAGACACATTGTGAGCTTATAGATCTGCTGTGTCGTCATCCAACGGAGTAGGAATGGGACATAAAAGCTGTATGATGTATAGAAAGAGAATCAAGCATCACTGGGAGGAAGTCTTTGACAGACTGACAGTAGGCTGAGCAGGTCGGTAGGCTTGTTCCCATTACACATAATACTAACAAATTATTTACAGAAAACGTTCTGAATGCTGATGATTTTGTGCAAAGATATACGAAAAGAGAGCATAAAATGTCTACCTCAATCCTTTTTAAAAATTAAAATAAAATTCACAGACAAGCCTGATTCTTATAATTCCAAGTAGTGCAATCACCACACTTAAAGAGGAATTCCACCCATTTTCAATTTTTTTCTGAGAGCGTACAAATGCAACCAAATGAACCCTAAGGGGTTCATTTGGTTCCATTTGTACGCTGTCAGAAAAAAAGAAGCGTCTAAAGAAATCCATTAACAATGGTGAAAATACATATTGATGATGTCATCAAGATGTTTCACCATGTCAGTGGTTTTCTTCAGACCTCCATTTCTTGGGAACACAGAATGGGGAAACTTTTTATCATGTCCACACAACATCTCTAAGGTATATTAATGACATATTAAAATGTTGAAAATGAGTGGAGTTCCCCTTTAAAGGACTTCATGAGGCAATGCACGGTGAGTTTATACATAAAAAAAGCCTAAAACAACTTATGAAGTGATAAGCAGACAACGGTTGTAAATCAATCACTCCAAAAGTGGAAACAATTTCAAATTAAAGCCCAGTTCGCAGCAATGACACACAACTCAAGTCGTCCCAACTTGCAACCAGGTCCAAACTGCAACGGTCTGAAATGATGTTGCAAGTGACTGCAGTTGCAACTGGTCCCAGTCCACACCAGACCATAGATGTGGACTGGGCTTTGTAAAAATTAAAATTCTTTCTCGAGTAATCCACAGTGCGGGTGCGTGCATGTGTGTGTGCACGTGTATATATCTTAGTAGGTTTTTTTCACCTGCTGAATTCCTTTTGTGTGTTAAGCTGCTTTAAGGTCAGCTGATCTCAGTTAAACCACGTCGCAGCAAAAAAATGTGTCAAAGCTAAAGAGCATGACTTTTAGTAGTATGTTTTTTTTTTCTTTTAGTATGGATTCACTCGGTTCGGTTTGGTTCAGTTTGTACTCTTTTCCAGCATTGTTCTGAAGCCAAACGAGTAAATCGGCGCGCCGTTGCGTGACGGAGTTTATTGAGCCGTTTCGTTTTTGTTTTTCCACTGCAGTGAAAGTGAATTCAAACAGCAGAATATCGGCTTCTAAAAACTACAGGGAAGTCTAAACATTTTCAGGGTGTGACGTATTCATGTTTGAACTTGGGACCCCAGAAAAATATTCATATTTGAACTGCTTGCATCTTTGTCAGGGTGGGAGGTCCCTTCCTGACAAGCACTTGGAATTGGTGAAGTTGACTTGATTCCAAAAAATAGAAAATAGCATAAGCTAGATCAGCTATTGTCAATTTATCTGCCTCTTTAAAATATTATTTGATGTTATAGTATAGGAAACTAGTATCGCGGATGAAACCAAGAGCACAGTCTAACTAATAATAATTACATGTACTTTAAACTATAGGACACACACGGAACTTGGCCTCATTCATTGTAGTAAAGAAACTTTCTGTGCGTGTGCGCGTGTGTGTGTGTGTGTACGTGTACAGTATGTGAATGTCTCTCATTCAACAGCAGGTCTTTCTTTCTCTTATGAATGCAAGGCTTTCTATTGCTGAGTCATTCCTACCTGTTCTACACCTTCACCTCACCTTCAACTCTCTCTCTCCTGATCACTCTCCGTTCGCACACACACACACACACACACACACACACACACACACACACACACACACACACACACACACACACACACACACACACACACACACACACACACACACACCTCACTTTCATTTCAGGAACAGCCTTTTTCTCTCCCCCTTTTCATCTCTTGTTCCATCTCTTTCTCAGAGAGAGAGAGAGAGAGAGAGAGAGTGCACACGCACATGCACGTGTGTGATGTATATGCTATGTCAGAGAGTGTTCTACAGTCTTGCTGCCATTGCAAAAACGGTTCAGTTAGTTACAGAATGACACCATGAGATAAACACCCATTACCCAAGACAGGATATCCTGGAGAGAGAGAGAGAGAGAGAGAGAGAGAGAGAGAGAGAGAGAGAGAGAGAGAGAGAGAGAGAGAGAGAGAGATGGGTGGGTGGATGGGTAGATGGGTAGATCCACTCTCTTTAACATTCTCTTACAACCCTAATCTGAGCCTCGTTCTGAAGTGAACATTCTGCGAAAAACAGCAAATTGACAAACTCAACCTCAAACTACAACAATGACTCATCATTTCAGTGAAGATGTTTTAGTGTAGAGGGAAAACAGGAGGAGGTACGGGTACTGACCCCTGAGGGACTGGAAACCCTGATGCACGCACACGCATGCACACACATACACACAGATGTCACCCTAAATATTTTTTCTTTTAAAGTCTGCAATTCATACCATTGGGAATTAATCAGTACAAAACCATTCTTGTCCATGACCTCACCTGAATCAGCAAAGAGCACCCTAAGTTCCACCAACCTTATCCCCAACAGCACTGACATATCTTTTTTTTAAACAAATAATTATCATGAGTCTATGCTGATTCCATAAAAAACAGTGACCCCTGCTGTCTATAACTCGTAACTACCTGCTCACCAACTGAATGTTTGGCTACATTCCTGTCTCAGAATTGTTATATTGGTATCACAAGTCTAGCATTTCATTCCGCTGCATGAGTGCCATATATTCTATATATCTCCAGCCTAAATTCATGAAAGACAGGTTTATGCACATTAGTGCATTCATTTTTTTCGAAAATAATTTATATAAAGACGATTACGCCGCGGACAAAGCCAACTCGGGTCGTGACGAATCATGATGGCACACACAAACTTTTGGGGCAATCAAATAATGAAAAACGAAAAACAAAACAAAAAGTCTTGTATCATGCCGTTTTCTACGTCTTGCTAATTAGATATTATGTTTGTTGTCATGATTTGTCACGGCCCGAGTTGGCTTTGGCCGCGGCTCAATCAAAGTGGTCAGATTAGTCACTCACGTTACCGCAGTGAAATTAGTTCTCCGCTTTTGACCCATCTCTTGGAGCGGTGAGCTGCAGCGTGCGCCGCGCTCGGGAATCATTGGTTGATTTGACCCCCCAATCCATCCCTTTGATGCTGAGTGCCAAGCAGGGAGGCATTGGGACCCATTTTTACAGTCTTTGGTATGACCCGACCGGGAATCGAACCCCGGCCTCCCAGTTCCAGGGCGGACACTCTAACCACAAGGCCACTGGTCTGGTACAGGAAAGTCAGGAAAGTAAACCGTGCAAACCACCAACCAAACTGCTCGTCGGTATAGCAGCGCGAAGGCACTTCGACCCACAGCTGGGCAGCACATACATACGCATAGCAGTAGTAGTGTTACAAATCATTTTAAATATAAGCACTTTAATTTGAAATAACTTTGAAATTTGGGTTGTTTGCATGCCATCATGTTTGGTGGGGCAGTCTGGGCATTTAGGGGGGCACTGCCGCCCCCATACCCATGCCTAGATCCTAGTGTTTGTGTTTGTGTTTGTGTTTGTGTGTGTGTGTGAGAGAGAGAGAGAGAGAGAGAGAGAGAGAGAGAGAGAGAGAGAGAGAGAGAGAGAGAGAGAGAGAGAGAGAGAGAGAGAGAGAGAGAGAGAGAGAGAGAGAAAGAGAGAGAGAATGCGTACCTTAATACTGCAGGCTTGTTCCATGAGGCGGCGAGCGTTCTCTGCTGCTCTGTAACGTTTAGGAAGCTGAACCCTGAAGAACTTCAACGCTCCTTCAAAGTCTGCCTGGAGGAGATCCTCCTTAGAGGTCTAGAGAGAGAGGAGAGGAGAGAAATGTTTAAATTCACTTTGCGGCAGCAGTTCTCAAACATTAAGTGCCTCAGGTCACTCCTGTAAATAACAACTTTCTTCCAAGGCACCAACCCTGAATTACATATTATGACTTCATAGCAGCAGTCCCTGTAAATATCCCTAGATGGTACTGAGGTACCATCTAAAAATGTTTGCTCACCAAGTAAGTACCACCATAATGACTCTGCCAAACTTTGTCTAATAATATAATAATTTATTAATTAGGGCTGTTGAATGATTAAAATTTAATCAAACTAATCACAGCTTCAAAATTAATTTAATCATGATTAATCACCATTCGAACCATGTCCAAAAATATGCCTGTTTTCCTTTACATGATTTGAACATTTAAAAAGAAAAATATTTTTTAAAAATAAGAATATTTCTTAAATATTCATCAAAATAGGTGCATCAATCTACAAGCCCCCAATGATTGTAAATCTTGAGTTAAACTCTATGGCTCTAGTTACAGGCAGACACACAGCTATATGTCTCTGTAAAACCGTGCTCTACCCATTTTTTTCAATGAGAAAATGGTCAGTGGGTTGAGTCAGTGTGCACATGAGTTAATTGAGAAAAATGTTAATCAGATTAATCAACAAAATTAATTTAATCCCATTAATTAACTATTTTCAACAGCCTTAATATTAATTAATATATTCCAAACGTTATCAAATGTTCTAACTCGAGATACACCTGGACCTGCATCAAGGCTTTAACACTTTGAGAAACCCTTATGTGAACCAATGTAGACACACAGTGCAGAATACATTATAGAGGGGGATCTGTGCAATAAAAAATAAATCCCAGTGATTGAAACCTTCTTATTCATAGTACACTTTTAGACTTGCCTTCTCCCAGTTTTAACCTGTGCCCCTGTTTGAGCTAACCCTATGCCTGTATGAGCTACTATGGATGCCTGGATTGCCCTTTGGGGATTAATAAAGCGTCTGTGTCTAGAATTATGGAAGGAGGAAGTAAGAGCAGGAAACTGGATGTAGTCTAACAGAGATGTTATCAGTCTGTGGTTACTGGGAGTGGTGTGTGTAACAGTTTGTGGTGTTTGCAGGTTGTGGTAAAAGGATTAATGTAACTTTTGACAGCAGGAAGTTGCTTTTAGTTTTACTACCATGTGCATTTTTTTTTTTTTTTTTTTTTACGATTCAGTGACACCACACGTGTCACACAGCTACAAAGAAACAGTTAAAGGGGAATTCTACCCATTCTCAAAATTTTCCTGAGAGGATACAAATGTGAACCAAATGGACCCTAGCGGCTCCATTTGGTTCCATTTGTACCCTCTCAGGAAAAAGGGGTCTGAACGGAACGAAAATGGAGGTCAGAAAAAATCATTAACACGGTGAAATACATCTTGATGATGTCATCAGATGTATTTCACCATGTTAATGATTTTTTCTGACCTACATTTTTAGGAAATACAGAATTGGGGGAACTTTTTCATCATGTCCACACAGCATCTCTAAGGTATATTAATGACATATTAAAATGTTGAAAATGGGTGGTCTTCCCCTTTAACCATTCTTTTTCAATAAGATGCAGCGACATAAACCAAATGGACCCTTACGGGTCCATTTGGTTTCATTTTACTCTCTCAAGAGTTAAATTATATGAATTACTTAATTTTCAAGAGTCTACACGATTAGAAAATGGAGAATAATTACTATTTTGACCAATGTTTTGCCAGTTCTCTCCTAATTGTTGCCAAACACATGAAAATCCTTAGACACTGAGATGTATTTACACATTTTGGAACATATAGCCAGTGGGTAGGTCTGTGTGTTTCATGTCAATATGGTAATTTTTCCCCCTGACTTTCCCCCCTGGAACCCTCCTAAAGTCACCAATGGAACCCCCCTAAAGTCACCAATGGAACCCTCCTAAAGTCATCAATGGAACCACCCTAAAGTCACCAATGGAACCCTCCTAAAGTCACCAATGGAACCCCCCTAAAGTCACCAATGGAACCCTCCTAAAGTCACCAATGGAACCCTCCTAAAGTCACCAATGGAACCCCCCTAAAGTCACCAATGGGAGGAACAAGTGGAGAGTGTGCAAATGATGTGGAGGGTTTTCCCTTAATGCCACCCTGTGGTGTACTGGTGTGTACTGGTGTATCTATCTATCTATAATTCTACAGTGTATCTATCCATCCATCCATCCATCTTCGTTCAAAACATATTAAAGTAATACTGGGTAGTTTCCAGGGGCGGATCTAGGCCTGGGGCAATGCCCTCCTAAATGCCCAACCTGCCCGACCAAACACGATGGCATGCAAAACAACCGAAGATATTACAAATTAAAGTGCTTATTTAAAATGATTTGAAACACCACGACTGCTACTAACTAACTACAATTGTCTCACTACTAAACCAACACTATTTCATCATTGAAAACAGAAAAATCTCTGAGTCAGACCTTTAGCTTGTCTGTTGCAACTGTCTGTTGCAACTTCAACAACAACTGATGTTATTATTGATGCTTATACTTGCCTAATATGAGTCCTGTAACCAAAAATGGTATGGGGCGGCTTTTCTCCTGCCCCCTTCCCCACCAATTGGGAAATGTTACATCCGCCCCTGGTCGTTTCACTACTGGTATCGCCAATTAAGCCTTTTCCACAATGAGGCTTTTCCCTCGAAATCGAGATAAGGTATTTAATTTTTTCATTGTATTGCCATTGTACTGCCTTCTTCCCATCCCTGCCAGTATGCTGAGAGGTTACACCCCTATTGGATTCCGTTGGTGAGGAGTTATTGATTTTCTTAAAATCAACTTTTTTTTTGCCTTTTCCACAAAAAACAACATATACCCCCATCACCCCCATCTTTTGATGGAAATGGTTAGAAAAGGACCATTCAGTGATCTATTGTAAGGAGGATTTTGCAAAAAAAAAAAAAAAAAAAAAAAAAAAGAAAAAGAATAACCTGTGTACAAACTTAGTGTTTGTAAACAAATTTGAATCTAACTTCACCTCACCTCCACTCTATTGGCTCATTACGATACTAGTGGAGACTGCGGCTGCGCTGTGATCGGCTCACCCCCCCACACTACCACCGCCTTGTCGTGATCAACTACTTTTGCTATATTGGAATTGAAATCCTGAATGATTCTTTTTTTAATATGACATTAAGATCTTAATAATTTGCTAACTGCGTTATAGTTACGCCTTTCCCCCACTTGTCCCACACATGCAAAACCCTCAAATGATCCGTTCACCCTAGCACCACCTCTCCATCCACCCCGTATGCTCTCACCGCCAGCAGCCTGGGGACAAAGAGGCGGTGCCCCATGCCCAGCAGCTCCATCACCCTGCACACAGAGTCGGGTGTGGGTGGGCCTCCTCCTCCTTCACCCTCATGGGCCTGGGCCTGCCTGTCCGTCTCCACCTGGCCCTCCTCCTCCTCCTCCTCCCTCGCCTCCCCCATGGGCAGGGCAGGCAGGGGGGCCTTGAGCGGGCACGGGCGGGGCAGAGGTGGGGAGGGCGGAGGGGTCAGGGCGGCGGCGCGGTGGTGGTGGGACTCCAGCGCGACGTCGGGCCTGAGAGCGGCCCGAGCTTCCTTTGGCGAGTTCATGCGTCCGTCTGGACGGACGTCACCTTGACATCGGGGGTCCTCTGCTGCTCACAGCACACCTGACAGACACTAGTCCGGTCGATGACACCAACACAACGCCACAACACTGATCCCAGAATAGTTACGATCCCGGGCAAAAAAAAAAAAACAGTCTGAGCTGATCGCAGGAATCTCGAGCCGTTTATTATCGCAGAGGCGGAACAGTTTGAGCTGATCCTCCTAGGACGGCCGGATGTCCGCAAGCACGGCTGAGCGGCGCAGGTCGCGAGGTCAATAAAATCAATCAATTAAATTAGACCTATTTCAGTCCCACGGGGGGGAAAATTCAGTTATCAGCTTAATGCCAACTGAGTGCTTCTCAAGTGAGCGCAGGGGAAACCGGGGAGCGGTTGGGGATTAAGTGTCTCGCTCAGAGACACCTACAGTACGCGCGCATTGCCAGGGGAATCGAACCTGGGACATCCCACTTTCCCAGGCAGGCGGCGGGGGGGTGCTCCACCCATGCAGCTATAGGGCTGAGCCCAAACGAATAAGGAACAGGACAGGTCCCTTAAGAGATGCGTGGAGTGCAGGGGAGGAAGGGGCTCGGAGGGCCGCTGTCAGAGGGTGGGTGGAGGCCGTGTCAACGAAGTCCCGACAGCATGGCGCAAGGCTCCGCCTTCCCTCATAAGCGCCTCCTCTTCGCTACCTCCCCACGCCGGAGCCGCGGCGGCCTCCCTCCTCATCCTCACCTCTCCTCTTCCTTGCAGGTGGCCGAGCGCTTGAGGCGCGTACCATATATAGGCTGTGATGGACGATGTACCCGGACGGCGAGTCTCCCAGGGTTCAATATCACCAAAAGCCTCCCCGGCGGGACCTTTCCTAGCTCCCGCCTATACTGTATATCTACGGTTCAATTATCCACTGTGTTTGTCAGATAAACATCCCTGCCACATGGGGGATGCTTGTTTCGTTTGTTTGTTTTTTTTACAGAGAGACAACCAATGGTATTCCAGCGTTTCTTCTTCTTGCTCAGCAAAACCAAGATGGGAGCTTCGCTCTGAACCGCTGGCTGAGTTCTCAGGACCCAGAAGAAAGGTTGCAACCTGGTGGTTCAGATGATGACCAAATAGAACAAAAACAAAGAAGCAGATAGTGTCAAATAAGCTTCCCACTGGTTCCGGAACAACGTCCAATCAGATCCTTGCTGCTAGGTGCTTCTTCTGCCCAGGGTGAATATATACATTGTCACTATAGTTATGCAACAACCCTTTACCCTAAGGGCAGAGAATGTATGTGTGTGCGCGTGCATATGATGGTATGCGTATTTAAAGCCAAGTGCACGCTATGCTGGGTGGGTTCACTGAGGTTGACGAAGATAAACAGAGATAAGACAGTGCGGCTGCATGCCTGTTGTCTGTGTTTTCAAAATATTCTCTTCTCTGGTGCTTCAAGATCAAGGCTGCCGGTGGTCAGAAGAACGATGTCCACTCCCGTCTCAACTTTCCACAACCACTAACGTGCCCGCGCACTCACACGTGGGTGTATGTGTGTGTGTGTGTGTGTGTGTGTGTGTGTGTGTGTGTGTGTGTGTGTGTGTGTGTGTGCGTGTGTGTCAGTCCACTTCCAGTGTGTCCAGTGCTAGAACAGGAGCAGTAGAGTCAGTGATTCCACACAGTAGTTCCAGTGAGTCCGGTTCGACTCCATCATTGGTTCCCAGCAGCACGCCATCCACTCCCACAAACCACCGCTTCCTTCTGTGTGGGTGTATGCGTGGGCGTGTGCGTGTATGCGCGCTGGAAGCGTAAAAACCAAAACAATGTGCTCCGTCTCTCTCTCTCTCTCTCCTCCCAAGTGGGGTGAGTGTGATGCTAGCTGCTAGCTGCTAGCAGGGGCGGCTCCGTCTCTGTGCGCTGGGCGACCGAGCGCTCTCTCTCTCTCCCTCTCTCTCTCTCTCTCACCAAGCACCCACACGCACAGAATAGGAGAGAGGTACAGAAAACACGTGGCGGGGATGGAGAGAAGAGAAGGAGTAGAGGAGGAGGATGAGGAGGTGGAGAGAGATGGGTGATGATGTTGGATGGATGGAGGAATAAACACACAGCTCCCACCCCACCCACAACACACACACACACACACACTAACGCGCCAACACTAGCAGATGCTTCTGCATGGAGACTGGGCAGGGGAGAGAGAGAGAGAGAGGGAGGGAGAGAGAGTGGGAGGGAGAGAGAGAGGGAGGGAGGGAGAGGGCGGGGAGGGCAGAGATGGGGGAGACAGGTGATGGGGGTTAGAGAGGGATAGAGGAGGGAGGGGCTAGAGAGAGAGGAGGTGAGCGCGGGGGTAGAGAGAGGGAAGAGAGAGAGAGGAGGTGAGCGGGGGGGTAGAGAGAGGGATGCGCGTGAGAGAGAGAGAGAGAGAGAGAGAGAGAGAGAGAGAGAGAGAGAGAGAGAGAGAGAGAGAGAGAGCGAGTGGAGGTGAGCGGGGGCAGCAAGGGGATAGAGATGGAGCGGGTGGGGGAGGGTGGGGGTTGGGGGGGGTAGAGGAAGCCTCCTAGGAAAATGATGTCATGATTAGCCAATGGGAAACTAGCAGTAGAATCCCCCCTACCCCTCCTCCTCCTCCTCCCAGCTCGCATCCTTTAATCTGTTTCTCTGTTCCTACAGCAAAACAAGCACGCACGTGCATGCACACACGCACACATGGATGCACACGCACACATACAGTAGCTCTGCTATTATCACAATGTTTTAAAAGCTAATAGAAATAAAATAGACACAAAACATGAACCCTATGGTCTTTTTTTTCTGTGGGTGAACATCAGACTAAAATGCACCTTCAAGCTCATGAAATCGTAGTACCAGTAGCTGATGAAAATACAAATTTGACATTATTTTTTTTTTAAATGTAGCATTGATATAATCAACTATTTGAAGATCAATTTGATTCGATACTGATGATTTGCATTGCAAAAAGACACAATATACAGTATATGGACAATGCTGCCGTTTTCATTTTCTATATACCTTGGAATTACAATTGTCCCGAATATAAGACGACTCGTTTATAAGACGAACCTCATTTTTCAAGACCCATTTACAGAAAAAAGAACATTGAATGTCAAATAGTATAGCCCCTGAATATAAGACGACTCCATTTTTTGGATATTTCCATTGGGAAAAAACATAGTCTTATATTCAGGCAATAGGGTACTTTGATTCTTGGAATTACAATTGACCTTAATTGCACTAGTACTATATCGCAACCATTTAAACCCCAGCATCCTTATTGTGTGGAAAGCTTTCACTGAAAACATCAGATTGACAGGCTTAATGGATTGCATTTTTATAACGCTTTTCCAAGTGCTCAAAGCGCTTTACAATGACCCATTCATTCATACACTGGGAGGTGAAGCTTATATCCTACAATGATCACATGTTTGATGCTTGACCCTATTTGCATTCATGGACATCAAGTACTGTATATGCGGTGGTCCCATTTGACCGGATAATGCGTTTTTAATGATAACATACTATTGTGAGCTGTTATTTAGCCATAAAGTATCACAAATGTGGCAGGATGTCGAATGTGTGTTCACACGGCATGGACATGAAATGTAAGAGGGAACCGTGTGGTTAATTATGTCCTAGCACGACCTACAGTATTGACGGTTTCTAGAACCAGAACCTCTAGACCATACCTAGGCATTATGCGGCCCGGGGGCCAAATGCAGCCCTTTGGCTGACTCTGACCGGCCCGTGAAAGAGTACAGTGGTTTTAAGCCAGTGGTCCAGGGACCACCAGTGGTCCTTGGGAGAGTTCCAGTTAAATATGTAAAGTTGGTTAACCAGATGTAACTCTTTGAGAGCGTAAACATGAAACCAAATGGACCCTTGCGGGTCCATTTGGTTTCATGTTTACACTCCCAAGAGTTAAAATATCCATCATCTGAATTAGCCCAAGTCTACACAGAGAATGTAAAAGAATGGTCATTTTTTTATCTATGTTTGCCTGTTTTGCTTGTAAAATCCACCCTGGTGTTGTGGACAAAACCAAAAGAAATCTTTAGTTTTGGGGTCTGTGGGGCTACAATGTCATCAAATGCTGGTCCTCCGTGTCTCAAGTACTGAATAAATTGAAGGCCCTGGTGTCAAAATGGTTGGTTTTACGCTTACTTCTATCGTGAAATTAAATTAATATCACGCAGACTGAAGTTCAGCCTTTAGTCTTGGCCCTCCACAATCTTTTATGTATCTCGTTTGGCCCCTTGGGAAAAATAATTGCCCACCCCTGCTCTAGACCAAAATAAGAACTTTTTCCTTGGACAAAACTAGTGAACATAGCAGATGTCAGCAGGGGAGGATTATCTAACGTGCACATTGGGCAGGACCCCTGTGTTATAGGGGGGCTCTTGTGCTTGAGTGTCCACGTGTTACCCCTTCAAAAAAGGGCTAATAGTGAATAACAGTGGTGCACATGGTCCTCCTCACTGTTATTAATTTACACAAATTCATTTGTGTAAATAAAATAACCCTAAAAGTCCTAAACAGACATGATATGGTGCTTTACTGCAAGTGTTTAAACAGTTATTTTGGCCGTTTATTATTTTGTAGCAAACTCTTGCTGAAGAATCCTGCTGAAATGCAGCAGAATATATATGTCATAATTGATAAGCGTGTGTGCAGACACTATGCGTCGCGATGGAAAGAAAAAAGTCCCGCTGTAGGGGGAGCCCCGGTGTAGATCCGCTGAAGGGATGTCAGCTTGTATTTTCACTTTTATTTGTGAATTTGCTTTTTGGGGGAATGCTGGAGTGACTTTGTCCTGACTGAGTAATGTGGAGGAGGGGAAGGGATTCATGGTCATAGTACTTAGTCTATCTATACATTTGCTGCTATTTTTAAACACTTTAATGAACCTTCCCTGAAAACTGCAAATGACGGAGCTTGTATGGTAAACTATTTCACCCACTTCTTTACAAGCTGTTCAGCCAAGCAGGTAATTGCCAATTCGTAGAGACGAGAGGAGGGAAGGGGAAGAGACCTGTGTGTCCTGCGTTTAGTTTGGCCCTAGAGAGCACTGCAGCCGCCATGCTGTCTTGTGAGCAACAGAGGGCAGTGTCAGCTAAACGTATGACTGTGTTCATTTTGTCTAATCCATCACATTTCTGTTTTTTTTTTTCTTGATTTGCAACAGATAAGGGGAAATAGACAGAAACCAGAGCCCTGTGCCCATGTACTCGTCAAACTAACTCCATACCATGAAAGACACAAAGGCACAAGATCAGATCTTTTTCAACCCAGATTTGGCTAAAACATGGGTTTAAGTTTGTTAAAATCTATGATGTTCTACCATTACCAGCCGCCATACAAAGTGTGACCCCTACAAAAACAGCATAAAGGAGGATCTTAATGTAAGTGGACTGGTCATAAAAAAGTCAAGCCAAGCCAATTGTTTTTGACCATACAGTACAGTATAGGTAGATTGCTTATTGTACGACTTTAAAAGTCCAGATGAATTGAATACACCCGGAATACCACAATGGAAAAAGCAAGTAGGGATCACTTTAGCACTGTAGTTGAAATGTACCACTGTGCAATTTGAAAATTGTACTATTCTGTCTATCTGTTATTTACAAATGAGCATATACTTCTAAATTGTGCACATGTATGGTCACGATTAAGGTTGAGGTACTACATGGAACCTGTGTGGAATTAGTTGGGTAGTTCATTTTAACTGACTCATGCTGGCTAAAGTAACGCTGTGTTAGATTAGAGATGTGCGTGTGCAGTGTGCACCACACACCATCTCCAGGTGCTCCCCTGAGAACTAGCCCAAAAAACGTTATGTGCTCCCTTGCTTATTAATCTCTCAAGAATAGGTTCCGAGTTGCGAGCAACAGGCCAGTTTTTTTTTAACCAATGGGTTCCCAGATTGATCTGTTATGTCGCTTTCTGCTATTCGGCCTTTTCTATTCTGCTAGAAAACGCTAATGTTACTGCCGCCAAAGTAGTAACATTTTCAAAAATATCACATCGCCCCAATATGACCACATACTAAGGCCATTTGATATCGTGTCAGCAGCAGCTCCAACTACTACTGTTACCCACAGGTGCCCTTGAGGTACAGTTCCAGAGGGTCCCCAGCTAAATTATACTGAAGTTTGGAAGCAAAATGGACCCTCATGGGTTTGTAACTTGTTGCTCGCAGTCTGTCGGGACAGTCTGATTGAAAAAAAAAAAAAAAAAAAAAAAAAAAAAAAACATTATAATAATATTTCATTGCTTGCAGTGCAGATGAAGTCTCAATGTTAAATTAACATTGATTTTACTGATCAGTCTAGATCAGTTGCAAATCAGTTGTTGGTGTTCGTATACCAATATCATATCATTGTTGTTCCCAAAATTCAGTCGAACTCTACTTCTAGATCAGCGGTTCTCAATGTTTTGAGCAGGGGACGACCTGGAAATACTTTGGCCATGTCTCACAAATCCTGCCCCATCCCCATCACCACCCCCAATACAAATCGACCGCTATGTTAATCCTAAGAGTATATAAATACTGTCTGAAAGCAGAGATGATCAATAATGAAAGTTCTCAGGCCACTGACTGTTGCAGGTGACCACATAACGTTTTTGGTCTACTTCTCAGGGGAGCACCTGGAGATGTTACTTGGTGTTCACTGCTGGCCCTGGACCTCTCTAGTCTAGATCGCATGAAACAGATAAAATTAGCTATTCAACTAATGCTGCAGAGGTTCCGTGCTTAAGGTGTCTACATTGTTATATACTAGTCCTATACCCGTTGTGTAATATGATCTGGAAATTACAACAGAAACAGTCTTCCACTTCAAAATAAGAGACCCTTGTAATGCCATTATTATATGCCAATTATCACATGATTAAATGTGCGATTTACTACACAAATCATGGCATTAATTGTGTTTGGAAATGTTGATTATTAGATGACAATAAAGTTTTCAAAAATGTTTACACAATTTGAAGAAATTGGACAACATTATACATATTTACTGCATGTGGTATCGTGCAGTAAAGGTTTTCATTGCACCGGTGTGCAATGGAAACTGCACACGAAATTCAGAGGACAAAAAACACATATGAAAGCCAGAGCACAGGAAAAAAAAGACTCAGACTCACTTTATGTCAATCATGCTTGCACACTGCACACACTGCTGCTGAATATCACATCCGCATAAAAAGCTTTTCAGACTGGGGTCATGGGAAGTGGCTATATTAGAGATAGCCTGTACATTTGACCACAGCCTAGAGGAAGCCTTTATGACCAAGGCCATCAAATGCCTATCCTTTCTAAATACCATCTCAGAGCTGGGCTATATGTGGAGACCATTTGTCTTTGTATTTGCCCATAGCCAAGGCTGGGGTTGGCGCTTCACGGTGGCTGGCAGGCCACATTCTAAGAGAGGTTTGGTATAGTTCTGCTTCTTATAAAGTGTCTGAAAAGACACTTCCTTATTGCGGAAGGTAAGGACAGGATGAACCCAATATTCCCTTTTTCTCTCCTACAAATCGGAGGGGACAAAAAAGTTGTTATCACTACCGCTGCTCGACCAGTTTGTCCCCTATATACTGTACATATAGGGTATGATCAAGCTTGCCTGGATCCTGCCAAACTCTCCACGAAGGAGAGTCTGGGACTCTCTGATTGGAATCTCTTTACTGTGACGTACTGTAGGTTGTCTGTTTGACAGACAGATTCCTCTAACCAATCACTAGCCATCAGCGCACCAATCAGGAGCGCAATCAGGAAACGTGAGGTGGGATTACTCAAACGCAGCCCTTTGATTGGTCTCCAACTTTGAAAATCAACAACTCAGCAGCAGTGTTGTGAATAACGCCCTTACAACTAACGCCGTTACAGTAAGGGATTACTTTTTTCAGTAACTTCTAACGTAACTCCTTACATTTCTCAAATCCATAACGTCGTTATGATTAGTGTACCATCGTTACTGTCGTTACTCCGCGGCGGCGGCAGGACTCACTGCACTGCACTGTGTGTTGTCTGCTCTCTTCTTCAGTCTAACATAGAATAGAGTATATTGAATAGAGAAGGCACCGGACGAAAGTCCCCCTCTCATCCACTTGCATTAATTTCGGATGCCTGATCTAGTATTTATATATCTATGTGTCTAACGTGACGCCATCCACCACGTCACAGAAAAGGTCATTGATTGGCTAACACGGCGCAACATGTCAGTATAAGCCAATCAGAGCCAGTCTTATTCGTCAAGCATCTAGTAGAAGAGTTGCGACATTGAGGGGGCAGAAAACAATGCGTATGATCCCATAGACTTAAATGCATTTGGTAACCTAGGTTGTCCCAATTCAATGGAAGAGTATATATAGATGAGCCGCCATTGAAGTGGCCCCATGAAGTGAACAGAGTTTTCGCGTAATTAAAGGCTCTGGCCTCTAAGCACACACATACACAAAACCAGCTGTGTTGTTGATGCGCACACACACACTCGCACTCGAGCTGCGGTAAAAAAAATAAATAAATAAAAAATACGCTCTCAAACGCAATGACACGACGACGGCAGCGTGACTGGAGCCTTTGCAGCGCGGAAATATAAACATTATTTTACATTCTTGCTGGTAAAGCAGGGGTTTTCAACAGGTGGTCCTCAGGCTAAATGATGGAAAGTTGGTTAACCAGATGTAACTCTTTGAGAGTGTAAACATGAAACCAAATGGACCCTTGCGGGTCCATTTGGATCTGTATGTTTGACTGTTTTGTTTTTGAAATCCAGCCTGATATTGTGGACAAAAGAAATCTTTAGTTTTGGGGTCTGTGGGGCCAAAATGTCCTCAAATGGTGGTCCATGGCTCAAATGCAGAATAAACAGTGGGCCCTGGTATGAAAAAGGTTGAAAACGACTGTGGTAAAGGACCAGGACAAAAACATTGAAGTGAAGTGTAAATTATGTTAGTGGGCAGCAAGCATTGTCCTCAGCAAAGAAAATCTTATTACAGTCCATGCTCAGCATGCTGCCATTAAAGGGGAATTCCACCCCTTTTCAAAAAAAGGTCCTAAAAGAAAAATCATTAACACGGCGAAACACAACCTCCATTTCTAATAAACACAGAATCATGTCCAAACAACATCTCTAAGGCATATTAATTAATGTCAGTAAAATGTTGAAAATGGGAGGAATTCCACTTTAAACTTGTGACCACGAATACCACAGAACAACACCCCTTTTTTGTATGTTAAAAAGTAAAGTAAAGTAAAGTAAAGTAAAGTAACGCCCTTACTTTCAGAATTTAGTAAGGAATAAAGTAACTAATTACTTTTTCAGGGAAGTAACTATAACTATAATGCCCTTACTTTTTAAAAGTAACTTCCCCAACACTGCTCAGCAAGAGAGTTCTTTGTAATGAGAGTCAACGGGTGAAACCAACGGGTGAAACCAAATGGACCCTAGCGGGCCCATTTGGTTTCATTTTTACACTCTCAAGAGTTAAAATATTCATCATGTGAATTAGTCCTAATCTACACAATTATAAGATTAATGGTCATGGACAGAAGCAAAGGAAATCTTTAGTTTGGGGGGTCTGTGGGGCTAAAATGTCCTCAAGTGGTGGTCCGTGGCTCAATTGCTGAATAAATGGTGGGCCCTGGGATGAAAAAGGTTGAAAACCTCTGTTCTAGATCATGTGATGGAGAGTAGACTGATAGACATGTAGAGTACTGACCTTGAGGAGAGCCAGCGCAACGTTGAAGATGATATTCAGACCCTGGAGAGTGGAGAAAAGAAAATAAACAGGCAGTTAACTCTGGTTCTAAACTGGTTTCCCTGGGACCGCCGCAGGACCAAACTGGTTTTACTAGGATCACACGGTCCAAGCTGGTTTTACTGGGACCAATGAGGATTCAAACTGGTTTTACTGGGACCACATCATATCCCAACTGGTATTAATGGGATCCAAACTGGTTTTACTGGGACCACTGCAAAATACCTCCTGTCCAAACCACAAACCGGTTTTATTGGACCCTCTGCAAACTGGTTTTATTGGGACCTCCACCCATCGTAAGTGATTTTACTGGGACCACATCCCGTTTTAATCCCAAGATTTTGTAACATATTTTTTTTCACCCAGTGTCAGTTACCTAATGTTTAACTAGTTATAGATGGGTTTTTTGAAAGCAAACACAGTTAACGACATGACAATCTTGCATTGGAGACCCTGGCCAAGATATAGCCAATGGGCCTTGAACCACTGGTTCACACATTCTCTCTCCCTCTCACACACACATGCACACGCACACACACACACACAGCGCAGTGAGAGGTGCTAGGGAAGACCAGTCTCCTCAGTTGCTCCCGACAACACGTTCACATGGTAACAGAGTACTAAAAATAACCTGACACCACTAAAAATAACTCCAGACAAAGACAGACCAACAGAGAGAGACAGAGACACTGGCAGACAGAAGAGGCAGAAAAAGAGAGTTATAGAGAGACAGCGAGTGAGAGAAACAGAAACAGGGAGTGAGACAGACAGAGACAGACAGAAACAGAGAGAGAGAGAGAGAGAAGGGGAGGAAGAGAATAAGAGACAGACTGTCTCCTCCCCACCTTTGCCTGCATGTGCCACTAGATGGTGCTGGAGTAGGATGATTTGCTTTGTAAGTTTGTTTAAACATGCAAGTTCCATGACTGGGTGAGTGATATACTGTAGAGATGCGCAGTGACGTCACCGCCCCGGTTCCGGAAGTCTTTTCCCAATTCATTTTTCTCATAGACTTTTCGAAAATAATTTATATCAAGACGATTACGCCGCGGACACAGCCAACTCGAGTCGTGACGAATCATGATGACACACACAAACTTTTGGGACAATAAAATAATTTCTAAGATGAAAAACGAAACAAAAAGTCTTGTATCATGCCGTTTTCTACTTCTTCCCAATTATATATTATATGACGATATTGTGTTTGTTGTCATGATTTGTCACGACCTGAGTTGGCTTCGGCCGCGGCGTAATCGTCTTGATATAAATTATTTTCGAAAAGTCTACAGTATGAGAAAAATGAATGGGGAAAAGACCGGAACCGGGGCGGTGACGTCACTGCGCATCTCTATTAAACATACAATGTTGAAATGTAAATTCAAATGAAATGAATTCATACTGTATGGCCACATAAGTAAATAAATAAATAAATAAATAAATAAATAAATAAATAAATAAATAAATAAATAAATAATGCTATTTTTATTATTTAAAAAATACAATAAAAAATAGCATTGGTTTTGCGATTTCAATAGAAAATCAAACCAATAGGCACAACTTTTCAAAGACATCCTCTCTGGAAGGGGACTTTTCCCTTTGTTTATGTTTTCAACCCCCAATAATGCCATTGCTGTCTAACACAGCAATGGCATTGGTTCTGGCAGTGGTTCTCACTTTCCTCTTTTCAAGGACCCCCACACTGACACTAATTACATGCCCGGAGCCAGCCCTAATAGAAGATTTTTACGGCTCCAGCAGCAGTGATTCTCAACCGGTTTCGTTTCTATCTCTGGGACCTCCGGTTTATATTGTAAAATCAATGTTAATTTAACTTTGACACCTCATCCGCACTGCAAGCGATGCGAGCGAGTGAGCGATGACCCAGGGATGCAATTTTATTAGAATACAGGTTTTTTCCAATGAGACTGTCCTGACGAACCGCGAGCGAGTTACAGATCCATAAGGGTCCATTTTGGATCCAAACATATAATTTAGCTGAGGACCTCAAGGACACCTGGGGGTCCCCAAACCCCACTCTAACGGATGGTACATATGCCTTTCTTTTGGGGCGTGCTTTGCTTTTCTCTAGAGAATGTTGTCGTCTAAACGGGGCTTAAGTCTTCCTTCCCTAGTTCTAAGAGCCATCCAATCGTCTGCCTCCAGCAGTAACAAAGAGCAACTTTTTTTCCCCCTCACCTTGAGCTGCAGGTTTTGCTATGAATTGTGGGACAGGAGCCCGGTTAAGAGATTAGTGAGCACAAAAGAAGCTTTTGTTACATTTAATTATAATTCCTATTCTAAAACAATGGGGAGAGCAGCTGTGCATGTTTTAAAGTTTCACACTGATGAAGGAACATGATAGAATTATTGGTGATGGATGGGCAATTTAAACTTCTTTATCTCGGTTAAATTAATCCCCAACAATCCTTCCCCCTGCTCCTTCATCATCAGTGCTAAACTTCCAGACATTAACAGCTGCTCTGCCTATTGTTTTACAACTACAATAGTAATGAAATAAGACAAAGGGAGCTTTGTTCGGTCCAAACCTTTATCCCTTCTGAATTCATTCGTCGCTGTCGGATGGAGACCTTGTATGTGCAAAATAGTTCACTTTCTGAAAGATTTTTAAAATAGCTGATGTACAATCTTAGAGTATGTAATGCGTTGTGTGAGCGCAACACTACTTTTGTGTAACACTACTGTGTGATGACAGCAAGATATGAGATTTCTGGGTGACAGAAAACGAAGGAAATTGTTCTCAATTTGGGGTTCAATGACTCCCAGGGGTCCTTGCAGAGCTCCCAGATTTATTAATACTATAATATTTCACTATTATTTTAACCCCAATACAAGCTCGTAACACAGCAAGTAAAAAAAAGGAAAAATGAATATGAACCTACGCCCTAACGCCCTAACGCCCGCCCCCTGATTTGCATAATTGTTATAATGGATTTCTAAAAGAAGCAGATTGAAATGAACCCATCATTTGAATAGCTTTCTAGCTTTCTGTGTTCATAAGCATAACAACTACATACAAACAAAACAAATCGCAAAAATAGTAATAATAGCAGAAAGGTTTTAAAGTGACATGCATGCTTTGATTGGTAAGGAAAATATCATATCTGGGGGAAACACATCTGATGGATGTTCCAACGGACCCTTCCGCTGATACTCTTTGCCTTAGATTGTGCCCAGGCTTTCATACTTTTTAGCCAAAGCAAAGCAAAGTAAAGCAAAGTAAAGTAAAGTATAGCATTTTATGTAGACTCAGATGGCAGTTTATGCAGAATTACAGATTGTTCATGTAAATAATAGCACTAAATAATATATATGCACAGTTTAATTAGCCTATACAGATATCCTACTTTTACATTCTCATCTTATGTGTGATTCACATTAACTACTTGTATTTACAGTATATGATGTACTGCCATGCTTTTCTTTTGTTCATGCTTAATGCGAGTCGCTCTGGATTAAGAGCATCTGCTAAATGCCTAAATGGTAGATTGTAAATTCATCGTGACAGCTCTAGTGGTAAGTAAGCCTGACTATTTTCTCTTATGGGGAAATTTAGGAAGTCGAAGCCAATCAAATGACAGCATGTCTGGCGTTGCCAGGGTTATTGGACTCTCAACATGCTCAACATGTCCATGGTGGCATCGTCCAACTGGCCACTCAACCACAACAACTTGAACTTTAAAATTTCCATATTTAATTGCAAGGACTGCTTCACCATTTTTATATGCCTTCATATAACTGCTTCTCACAGTAGGCTGTGAGACACATTAAAAATGTTGGACGAGTTTCCGAACTGCCCACAGCCCTGCTGTGAGACAGACTGAAAGAAATGTGGTATTTTATCATGAAGATTAGTAAGGACCGTTTACTGTATATGAAAATAAGTTGAAAAGTGATTAAGTGGTCCGTTAATACGTGTGATTTTTATTTTATTTTCCCGATCATACGAACAGCTCAGTGGCCTTGTGGTGTGAGTGTCCATAGTAAGACCACAGTGAGGGTTGATTCCCGACCAGGACATACAGTACAGTGCCAAAGCCTGAAAGATCGGGACTCAGTGCCTACATGCTTGCTACTCAGCATCAAGGGTTGGATTGGGGTAAGTCCCTGTGATATACTAGCCTAATGTCCAGGTCAGTGTTCTATATATACTTGTACTCATGCTACAGAAACAGGACATACAGTAGGCTCCTACGCTATTTCTCTGCAAGGCTTACTTTGATCATACTACAGCATCACACAAAAGCATAAAAAGGAGCAGATCTACAAGATGTTCTGAGGTTACAAAATTTGGGTAACACACATCAAGAGCTGGATCGCCCCTCAAAAATCAGCATTGCTGTTCTCCCAGAGCTGAGCCGACTGGGTTGTCATGCCACCGACGTTCTTGGAGCATTTTTTGGTGTTTTTTTTAAAGGGAAACTGTTGTATAATATAATACTGATGTAATACACAATTACACTCAAGCAGGGCTGCCAACCTTGACAAATTTCTATGAGTACACCTGGCGCGCCTGAGCCTGAGCCCGCGCCACGGCCCCAGGTGCGGCAATTTATTTATGGCGGGGGAGAAGGGGAGGGTGCTAGTCATGCACATTACATAGAACATTTCACACCAGAAATGTAGTACACTGCACTAATTGGGAATTTTTATACTGTTTTGCTGATTTATAAATCTCCATAATCTACATCTCAGACATGCTGAAGCTAAAGCCATATGAACCCCCTAGATCTCAACAGGATCTGGCCAAGCAGCACTTCACCACTATTCACCACAAATCTGGGATAATATTCCAGACCATTAGGAATTCCCAACTATAGCCATTTTTAAATGAAATGAAAAAGTAAAACAACATTGCTTACTCAATGATATCTGTCATCTAGGTCTTGTCTGGGCTTTAAGTGAGCTGCACTTGTGTGTGCATGGTGTTGTGCAAGGTGTTAAAAATATAAGCTTAAGACCGAATAGACAAAAATAGTGCCATTTTATCATGATCATTCCCAAGTTACTACAATAACAATAGGTTGAAAATAGGCGAGGTCATACTTTAAGGATTTACATATTTTCTAAATGATGTTGTTTTATCATATTTGAGTCATATCTGTCTGGTTCCCTGCCAAAACAAGGAAAGCAATTAAATCACAATCAATGATTTATGACATTTTCTACCCATTTAGAACTGTCTGTTTGAGATGATTCGCATGAGCACGGTTTGAGGGGCAGGGACAGACAGACAGACAGACAGACAGACAGACAGACAGACAGCTCTCACCTCGTACAGCAGTAGGTCAGTTATATGGAACACCATGCACAGAGGGAACTTGGCGGTGAACAGAGTCAGGAACCACTGGGACGCGAACATGTGAGCTTCAAGGTTCAAGTCCTGGAAATGACTGTACAGCTCTGGGATCTGTTCCTACAAAAACACACAGACAGGACAATAATAGGATAAAAGATGACTATACACAGGTCTAAGATCTGTTTCTCCTAGACAACAGACACAGAGAATATAAGAAAAACCCATGAAACTCATTCCTTTCTATTCTTGTGGCCTCAAAATGTCATTCGCAGCTAGAGATTTGCCAAACCAGCTCCTACTCGAAGTGAGAGGCAAAATTGATGCACCTCCAAGAACACAGGATCAATTCAGAGGTGCACAAATGGATGTTGGAGAACCAAGAGTTGGAAGCATAGTCAAGGGGAGGCTGAATTAGGGGTCTGGCAAGAGTCCTTTTGTTTATAAAAGAAGGAGTTCTGCCCAAGAATCTTGTTCTTTGCTTTACTTTTTTTAAATCAAGTGAATATGTAATATCCTGGACCATTTTACCTCAATTTGTCATTGACCTCTCAGATGTTATGACAAATTGAGTCCCAATTAATTTCAATGACAGGTGCTGGGCTACTCCACTCTGATATTCCAATCACAATTTTACAATATTTTTGGAATATTACTATGACAAGCGTTTACAACGAAAACGTTTGTTTAACCCTTAGTGTACTGAACACGTTTTGGTGTTCTAAGCATTATGTTTTAACTATTGAAAAATAGCAGATCTACAAGCTCATAGCGCGCCACCGAGTGGCGCGCTATGAGTTTGTATCTCTGCTATTTTGAAAAATCGTGAAAACGTGTGCAAATCTTTGAATATTATGTTATTCAGAACTAGATAGGACGCAATGGGTTAATGACGGCCTCAAGACTGTTTTGTGAAATATGTTTTTCAAAGAAGTCGTCCTGGTTTCCATGGAATCAAAATGAATTAAATCAGTAGTCACAAGAGACTGAGAAGGTGAATCCAGGAGAAGGTACAGTACATACCTGCAGTAGTCTCTCCAGCTGGTAGAACTTACAGTGAAGATCCTCAAAGTTGTTCCTGTACAGATCTCGGAGGCCGTAGTCGTACATGATCTTCACCAACACGCAGAACGCCTGTTCCTCTGGCATCTGGAAAACATACAGAAAATAATCACGCCTTATTTGAAATACCAGTATGCATGGCACATGCAACAGTCCGTATCTATATACTGTATAATGCCATATACTGTAGGATGAGAAAACCTGAATGTTCAAAAAAAGTTCTTTGCTGGGATAGACACAACAAACAAAACAAAAAACGTTATGTTACAGCAAATGTGTGGGAAAACAAAGGATTTGTGTGAGCCAGTTCACACTGTTTTTTATATCACACATTTGTAATATTTTCCCTCACACTTCACACAATGGCGACTCAGTGTCAATGCACAGTAGCTGACAACAGTTTCAATGACATGCTGTACTTTTGGTTGATAATGCTAGTGTGAACACACATATAGGTGGTTAAATATCTCCCTGCCTTTCCTCCTCCCCTCTCCTCTTTTTTACACCACTCTTCTGACTCCTGGACTCGTGTTGGACGTTATTCTAAATAACCTCTACCCCATATACTGTACCACCCCCCAACACACACACACACACACACGCACACACACACACACACACACACACACACACACACACACACACACACACGCACACGCACACGCACACGCACGCGCACGCACACGCACACGCACACGCACACACGCACACACGCACACGCGCACACGCGCACACACGCACACACGCACACACGCACACACGCACACCCTCCTCTATGTCTGTCTGTCTCATCCAAGGTCATTTCAGAGTGGGGAATATGTGCTCTATTCATCATTCTGCTTCATCCTTCAACACCCACACACTCACATATATACTGTACACATGCACATAACACATGCACACACACACACACACACACACACACACATATATACTGTACACATGCACATAACACATGCACACACACACACACACACACACACACACACACACACAACACACACACACACACACACACACACACACACACACACACACACACACACACACACACACACACACACACACACACTGTACACATGCACATAACACATTCACACACACACACACACACACATGACTTAAAGGACAACTTTGTTTTTCATGTTTTAGGTTGTTATTAGACAAAATAAAAGATGGGTGTTAATTGTTTTTCACTTGATGCTTTCTTTAGTTTGACCAATTTTTTCTGTTTTTGACAGCGGGGGCGGGGGAATTTGAGCATTGTCCTAAATACCATATTGGCCTGAATATAATATAAAGACAGTGTTGTTTTCCCAATGGAAATGTGGGGGCTATATCACCGGTATTTGACATTCAATGTTCTTTTTACACAAGTTGTCTGTTGTGGTATTATGGGGACGATACAGGTTTTAGTTTACGTTGCGTTTAATAAGCTGGGTCTGTTAGCCTGACACTGAATCTGAATTATCATTTCGTTTCACTTCATTATTCAGACTGAAAGCTCCACCTACAGCAGTCTTCAGCGATTAGCAACCAAACAGAATAGTAGGACAGCAGATGACGTTGTTGTCCATCATATGACCAATGGTCTAACCTGGTTGCTATTGAAACACAGCCAAACAGCCAACGAGCGCTACTAGCATGTTATCAAAACCAGAAAAATATGATGATGGTGATGTTTACAAAACCTGCCAGTTCTTTAAATAAGCAATTTATCACAGGTCGGTTTAATAGCCAGATTTATACGGTTGTGATTCACCACAGTGGGGGCAACAATGTTTGTTGTTGGACAATGTTGAGTGACAGTGTTGTTGGCCAATCAGCTTTGCCCGTTTGAATTTTCAACCAATACCAATGGCCCCGTAGGCAGTGTCACCTGACCTGAATAGGCAGGCCAAAGAATTTAAGGTATATATTATTTTATCTTGGACAATTTTACCTGGTACAACCAGGTCTGGGTCATTTGACAAGGATCTCAGAACTACTGTATTCTCTGCCATCACCACCCCAGATTGCTGTATACTGGTAATATACCCACTGGGGAGGTTGCTGGTTGTACTGGTGGTAATACACTGGTAGAAGAAGAAGATGGCGATGATGGGCGAAGTGTCTGGTAATACTCACATGCAGCAACAGAACTGCGGCCAGGAAAGACTGTCCCTGACAATATCCAATCTCCTCATCATAGACAGAGTAGGCCTGAGAGATAGAGGAGAGAGAGAGAGAGAGAGAGAGAGAGAGAGAGAGAGAGAGAGAGAGACAGAGAGAGAGAGAGAGAGAGAGAGAGAGAGAGAGAGAGAGAGAGAGAGAGAGAGAGAGAGAGGGAGATTAAGCAAAAAAACAAATACACTAGCATGGGGGGGAACTCTGGTAAGCCACACAGGGTTTGAGTGTTTAAACACTGTGGAGGCATATGCATTGTAAACGGCATACTGAACAGTGTGTGCCTGTCAACATCACAGGTGCACGGCGTCCCAGCATCATCCGGACACACTCAGCAACACACAATCTGCATATATTTACATACAAATGACCGCAGCAGTCAGCCCGGGCCCACACTGGCCCACATACGTACTAACCTCCCCTACTGCACAAACCGCCCGCTGTCTCTCTCTATCTCTCTCTCTCTTTCTCTCTTCCTATCTCCCTCCATATCTCTGCCAGTCCCTCCTGCCCGCCCGCTGTCCCCTGGGTCATTCTATTAGAATATTTGGAATAAATTGATTCTGTTATGTATTGGAATAAAACACAGTTTCATCATTCTCAGCGGTGGAGTTATATTTCCTGCTGTTATGGTACCCTCCACTCCCTCGGTGGTCAAAGGTGCAAGAAACATTGTGCACAGAGCTATAATTATCTCTTGTGTTGTGTTTTATGTAACTCTACGTGCTGCCTGGGTGTGCGTGTGCGCGCGTGCGTGCGACCGTGCAGGTGCGTCACTGTGATGATGTCACCTTGCAGATCTTGAAGAGCGAGTCTTGTCCGTCGCCGTCGGATTCTTTAAAGTAGTCGTGAGCTGGGAACGTTCGGTGGATGTCTCTGGTGATGACGCCTTCCTGGGCAGAGTCCTGAAAACACACACAAGAGTAGATGTTTATGTAACCATTCGGTGGCGCTGTTGTTGGGTATTTAAGCGTGAAGTTCACGGTGTTCCCTCACGTACGGTATTGTTACGCTCTGTTGAAAATGCTATGGTGGTCACCACTGAAGCGGAACTGCCGCAACCCTTCTATAAAAACGCTGCGGATGTTTTTAAAAAGGTCGCAATGGATGTTTTCCACCAACACCTTTATTCTAAATCAGTCGCAAAAGAACATTCCAAACGGGCGTTTAAAAAGGGCTGTGACCCATTTAGGTTAGGTTTAGGCATAAGTTTTAGTCTAGGGCAAGGTTACGGTTAGATTTAGTTAGTCGACTGATAAAAAAGGTTGCGATCGGGGATACGGTTTTAAAAACAATCGGGACGTCGGTCAAAGTCGCAAAAAGGTCTCGTTCTCTCTGCAGTGTGGACTTTCACATGCGTCAAAATACTGTACGTACTTGGCTGGGAGTGAAGTATGGTATTTATGCCAAATAAATGAGAATACATTAGCCTGCCTCTACGTTGTGGCACTAGCAATAACCTCTCAAAAAACTGTTGTCGTTGGCTAAGGAGGTTGGAACATAGCCTGGACGTTAAGTTTAGCAGCTAATTTAGCTTTAGTCAAACTGTGCTGCCAGCTTTGTACCAAGAGACATCGGTCCATTGTGAGTCTGTACTCACACAGGCCATAACATTACTATATTACAGTACAATAAAGTAAGTGGACATTTGGAACATATTTCATTAAAGGTAGGCTTTATTTGTTTGTTTGTTTGTTTTCTTTTTTGGCAAAGCCTCCCCACTCTAGAGTGTGCTGATGACCATATAAGGAGTTCTCCCTGTCCCCAGTGAGCCCCAACGTAAAAAAAAAAAAAAAGTTTCAGTTTGGGCTTTGTGAGAAAAACGTCCTCCAATCAGGATCGAGTGGGGGTGGGCCTTGGTGTATGTGCTGTAGGCCTGTTGCACCCCCCCCCCCCCCCACTCTAGAGTGTTACTGGGGGAACCAGAGTTGTTATATCAGTAGAAAACACACTGAAACTCAGCCATTGAAACGCAGGCATGGCCACACCCAGGCCAAGAGCCATCTTTACAGAGTTTACAGAGTCGCACACACTTTGGGTACGTCCACACGGAGACGATCCGCAGTGTAAACGCAAAACTTTTTTAACGATTCGCCCTTTCATTCCCACTGAAACGCCCAAAACGGTAAACGAAAACGACAAACTTTGAATCGGCCTTCCAGAGTGGATCGAAACTTATCCGGTCATTTTGCGTCTCCGTGTGGACAGTCGAAACGGGCGAAACCGTATAGTTTTTTAACTGAGATCCCACAGCGCATGCTCACCCCTGAACAACAATAAACAAACATGGCGGCACCCAGCGTTTGCATTCATTGCATTAATGCTGTAGAAAATAGTTCACAGTTAGTGCGTTTCCAACAACATGTACTGCTTCTATGCAACAACACCACTGCTGTTTGTAACAAGTGTCTGTTCGGTCTGTTCCATAGGTCTGTTGCTCATGTTTACGTTGTCAAAGGCAGTGTTGCCAGAATGTGAGCGAGAAATAAGCGCCCGGGCCTATACTAGCCCAAACGCGACCAGGTTATTTGAGAACAGCAGATCAACAAGTTTGCGGCTCGAGTCGTGACATGATGTTGCATTTTGTGAGCTTGTTGATCTTCTCTCTAAAACAAACATATATACCCTATTGGCCTGAATATAAGAACATTTTCCCCAAAGGAAATATCGTAAAAACAGGCTAAGTGAGGACTAGACATTTGACATCCAATGTTATTTTTCCACAAATTTGTCTAGAGAAATGAATGTTGTCTTATATTTGGTTTAAATGGTGCATTTATGCATATAGGCTACCATGGAAAAAAGTGACATTTTTTTTTATTAATGATTTTAACAACACAAATTTGGTATGGTGGTCACTTCCTTTATCTTAAGTCAAGTTATACTTTCAACAAATCCTCAATAGGCTACACAAAATCACAAGACTAGACAGTCTGTTACAGCTCATATATATAATATAGTCATATATATATATATTTAGTCTTTAATTGTTTAGTTTTTATAATGAGCTAAAACAAATCCAATGAAACACTCTGAAGAAACAGGCCCAAAGTCACTTATAATACGCAAACATGGCAACCGCTTATCTTTCCTCTTCTTGATATTTGTGCCAACGAGTTGCTACAGCGACACCTACAGGCCCGGCATATATACTGCACCCTTCTCAATGCGTTTTCAGTGGTCAGTGGAGACGGTAAACTTTTTGAGACCGTTTTCATTTTTGCACGGCGGATCGTCTTAGTGTTAACGGGGACTTTGATTCAATAATCCACTCCACGGACGACACGATTAATTACAGAGAGCATCAATCAGCCGGCCATCATCACGCCACACAGTCAATTATAGACAGCATCAATTTAGTGACAGCCTCACCAGTGTCACCACTGTTCACACCTCGGATATCATCTAGTTCTACACTGCTTTTCCTCACCTCACCATATTGTATAATTATCTTCTCTCTGACTATGCTGACATATGTAGTTAACTTGTGTGTTATTATAATATTAATTGTATGATTTCTGTTTACAATGGCAAGTGTAGTTAACCCTTCCGCTGCGGACGACGATGTACACAAGATGAATCATTGTAGGTTTCTTTACAAAATATGATAGCAAGGATTATTTTTATTGCTTACTATAGTCCTACTAGACCCAAGGAAATTACATCAGGCCACAAATCACAGGATCTAATGAATGAAAGTTAACAAACTGACATGAGGTAATTTCTAGTAGGACTACAGTAATTAAGAAAAATAATAATCATTATCAGATTGCTCATTTGTGACACTTGCTTTGGCAATGTAAACATTCGTTTTCCCACGCCAATAGAGCTCCTTTGAATTTAAGTTTAAAGAAATACATAATTTAGCCCCAGGTTTGAATGCCCCAACCCCTGTCAATAATCGCTAAGATCCCTGAAATGAAAGAAAGCAGCAATTGAGAAGAAAACAACACTCATCTAATACCTTCTCTAATAGCAACCTAAAACATGAAGCTTGGTTGAAAAAAGCTAAAATTGTCCTTTGAGTATTGTTTGATATGTTTAATTTACCATTGAATGCATATTTGGTAATAATCCGCATTCGTCCCAGACATGACAAGGTCCAAGAATGAGGTGTTATGATGACGTAACCATACCATGGTTGCTAGGGCTTCTGGGAAACGGAGGCCCGTGCAATGTGAAGGAGTTCCTACAATTCTCTTAAAGGGACATGCTCTTTGTCTAAGCCATCGATCAACGGTGTGGCGTTTCTGTCGGCTCACAAACAAATGACGGATGTGTCAAACACAATACTAGTATCCTGGATAGGTTTTATATAATTAGATTTAACTATAATATGGCATGTGTTCTAAAACCTGCACTATGCAACTTTCCCCTTCCACCCCGGATTTGGAGCTACCGTACTTTCCGGGTTATAAGCCGCGACTTTTGTCCCGTGCTTTGGACCCTGCGGCTTATTCAGCGGTGCGGCCAATGTATGGATGTTTACGGCTAAATGCACGGTATGCACCCCAACTTTAAGCCGGCCCGAGCAGGAAATGTAGGGGGACAGGGCACAGGCAGTTCGCTAAGACAGACACTACTAAATGCATCATGGAAAGCAAACGAAGAAGTACATACAGTATAACGCAGCTAAAGTCAGTCGAGCTGGTTGAAAAATAAGGAAATCTATCTGCTGCACGTAGCCTTGGGATCAATGAATCAATGGTTAGACGGCGGACGAACGCGAGGAACGCCAGCGCGGCGGAGACACCAGCTCCTCGGAACGCCAGCGCGCGGAGCCTCGGACCACCAGCGCGAGCAACATGCTGAAAGCAACTTTTTCTCAAGTCTGCCAGTGGATCCTGACTGCGTGGAAAAGTGTCAAAACATCCACGAACGGGTTTAGAAAGGCTGGCGGCAGCAGCAGCAGCAGCAGCTGCCGATCAGGAATAGGAGTGGGTCCGTGGAGGCGGCAATAAAGACGCCTCGTCGAGCGTCTTAAACATTGAGAGGATTTCTGGTGGTCCCCAGCTAAATGGTGGACAGTTGGTTAACCAGATGTACGGTAGGCTACCTTTTTTCATGAACCAAATGGACCCGCAAGCGCTCATTTGGTTTCATGAAGTGATCGGAGTTTGCGTATCTCCGGCTACACTCTAAGGCCAGGCCTGGATGTAATATTTCTCAATCGGGGGGGGCAGCCGAAAATGGCAGTTGGAGTGGTGCCTTAATTGTAGTTAGTCAATGTTTAACTACCGCTATAAGCATTTGATTTGAAATATTTTTGAAGTTTTCATTGTTTGCATTTCGTCATGTTTGGTGGGGCAGTCAGGGCGTCTAGAGGGCATTCCCCCCCCCATGTCTATGCCTAGATCCGTCCCTGGTCTATGGCTCTAGCGTTAATTACATACAGCACGTGCAGTTCTGTAGTCATTTAAATAATAAAAAGGATGCTTCTCAAACAGCATTTCGTTGCCGACAATCTCATCTGTGCAAGAACCCTTACATATGGTAATTAAGCATTAAAACACCCGCGGCTAATAGGCCAGTGCGTCTTGTATATGTACACAATTGATTTTTTCTCTAAATTTGGTCGATGCGGCCTATATTCAGGTGCGCTTTATAACCCGGATTTGGAGCTAGTTTCCTGAAAAAGTGACAACATTTTTTACCCTTGAGCTAAATAAACGCCTGCCTGCTTGCTTACATTTTATATTGACACATTAGGGGAAAAACACTGTGTCACAGTTCCTGTGTCGAAGTGACATGTCCTTGCTTTGGCGCAATCGCTAAGTAGTTCAAGAGCAGCGAGCCAAAATACAATCACCCAAATTGTATATCTCTGCTGTCGGAAAGAAACAATCTAACTTCAAACTGTCAGGAAGATCAAAGCAATAGTGCCTCATGAAATACACTACCGTATGTTATAGATTGAACAACATTACATTTCATTAAAAAGTTTAATGAATAACCTTTCAATAATTAGTGCTGCATAAAACTTCTGCCTGTCCATAATGGTATGTGTAGTGGACTCCTTTCTGTCTATATTACAATGACAATGAACTGTAATTAACACCTTAATTGTATGAATCGAACGTCTGTTTTTAGGCTTCGTAAACAAAAACGACGCAGGGCAGATACGCCAAATAATGCCAAACAGCATTAACAGGTTCAACCTATACGGGCGAATGGAAATTGAGAAAAACGATTCTGACAAATTTGTGCGGAAATAATTGCAGCTATTGCACGTAATTGCAATCAGGTGTGATAATTGTGACAGGCCTAGGAATAGCAGCAGCCCGTCTCTGCCTCCCGGCAGTGGCAGCTTCTCCACGCTCCTCATCTCTCTTCATTAGAGCGTTAGACAGACTGCCGCTAATCAGTGCATAGTAATTAACACGCAGCCTCAGGGGCGGATCTAGCATGGGCATGGGGGAAGGAGGGCAATGCCCCCCTAAATGCCCAGGCTGCCCCACCAAACATGATAGCATTGGCATACAAAACAACCCAAGATATTTCAAATTAAAGTGCTTATGTTTAAAATGATTTGTTTAAAATCGCCTCCCCACTAAACCAACACCATTTCATCATTCAAAACAGAAAACTCTCTGAGTCAGACCTTTAGCTTTATGCATGCTGTTGCAACTTCAACAACAACTGATGTTATTATTGATGCTTACTTGACAAATCTAAGTCCTGTAATCGAAAAAATGGTATGGGTGCGGCTTCATCGATAAAGCGATGAAGGCGCCCCCATACCATTTTCTCCTGCACCCCCACCCCCCATTTGGAAATGTTACATCCGCCCCTGACGCAGCCTCCTCCTCAGAGCTCTGCTGTTCCCATGTCCTTGGACATGCAGAGGACTGTCTGTGTGTCTGTCAGCCCGTCTGTGTGTCTGTCTGTCTGTGGTATGGGAGGACAAACAGCAAGGGTTGGCAAAACTTTTAGCTCGAGACCCAAAAAAGAAATTAGCCATTTCCCTGAAAGACCCAAACTAGTAACTAATACCAGATCTGTAAACACAAGATACGTTGTGAGGCGACATTTTGTGAGCTTTAGGATGTACTAATTTCCATACTTCTAAAAAGTTTAAGGTTAAGGAATTCCTTTAATTATTTAGTATTTAATGGGATTATTTTTTGTTAGATGTGTATATGGTATGTGTATATATAACTATGGAATATTTCTACGTTCAAAAACAAACCACAGAGGGGTAATTTCCATGGGATTTTTAATGGATCAAAGGCCCAAATACTTAGGTTCCAAAGGAAATGAAAGTACTCTCAATCACTTTTACAGTGTTAGATTTAAAGCACAGAAAGTGTTAAGAAATATTTATATATTTTTAAATATTGGAGACAAGGGGGGAAAAGGGATATTTACTTGTGACCCGGTGGGAAAGCTGTGGACTGACCCCTGAGCTCAGATGACGACATCAGTGAATATGACATGTCTAAATAAGCCATGATGTTCTTGTGTTATGGACTGGCTGACATTCTGGACACGGTGCAGATAAAACTGTCCAGGTTCTCATTCAAAGGTTTGGCTGTGTGCACACGTACGTGTGTGTGTGTGTGTGTGTGTGTGTGTGTGTGTGTGTGTGTGTGTGTGTGTGTGTGTGTGTGTGTGTGTGTGTGTGTGTGTGTGTGTGTGTGTGTGTGTGTGTGTGTGTGTGCGCGAATATTCTTTCGAATATAGAATATTCGTTTGTAGCCCTAGTGTGTGTGTGTGTGTGTGTGTGTGTGTGTGTGTGTGTGTGTGTGTGCGTGTGTGCGTGCGTGTGTGTGTGTGTTTTCTCTATTTTTTTTAGCGATCATTTTGTTTTTGGGATTGGGGAGAGGCAGGGGTCCCAAGGCGTGGCCAAAAACGTTGAGAAGCGCTGGCCGGCCTACATGGTAATCATCATAATATCATGGTGTTTTCTTCTGGGTGAACAAACAGTTAAACCGTAGACAGACCAGTGATGTCTGGATGGCTCAGGGGTAAAGCCTCCAAATGACATCATTAATTCAAACCGTTCTCATGGAGAGACGACCTAGATAGTGCACGCCACCAGTTGGTCCTCCTGTGTGTAATGGATGGTTATATTGACTAACTCTGTCTTCTTGGTTGGCATCTAAAATATATCCTCTGAGGACAGCACAGGAGTGCCATTCACATACCGTACACAATAACTATAACGTTGGGTGTCCTCGACACGATGACCACAGACTTGTGTGTCAAGTTACGTTTTGTGTGTGTTGTTGCGCTAATCTGGATTAAGGGTGTCTGCTAAATGCCTAACTTGTTGCTGGTCCAGGAATAAAGTCCAAAACAACAACAGTGAAATCACTGATGAGTCTACTGATGATCTGGTTTCAGAGACAATCTTTTGAATGAGATTTTGCCCTTGTGATATTGTTTTATTGGCTCAGGAATGTGACAAAAATAAACATCCATGAATGCAGGGCTTCACATGCAGAGTAATACCGTGAAAGTAAAGAAGAACTGGAAAGGCTCCTATATGCACCTGAGGCCTCTCTGTGGTTCATTCAGCTGGGTAAACTAGCAGTGATAGAGAACGTATGAAAGGCGGAGCTCTATTCTCAGAAGTGACTGCGTTATCATTATCACATGCAGCATCGCCTCTGTCGCTTCGCGCCACGGGCGAAGAAGCCGCACCCATATCATTTTCAGTTACAGGACTTTTATTAGGAAAGTAAAGCGTCAATAATAACATCAGTTGTTGTTGAAGTTGCAACAGACACGCAGCATGCACAAAGCTAAAGGTCTGACTCAGAGTTTTCTGCTTTCAATGATGAAATGCTGTTGGTTTAACACAACTGTAGTTAGTAGCAGTAGTAGTGTGCCCCCTAAGATAGGGCACATATAGCCACATAGCAGTACAATCACTGTTTATGTTAACTTCAGAGCCCGCTTTTTCTATGAGCTAGCACTGCTCAAATGTTTCTGTTAACTCAATGACGTATTTTGACACTGAAACATCAAATTTCAATTCCGATTCTAATTTTTGGGAGTAAAGCTACATTTTTTTTATTCTCCCTCGAAAAGGGAATATTTCTGCTAATGAACATTCAAGTAGTCAATGTTTCTTTTTTCCCCTCAAGTAAACAGTAGAACACAAAATGCATTTCTTTTTTCTTATTGAAGTCTTGGACTACCTTTTCTTACAGTAAACATCAAAACACAGTGCATTTCACTTTTCTTTTCAACAAAACTCTTGTAACGCCCTACACGCGTGCAAGACATGGATCTTGTGGGTCACAGAATTGAAGAAAACACACAAAATAGAAGGTAGATTTTGTGATATAGATTATAACCATGCCAAAATACATAGTTTTCTATGTGGACGTGGAAGTTTGGGGGTGAATTTAATCGCCTGTGGTGCTCTTGCCCAACATGTTAGTCAATCCAGAAACTCTGAAGATAGCACCCGGAAGTAATATTATCACGTCTCTCAAACCATGTCCATCGTAAAATAGCATCATTTTTCTCTGCTTTCTGTTGCGAGATGGCGATTTGGGTGAAAATTATTTTTAATGTTAAATGGCGTATTCATATAGCGCCTTCATCCAAGGTGCTTTACATAGATTGTAGATCCTGGTGGAGGAAACCATGCGAGGTTGCGGTTGCTATCCAGTGACTCCACCCCTAAGCCACTGCATCAATCATGAATTGCAAATTGCGATTGAGCTGATACACTAAAACGGGTGCCCAACAGTTTTCGACTTGAGAGCTACACATCAAAAATGCGATCGTTCCATCACTGAAAATCCATTTCAAAGCCCCATAGAAAGTTTGAGCTTTGAAATAGTGGTGTTGGTGTTACTTACTGTTATAGTGTTTAAGAATAGTGCACTTAAAATGAAAAATAGAGGGGGAGAATTAGAAGGTAGTCTCTTGCACCCAAAACTAAGAAGTTCCACATTTTTGTCCACAATTGGGAAAGAGAAGTTGTTCAAAATAACAATTATTCTCCATTTTCTAATTGTGTGGATTACATAATTCAGATGTTAAATATAATTCAACTCTTGAGAGTGTAAAATGAAACCAAATGGACCCATAAGGGTCAATTTGATTTCATTTTAACGCTATCAAGAGTTACAGATCTATACATTTTGGGGGACTGTCATGTGATCTACCTGCATGGCCTGTGTGATCTACTGGTAGATCATCATCTACCTTTTGGGCATCCCTGCACTAAAATATGAATCAAAAATATAAAAAAAACTAATCTGTGGCTAAATGCGTGCGGACTTGGTGTTCCGTGACACAAACAGCTGTGAGAACTAATGCTACTGTATCTGTGGGTGTTGTTGCTGCTCAGGAATCTGAACTGAACAGACTGACTTTCATAAAGTCATTCAGCTGTTGCACACCATGCTCATCAGACTGCCCTCAGAACACATTTTAATCACATGAATTAATCATTGTGCTGCGTGAGAATCCAGGAGTTCATTTTACAACCTTGAGCTCGGTCCAGCACGCACGCGCGCACACACACACACACACACACACACGCACACGCGCGCACACACACACACACACACCATCATTTAGTCCAAGAGATGCACACAATTCTTTAGTAATAACTGTCTAGATAAAAGTGGACATCATTCACTATACTGCAATTTCACTGGCTTGCTCTCTCTCTCTCTCTCTCTCTCTCTCTGTCTCTCTCTCTCTCTCTCTCTCTCTCTCTCTCTCTCTCTCTCTCTCTCTCTCTCTCTCTCTCTCTCTCTCTCTCTCTCTCATTGCTTTGATGGGTGTCTCATTAGCTGACAAAATGAGTTCCCAAAAAAAAGCCTCGTCTTCAACTCATCACACACACAAAATTACTACAAATGGTCTAATTATCACAATTTAGACCTGAAGCAGAGTCTACAAATGTCCTTTAAACCTATCCTTTTTGTTCTTTTAACCTATGTTTCTACTGTATGTCAGTCGTTCTCAAAACTTTTCATGTCAAGGATTCTGAAACCCCATGTGAAAGTATGACCCTAGAAGCAGAGATATGAGTTCAAATGTTCACTAAAGAGAAAATATTTTCAAAGATTTGCACCACGTTTTTGCGAAATTTTTCAATATTTACCACCTAAAGGTTAGGTGGATTATAGTATAAGATCTTTTTTTTTTCTACTTCTAATTTTTCTGAGCAAAGTGTCCTGAAACCAATCGAAGTCAAAATACAGTATGATTTTCTGTAATTAATAAATGTAAATTAATCATGTAATGAAAAACATGCAGATCGATTACATCTAAGAGAGAGACTAGTAAATAGAGACTAGCAGACTGGTAGAGTTGCATCCCTAACAGAGTAAAATATTGATTTGTGCGTCAACATCATCTGTTCAATTCCCCCCCCCCCCCCCCCCCCCCCCCCCCCCCCCCACACACACACACACCTCTAAAAAAGGGAATAATAAATAATAACACAACTTTATTCATTGTACCTTTCATGACATAGCATGCAGCTCAAAGTGCTTTAAAAAAGCCAAAGCCATAAAACAAGTAACAACCTATAAATAATAGAAGTAAAGATAAAGATCTTATCTTTCACCCAAATGGCTTTATAGAATAGAATAGGGAAGGCAGGGAATCTTTCAAATCCCAAACACCAACGTTAAAACGTCTGCTGTTGCATCAATGTGGAGCAACAGAAAACAAGCTTTTTCTGTGTCTAATCCACATTGTCACCTTTGACTGATGCCACAGTTTTTTAAATTGCCTGTCAATAAAGTGTCCCTTCTCTCTTTTATCTATCTCTCTAGTGTATCTAGCCATCCACTCACCGATATTGATGTTACAGTAACAATCACAGATCTTATTTTAGAGACGGCGCTCCCGTGGGATCCATGCCACTCTGCAGATGGGGATGGTTGGTGTGGTAACTGTGTGGTGAGTGGTGTCTCAACCAGCATTGAGTGGGCAGCTGTCACTGAACAGCCCCCATCCACACACCCACCCACCCACACACCCAACACACAGACACAAAATGTTTTTTACTGTTTTACTATACTGTAAAGGACAACTATTTGCATAAACATCCGATCATTTAAACGATTCATCAGTTATTCTGATTACGACATTTCTTTGACTGTCACCTTAACCCTCTTATTGGCCTTTCCACTATTCCTCATAATGCAAATAATTTTCCCCAATTTACATATTTTTTTATTTATCAAATTAATGCCAATCAAATAAAGCATAATTCCAAATACTCATCATTTGTAGAGTCGATCATATACTATATGATAACACCCATAGGTGGCAGTAATGCGGACGATGGCTGGAAATGAAGCGCATTTTTTCGTATTGATTATGTTTTCTATCATATTAAAGTCAAATCAAGCTGTAATGATGCACCAATGGTTGGATTATGATCAGCGATGGACATACAGACCGCGCACGTGCATGTGGGGGATTAAATAAAGCAGCAAAAATGTGTGAAGGGCATCAAGGGCATTAATGATTTATAATGTGCATTTCTTTTTGCTCTATTGGGCGTCTGGGGACTCTGAACCAGTCTCCGAACCTAATATCCAGCAACTTCACACAGCCATTGAAGAGGAGTGGACCAACATTCCACAGGCCACAATTGACAATCTGATAAACTCTATGCGAAGAAGAAGATGTGTTGCACTGCATGAGGCAAATGGTGGTCACACAAGATACTGACTGGTTCGGAGTCACCAGAGCCCCAAAAAGCAAAAAGAAATGCACATTTCAAGGTGGCCTTTTATTGTGGACAATCTAAGGCACACCTGTGCACTAATCATGATGTCATATCTGCATCTTTATGTGGCACACCTGTGAGGTTGGATTATCTCAGCAAAGCAGAAGTGCTCACTATCAAACACTTAGACAGATTTGTGAGCATTGTTTGAGAGAAATGGTAATCTTGTATATCTGGAATGAATTTTAGATCTTGAAGTCCATCTCATGAAAAATGTGAGCAAAAACAAAAGTGTTGCATTTATATTTTTGTTGAGTATATATACACACGTGTCAGTCTAATGGAACAGTGCTATAACGAGCTCAAATAGTTAAAGACCCCGTAAACCAAAATCAGCCTTTTTCTTCTAGACATGAAAATCATGTACAAAAGTCATTTTTATACCCCTGGACAAAAAACTAAAACTTTATTTTACAGCATTGTAGAATAAGACCACTTTATGTGTTTTGGTTAATCTCATGGGTAGGTTTTGTCTCATTAGCATATTCGGCTTGATGACGTAGTCAAGCCGAATTATATGCTAATGAGCCTACTGTACTACTGTATATAAATCATATTCCATATAGTCAGTTAGAAGCCGAAGCCCCGCCCCCTCTTCTTCACAGCGGAGCGGAGCTGCTGGTGGTGGTGTTGGTTGATAGCTAGCTAGTAGCTACTAGCTACCATAGACATATATAAGGAAGTGTAGTTACTACAGTGTGTTTTGCCTGTAGGCTGACAAGCACTGACATTTGTTTGCTCTCGATGCGTGATTTTGTGGATGACAGCTGAAAACTACTCTGTTTTTAGTAACTGTCGATGATGGAGAGGTTGGCGACGTTTTCACTATCTAACTGCTGCTGCTGCCTGCCAGCAGTATTGCCAACTGCCAAAATCCAAAGTGCACTAGTGGCACTTCCAAAATGCACTCGAATGCGCTAGAGCATTGGGTTTTCAACTATTTTCATACCTAAAAAGCACTTGGATTTTCCGCCAGGAGTTTTTCCATTAATTTCGGCGGTAGGGGGGTCTCGAAAAAAAATCTAAATATAGTGACAAATGCGCGAAGTTGGCAACACTGCCTGCCAGCCCTGCTGTGTACCATCAGAGCTATCTAGTAGATGAGTTGCGACATCAAGGGGTCACAAACTGAGCGCTCCATTGCTGTTCATGCAGCCCGAATAGGGACAAAGTGGAGATGGAAATGCATTGTTTTCAATGAGGGCAGAAAATAAAAGAGCCGCCATTGGACTAACCCTATGAAGAGGACGGAGTTGTCGTAACTCCTGGCTGTCCCATAGCCTGGGGACCGACCGTGGCTGTCCAGGCTATGGGACCATGATGATGGGACCGCTGTAGTCAGTCAGTCTCTTTTCTCAGATCCGCATGTCTCACTCACACACACACACACACACACACACACACACACACACACACACACACACACACACACACACACACACACACACACACACACACACACACACACACACACACACACACACACCACACACACACACACACACACTCTCTACGCTAGTGAAGTTAGCGTGCTGTAGTACTGGCTTGTTGTTGACAGTTAGGCTGTATGGTTAGGACGAGATATGCTAATTAGCATAATGCTCATGAATATGCTAATGAGCTTACAGTACTGACCACGCCCCTACAGTCCTGGAAAATTAGGCCAGATTTTTTTCCATTGAATTTCACACATGTTTAAACATCATTTCTGAAACATAGCAACTTTTTCAATCATAAATATTTGGTCTGTGGGGCTATAATACATTACTCTGTGGTGTGACAAACTGGGAATACATTTTGTATCATATATTTTTTTGCTTTACGGGGTCTTTAATTTAAAAAAGTGTCTTTTCTTGATATAATAATTATTGTGGGCCATATTTTGCTTTGCAGTTGCTACTGTGCATGTGCACCTAATTTCAGATTGTAAGGGAGACTGCTCTGTAGTTTAATTATACCCAACACTGTAAAAAGGATGGTGGTTAAGTACAAAAGCTCCCATGATAAATTACAAAAACTCCAGTGATTAGTGGATGATCAATAGATGAAATGTTGATTGATGTTGATGTAGATTACTAAATTAGTTGACAACTAATTAAATTATCGATTTGATTATTGATTCACCGATTGATCGTTGCATCCATAGTGGGTAGGTATAGCGTTGAAAATACACACAAATAGTCGAAAGATTGCAGATCGACGAGCTCACAACACAAGTTACACGACAGGACCAGGCTAACATCAACTCCTTGAGAATTAAATGTTGGGCAATGTGCAGCTAAGCATAAGCACAGTGAGATATGCTGCGCCAGCCAGGTTTGCAATGCAGCTTGAGCCCTGCCATTCATGAATCCCTAATTCATTCATTATTTCATTATGTTGTTGAACATTCAAATAAGATTTGACCTCTCTGAACTGAGTGCTGCTGTCTGTACGGTAGTCATGCTGTAGTACTGTACTATACTGTGTGTGTGTGTGTGTGTGTGTGTGTGTGTGTGTGTGTGTGTGTGTGTGTGTGTGTGTGTGTGTGTGTGTGTGTGTGTGTGTGTGTGTGTGTGTGTGTGTGCGCTAGGCCGTGCATGCAACAGTCACACTCGGTGGTCACACTATGTCCTATTTCCATGCTTGCGCGGATAGTCTACTATTATACACGATAGTCTTTGACAGGCCGCAAACAATTACAATTCCAGCTCTAATGATAACACAAGCGTGCGCACACACAGACGGCAATACAAATACAAGATCATCGATGTCATATTCTGCGTTTATTGCATGGACAGTGAAACCAGAGACTTTGACCGAATAAGAAAAAAAAAACATACTGTTCTGCTAATCCACGCATGACACAACAGTAGCTCCACAATCCTCATGTGAAGCTTTACAGTATATAAAGATTCAACAACCTCATTGTGTTGCATTGTATAGCAGTGTAACAACACATACCCATTTGTGCACATGCGCACACGCACACGCACACACACACACACACTCACACACGCACGCACGCATATGCACGCACACCTCGACCAGTAGTATTTTGAACATAACTAAATAAATACTATGTATTATACAAGTAGTAGATTTTTATAGAAGCTGTAACACCTCACCAATGTAGGGTTGGGATCCAGAAGCAGAGGAAACAGATCCTTCACATTTGGAAACGTTTCTGGAATCGCTTTTTCAAAGCCTGTGTGTGGATTTGACATCTGCTATAAAATTGCAATACCGGTGGCTTATTCATTTCAAGGACCACCATGACTCTTGTTGTACACATAAGTCCAAAATAATTTGGTTTCATTTACACACTCTTAGAGTTGTAGGGTCCACTTGGAACTCCTTCAAGTTATCCATGAGGTCCATTTGGAATAATGTGCTTAATTTTCCAGAGAAGGCCAATATCATCCACCTTTTTTGAATATAGGAAATGTTCACGTCCTAAAGGATCCCAACTCTAACCCAATGCACTTTTTAAATTTGTTTTACATACACACATACACACATGTCTTTTTCTAGCAAACCAGTATGGTCAATATCACAACATACGCATTTCAACAGAATGAATATAATATTCATTCTCTGTGTGTTTTTAAAACACTTTGGCCTACACTGCAAAACCCTTTTATGTGCACCGGGAGCGCGCTCACATATTCGTTTGTATTGCACAGTGCGCTACATCCGAATACACCGTCCATCTTTGTAGTCTTTTTGGGGAACACCTCTGGCAACTCTGTTGTCTGTTAGAAACACATCTCCCAGAATTCAAAACAAAACTACAGAAGTACTGTTTCAAATTGAATGACGCAAAGTTCCTATTGTGTATTTTGGAAAGCAATAATGACACTGAGAGATGTTATGCCCCAAGGCAGACACTCTCCAAAAATAGTGTTTAAAGTAAACTCCCAATTCAGAAATAAATTATCCATGTTTTGATGGATATTTTGCCAAAGGTCTTCAATTTTCAAGTATAGAGTTAGAGTTTATTTGAGAACATTTAGAAAAGACATACTAAATAAACATGACTTCCTCGTCAATAAACATTTGCAATGAAGTAAATGTAATATCAAAATAAAATCAAAAAATTAACTTTAATTATACAAAGAGCAACCTTGCAAAAAAAATCAAATAAATATGACTGTTGAAATATATTTTTAAACAATTTGCATGGGAAAAAATCCCATGCCCAAAACAGTAAAACCAATATAGGGGGAGGTTTTTTACTTTAGAGAGTCTAAAAACGGACTGTTAGGATTTTGAAGTGTAGGCCCAACAAGACAAAACCGTATAAAAGAGGAATGACAACATGTGCACCAGCTGAAATGTGTTCTACTGTTTTCTCATATAGTATATTCATATGAAACGCATTCTACTGCCACTGTGTGACACATATTCATATGAGAATAATCATTGTCTCGGTTGACAGGTTCCCGTTGCAGTGTTTTCTGTAATATACAAAAAAAGACAAACACCAACATTCGGATATGATACCGGCACAGACCAGGCTAAGACTAGAGAGAATTCACTTTACTCTGGAACCTGAATGACTCGTATTTGTGCATTCTCCTATGGACTGTGTTGCTCTGTGGAAATAGCAGATCTATTGTAGGGCAGTGGTTTTCAACCTTTTTGGCACCAGGGCCCACTATTTCTTCAGCATTTGAGCTATGGACCACCAATTTGAGGACATTTCAGCCCCACAGACCCCAAAACTAAAGATTTCTTTTGCTTTTGTCCACAATTCCAGGCTGGATTTCGGAGAAAACAACAGGTGGTCCCCGGACCACCTGCTGAAAACCACTGATGTAGGGCCTTTTAGCTGACAATTAATTCTTGCTCAAATAATATTTTAAAGCTTTTGTCGCAGAAAATTGTACATTATGAATACAAAATGCCTTTCAGGGTGGCTTTATGCTCCGACATAATGCTCAGACATAAATAATTTAAATCACTCAATAATTTTGAACTTTTATATGAACAGTGTAAATTGACGATCTACAGTCTGAAAATTAAGGTTTCTACTATTTTTGAAAATGACGATTACTTCTATTATTATAAGTAACTGTGATTACATCCATTTATTACACTTATGTCACAATTCCGACAGCAGTAACACGGCTTCAGGCCCGCACAGTAGATTAGGCTACTTCCAAAGAGCGACAAGATCCGTCTGGCGTCCGACAGAGTATAAATGATAGCATCAGGGTCACAACAAGGTCAATCTGGTCAGATATGAACGTCATGCAGCCTAAGACTAGTCCTTCCTTTACAAAAAAAATAAAAAGTGCAATGTGCCGACTAGGTGTATGCATCCAAGAACATGACATCTTCTTTAGCTCACAACTGGATAATTAAAAATGCATCCTTTTTAGGCAAAGTCAAAACAGAATGCAAACTGAAGGAAGAGGTACCAGTTAACGACCAGGAGCAGCATTTAACAGCGAACAACAGTAGTCACAATATCAAGAAAAAGGGTTTGGTTTGTTTCGTTGTTTTCCAACCCGTCATCTACGTTAGTGTTTCCACAACCAGCTGATCTGGAACTAAAGGGGTGTGCACTTAATTGCACTGAGCGCTGTAGAAAACCCCACTGATGACCCAACAACGACTCCAACAGCATCTATATCAGGTCAGGGGGAAAATCGTCTCAGGAGAAATCATTGGTTTGTTTCGTCGCTTGGCTGACAAATAACAGTATTAAAGTCTTAGCTGACGCCACTCAGAAAACATCTGATGGGTCGACTCTAGGGGAATGTACACGAATGCAAACTGCTGGGGGAGAAGGAGAAACTGCAAAGACCAAGGGCTCCATTTTTGTTACACGCTAAACCCCTTATCCCAAACCCCTTAACCCATTTTTTACTATTTTTAAAAACTTTTTTGGAATAGTTCAATGTGCCAATCTATTGACACGTTGTGAGCATGTAGACTGGCCATTTCAACTATTTTAATAGTTTAAAAAGGCAAAGAATTTAAAGGATAAGGGGTTTAGCAGTGACGAAAATCTAGGCCCAAGTGTTTGAAACACTGTGCTGCAACAAACAAAACAAAAAAAATAAATAAAAGGCAGTACAAACTAGTCCCGAGGTGGTGGAGCAAGCAGTCTTTGCAGTTAACCCATTTATTAAAACGGGGGGGAAAGCATCTGTGCCGTTTTAGATTTTAGACATATTTAATGTTTTGGGATATTAAAAAATAACCACTTGAGCCGTTATGTAAAAAAATGTAATAGAAAAATAGCCGAACTACAAGTTCACAACTGAGTGTGTAGACTTATTTTATTTAAAAATATATATATACGTTCACCTATAAGGATTGGGACACGTCCAAAAAAATCCGATATAACACGCGCCAGAGAGATATGGGAAAAGAATCAGAGATTTTGTAAATCTATTTTGCATTTAGGCGGTTGGTTCTGCTTAAATTCCGGTTCCGCTGCTTATAGCAACCCAGAACAATTTGTACACTGGCAAAGAGCGCCATCTATTGCAAAGCACTGACAAGACTATAGGATGTAAATCATCTTTGGCAGTCAGTGTGTTAAAATAAATAAGGCTCCTGAAGTGACAACCTAGCTATTCATCTATATCAAGAGTAAATAGACTCTCAACAAGTACGTTGAGAGTCGTACATCTGTACGTTCAGGAGTGTTTACGATGTATGGGGGTTTTAAACCATAAGGTTGTTTTACGGCTGTTGTGGGAGTCAAACTCGTGACCTTGCTAGGTTACCCGGACAGGCTGACAAAATGCTCCTCGCATATTTCTGGATAAAAAACATTCACAGCCAAGTTATCGTCTGTTGCTGTAGAACAGAAATAACTGTTAAAGATGCCCTTTCAGCTGTGTGTGTGCGTGTGTGTGTGTGTGTGTGTGTGTGTGTGCGTGTGTGTGCGCGTGTGTGCGCGTGTGTGTCCGTCCTGGGGGCACCCTTTCACCCTTTTTAGGTCATGAGTACACACGAGGATGCTAGGCCCATGATTATGTTCTAATGATGCTAATGTGTAAGTATGCGGGCCGGGGCCAAATCCAATACAGACTAATCACATCAACTTTAACCTAATCCAAGGGGATATTTATGATCACCACATCACCGTGAAAAACTGGAGGGAAAACCTTAGCGAAGCGTCTCGGCCCGGGGGAATTTCCTCTGCTGATGATATAACAGGAGAAATGTAAACATGAAAACCTGACTGAAACGTTTGTTACGCACTGGTGCCAGGAGGCCCCCGAAAATAGCATGGATATACAACCCAGCTGCTTGTAGATCTGCTAATCTCGGGCACACACAACACCAGTTTTTTTTTTTGTTTTGTTTTTTCGCGAAACCGTGTATAAATCAAGCATTGTACGAAGCCTGAGATAAAAGCATTGATGACACTAGGATGTAGGCAAAAAGTCACACACACACACACACACACACACACACACACACACACACACACACACAGCTAAACCTCGTCACAACACTAGCATCTAGGTGACAGACGGGCTAAAACTTGTCATAACAACCGCGTTAAATCGCCCCCACCCCCCAAGTAGCTTTGCTGGTGTCGGCTCACAGACGTTGTGTCACAATGAGAACGCTTCCAAACTCGTGGCAGTTCCTCCTCATAGTGTCAAGTCAATTCAAAAAATTTCACCAGCGACCTGAGCCCTGTTCAGACTTACTTACAGCCGCCTGGCCCCCCAAACAAAGTCGATCTACAGTCAAGTCTTTGAGCGTGTAGATGTGCTATTTTTGGGGCAACGCAGCCAGGCATTAATCTAACGCTAATCCTGTGAAGACTCCAGGCTGAAGCACCCAAACCTCTTGTGTGGTGGGGGGATAAGGGGGGTTGGGGGGGGGGGGTTGGGGGAGATGTACAATCCACTCCTCGGCGGGTCGGTCGGAGGGGTTCAAATAGAGCCGGAGTTGGCCCGCTTCCTCACCTTCCGGGGCTCGCCGAAATCCCTGTCGTCGGCGGCGCAGTGGCTGAAGGAGCACATGGTCTGGGACAAGCGGCGCATGCCCAGGCGGAACACGCTGTTGGACAGGCTGTAGATGAGGCAGTTGCAGAAGCTGTTGCTGATGGCCAGCCAGGTGGTGACGAAGGACAGGGCGGGGCTGTCCAGCACGTGGGCGCTCTCCAGCAGGAAGTAGATGATGTAGGGCAGCCACAGCATGTAGAAGACGCTGGTGATGCGGAACAGCACCATGGCGTAGCGCCGGTCGTGTCCGTGACCGCTACCGCCGCTGCCACCGTGGTGGTGGTGGTCTCCACCGACGCACGCCCCTCCACCATCGCCTCCAACCCCACCACCCCCACCACCACATCCTCCTCCTCCGCCGCCTCCACCTCCGCCTCCACCACCCTCGCCTCCGGCCTCCATCTCCTGGCTGGGGAAGCGCGCCCGGCGCTCGCTGATCTCACGGTTGTGCTGCTGGCAGATGCGGAAGATGTGGAAGTAGGTGAAGCAGACGGCGAGGGCGGCCGGCGCGTACAGCAGGCACACCACGAAGCTGGTGAAGAGCGCCGAGGTGGGCCAGGAGCGGGCGCACCACTCGAAGATGTCGCCGTGGTAGCCCGGCTTGCCCCAGCCGAAGAAGGAGGGCAGGAACACCAGGCCGGAGTAGAGCCAGATGAGGGCGATGCAGCAGCGCAGGCGGCCCGCCGTCACCAGCCGCGTGTAGGACAGCGGCCGCGTGATGGCCAGGTAGCGGTCCACGCTGATGCACGCCAGGCACGCCATGGACACGCTCTTCAGCACCGAGATGATGTAGCTGAAGGCCTGGCAGGTGACGGGCGACTCCACGCCGGCCGGGTAGCGCAGCAGCGACAGCGCCGGCACCAGGCAGCTGAGGCCCACCAGGAGGTCGGCGTAGGCCATGGTGCGGATGAAGTAGCTGGTGGTGTAGTGGTGCAGCAGCGGCGCGCAGTGGAACACGAAGATCACCGTCAGGTTGCCGGTGATGATGAGCGCCGTCAGCAGCACGATGACGGCCGTCTCCAGGACGCAGGCGTCAGGGCCCTCGCGGCGGCCCCAGCCCAGCGGGCACGAGTGGTTCCCGCCAGCCAGGAGCCCCCCCGCGGAGACCAGGCTGCCGTTGGCAGGGGACGCCAACATGGACTGATTCATGGCCGAGAGCTGGGAAGCCGTCCAGGTGGGTCAGGTCTGTGAATGGTCAGGGTCCGCCACTGCCAGGCTGGAACTGGAACTGGACGCCCGTCCTCCTCCTCCTCCTCGCCAAACCACTCAGCTGGGACGCCGCCCGCCGCAACTTGGGAGCTCAGTAGATTTTCTCTCTCTCTCTCACACACACACACAGTCAGTGTTTCCGCCACCTCGCTCTCACATAGCTGGGTTTCAATCAAATGAAACTGTGACAAAGCGTGGAGGAAATCAATACATCCTCAGGGGAAAAGGGCTGGCGGCCGGCTCAGCTCTCCTTTTTCCCATCAGTCATGTTTAGAGGAGCCTCAGAGAAGCGGAGGGGGAGGAGGGCGGGCGGCGGGCGGGCGGAGCGGTGGGTGGGTGGAGGACAACAGCAAAACGAGCGCAGCTGCGCTCCCCCGGCCGAGGGACAGAAGGAGACGACGGCAGGAGCGCAAGGCGAGCGATACAGGCCTTCCATGCGCCCCCGGAGGCTACAGGGCCCCCCCCGCTGACCGGCCCACCTGTCTGCTGACCGAAACCTCTTCTGCCTCTTACCGCCGGTTGTCACCAGGAGGCAGAGGGCACAATCTGTCCACACCAAAAAGGCGAAGAACCACCAGAGGGGTGGAAGGAAAAAAATATAGAACAAAATAAAAAAACAAAACAAGACAGCACCGCGGGGCAGCCAGCGACTCCGGCAGGGAAAAGGCTGCTCTCTCTCCCTCTCCTATCGGAAACAGATCCCCAGTCGGTTGCAGATTAAACCAGCCAGAGAACATGTGGCTTGTTCTATCGCGTTAAGCTCTGCGGGGTGAAAGCGAACTGTACGTGTCGCTCTGACATTCAAAGATAGTCTTTTGTTGCGGCAGAGCAGCAGCAGCAAGCGGGCCCACAGGGGCTGCTACTTTGTTTTGTGTGTCACGGTCACTCGGTTTGTTTTGGTGCCTGTCTGGGCAGCCTGTTTGTCCAGCTATTGTCTGAATCAAAACACAGACTACAGCCTACATCAACAGAGAGATGTCCACGCCGGGCTCACAGCACACAGTGCCGGGCATGCAGGACCGGGCTGTGTTTACAACACATCCACACACATACACACACTTACACACACATAAGGGGAGAGAGCCGGAGAGAGAGAGAGAGACACACACACGCTGTTCCACGCTGACATGAGTTCATACAAACAAGCGCTGACATCCGCACGGCGTGTCACATTATCCGTCATGGCAGCGGCATCGAACATAGTAATCCAACACGGAAGTATCCAGCGTGACCGTATCCAACATGGAGGTGTACCCAACGAGGAGGTTTTACCCGACGTACCACTTAAAGTATCCCAGAGGAGGAGGAAGAAGAAGATGATGATGAAGAATAAGAGCTCTCCGAGGTGGGTGGGTAGAACAGGAGCAGCTGGTGAACAGGCTCTGTGCAGGAGCAGTGAGAAGCCAAAACAGAGTAAAACTCTGCAGCTCCTCTCAACAACAACTCCTCACTGATCCAGTTCAGCTCCACTGCTCAGCGTTCGTTTGTGCGTGTGTGTGTGTGTGTGTTTGTGCGCGTGTGCGAGATCAATCCGCATTCCTCTTGTTTATCCCATAAACTTGTTTTCAGTGGCGTGCCGGCCGTGACATTCTCCAGAGGCGACAGGCCGTAGGGTAGGTGGGTGGGGGGGAGTGGCAGGAGAGCAGAGAGGGAGGTGCCAAGGAGATGCTAGGAGGACAGAGGAGGTGCTAGAAGGACAGAGGAAGTGTCCAGTGCGTCTGTCTCCGGTCTTCTGGTTTCCGACGCCTCTGCGTCGTCCTGCTGTCCCACATCCGAACCAACGGAAAAGCCTTGAGAAAAAGCCTTAAGAGAGAAAACAGCGGTCCCCAGTGTGTGTGTCTGCTGGTCTCAGCTCAGTCGTTTAATAACAAGAGTCTCCAGCGCTTCTCCTCCACAAAGAATGAACCATCCGGCTGGCTGATCCCAGAGAAGCAGACGTGAATGAATGAATGAATGAATGAATGAATGAATGAATGAATGAATGAATGAATGAATGAATGAATGAATGAATGCGGTCGATCAACACAGAGCAGCGAGGAGCAAACACTTTGCAAAATGAGAACAGGCGGGAGTGATGCTGGTGTGCCGGGAGAGAAGAGGGAGAGAGATGAGAGGAGAGGAGGAGGATGAGAGGAAGAGGAGAGGTGGAGGAGAGGAGGATAGAGGGAGTTGTGTCCCCCCTGTGTGCTGCCTACTGCAGTGAGACACCGAGATGCTGTGACTGGGCTACACTTCCCTCTCTCTCTCTCTCTCTCTAGCCGGCCACACACTGCCTGGCTCTCTCACTTGCTCATTTGCTAGGTCTCTTTCCCTCTCTCTCTCTCACACACACACACACACACACCCACATGCGTGTGCAGACACACTTGCTTCTCTTGCCCCTCCACTCCCCCTCACAACTGCACCTGATGCTCTCTCTCTCTCTCTCTCTCTCTCTCTCTCTCTCTCTCTCTCTGCCTGTCTGTCTTTCTCTCTCTTCCTGTCTGCCCCACTCCCTCTCTCCGACAGTCTCTCTCTGCCTGCCTACCTGCCTCTCTCTCTGTGTCTGTCTGTGTCTGTCTCTCTCTCGCTCTCTGTCTGTCTGTCTCTCTGTCCGTCTCTCTCCCTCTCTCTCCCACACACACACACACCCTTTGAATGGTTTCCTATGTACACCATTCACATTGTTTCCTCAAGCTCCAGTGGCCGTGTTGTTGTTGCAGTGAACCCATGACATCCTGTTTCTGCCCGGAACGTTTTAACACTAATCATCTGTTATTACTACCACTACTGTAACACCGTAGTATCCATCTACTACTACTATACCACTATCACAACCAGACCTCCACCTCCTTTTAGAATAGATTGAGCCATACATAATATAACGGTGTTCTCTTTATTCGTTATAGAGGCATTTTCTATCTGCAGTACATTTTTGCACATGCATAGAGTCATAGAACGTATCCCCTCCACATTTATCATCCAGTGGGAGATATCAATTAATCTGCCGTCCCAACTGTGAGGAGCATCTTGCGATATCAATACAGCACCCCGGGGAACAGTTAGGGGTATAGTGTCTTGCTCAGGGGCACTATGACACATACGTAGAGTGAGTGGTACGGGGTTGGAACCTGTGACCTTCTGTTCGGCTCCAGGCGCCACATAGTTGTAGTAAAACTACACTATTGATTAGACTATCCGATAAGGCTGATTGTGGCCTGCCTGGGTCACAGTAAGGACAATCTCATTGTAAACACAGATAATGTGTAACCAGCAGTCATTCCTCTCCTCCTCGCACACCCCCCCCCCCCCCCCCCCCCCCCCCCCCCCACACACACACACACACACCCCGCCACCCCCCCCCCCCCCCCCCCCCCCCCACACACACACACACACACACACAAATCATACAATTATTACTACTATACCACTACTGCAACTACTGTACTGCATATTACATCTCGGCTAAGTTCAGACCTCATTATGTCCAAAAGTGTTATGTTTCAGGATTAAAAAAAAAAAAACATTCATTCCGCAGCCAGAAGTTAACGCTGGTATATGTGCCAGTGCTATTCCTGATGCTTGAGTGCATTGGTAGTAGTATTAAGTAAAACCACAAGAACAAAGGAAATACAAATGTTAAGCGGAAAAATATACTTTTTTTTATTTCTGCTCATGTGGAATTGATGAGTGTGTGTGTGTGTGTGTGTGTGTGTGTGTGTGTGTGTGTGTGTGTGTGTGTGTGTGTGTGTGTGTGTGTGTGTGTGTGTGTGTGTGTGTGTGTGTGTGTGTGTGTGTGTGTGTGTGGTTGGTTAACACAGGGCCATGAGGCAGACCGGTGACCTCCTGATTCCAAGAATCTCTCCACCGCTGACTAAACTACAGTAATAGCAGCGTGCATCTGAACCACATGAAACCCAGGCATTCCTGTTACTGGTCATGTCAGACAGCGAAGGCTTCAAACACAGTCGCTATGAAAGCACACAGCGTGTTGTGTGGAAAAAAGCATCTGGCAGGGGCTTAAGTGATTTAATTAGTTTAAATTCACAGTCAGCTAACTGAAGAAGTCGGCTAATTAGAGAAGGAGCACTCTGAGAGATAAAGAGAGAGACAGAGAGAGAGAGAGTGAGAGAGATCGCCATGGAGACGGCATTCGTTCAGAGAGAAATAATAAAAAGAGTTGGAGGCGACGGTGGAGACGAGTGGGCAGAAGAGAAAGAGACGATTGTCACAGAAACATGAAGGGCAAACCTTGAGCCGATTATTTATTAGACTCTCTCTGAGAAGAGACAGAAGAGAATGACAGTCCATGAAGGACAACAACAACAACAACAAGACGGAAGAAAATCATAAATAAAAATTCAGTCTGTCTGTCCGTCCGTCTGTCTGTCCATCCTACCTGCGCACTATTGAGGAAAAAAAAACAGGGGTCAGAAGAAAGTGCATGCGCGAACTGGGATACCATTACTAAGTGGTCCATCTTATATAAAGCCTTTTCTCCGGAGCGCTTCACATTCACTCACTGACGACGAGAGAGGAAACCACGCGATGCAAAGCAGACGCTCTACCCTCTGAGCCTCTGTTTAGACCACTGGCTCCCAGAGCTTTTAACATGTGTCCCAAAAGACAAGGTGAAGTGTTCTCCAAGAGCACCCAAATTAGTGAAAACATCTACAAGGTCACACAGTGCAAAACGTGGCAAGATGTATCAATTTCTTAAACATGCATTTTTAATTTATGGAATTTCTTTGAAATAATTTTTAGGGGTGCTAGCCTCTCCTATGCATGGCCATACAGTAGTTGACTGTCAAGGGCAATGCCCTGTTGCCTTGTTCAGCTGTTGTGTACTCACCAACTATGGATACTTATTAATAATTCATTAATAGTCTCGGTATTAGTTTTGCAAGTATTTAAGGCTAAGCTAAGATTGAAAACAATCTAGACAATTCCCAGAGGAATTCCACATACTAACAAAAGACTCAGTTATACCTTGTGTTAAAAAACCAATACATCCTTTAAATCATAAATAATAAATCTGTATTCTAAAAGAAAGGTAGCTCCTCTGATCAGAACATCAATGATGTCAAATGCGGCTCTGAAATTAAAAAAAAAAAAAAAATACTATTTTCTAGTCAGCATCAATTTCAATATTGTTTCAGGCAATGGAATTAATAACATACACCCACCTGTGATCTCCCTCTCTATCTCTCTCACTAGCACACACACACACACACACACCTATAGAGTGTACAGTAGACAAGACAAGCTACCATAGCAACATGCTCCACATATTTGCAGGTTGTTTCCATGCCACTGCGTTTTCCTTTTTTTGGTTCTAACTCTCATCCAATCAGAACAGGCTTGGTAATTGCACATGTGAACATCCGTAGCAAGTTACAAGATAAATAAATAAATCTGGTGCTTGATAACTCGTAAAACAAAACCAACAACACCCAGCAGGCTAAAGTCTATAAGTAAAACCTACAAACACAGAGACCAAAAACTACAACAGCACAGCCTAAAACTACAACACAGACAAAAAAATAGGCAACAATATCCAGTATGACATTTAACCCAGGCCGAACACGACAACGGTGTCATGTTCTGCTCTATGCTACATGCCACGGCTCTGGCCACGGCTTTCGGTCAAAACCCTTATTTTGAAGTGCCAGAGCTCCGACATCGGATGTATGATGACGTCATGGTGTTTCTGGTGTCCTGACCACTGTCCTCTAACCATATGTGCAATAATCTCCGGGTAACGGGTCCCAGAAGTGAAAGGCAACAATTGTCAGACGATGCGCTCGGGTCAAAACATGGATTAAAGAATGGAATCAATTAATTGTGGTAATCTGCCTACGTGTCGTGTTCGGGAGGTTGGGCAGGTTGGGGAGTGGGTTAATGACAAGCCTGTCCCGACTATTGTGTACAAAGTTGTAGAACTACTACAACCTAATGTCATGGAATCTTGCGGTCTGGCCAATGGCTGGACAAACCGTCTTACAAGCTGTTATGGTAGTATGGAGTAATTTTGTTCTACACCCCAGGAATGCAGTCAACTCAACCGGCTGAAGTTGTGTCTACTGCCAGTAATTACACAAATAAGTAAATTAAATCAAGTTATGAAGTCATTAGTGCTGCCAGAATTGGCAAAATAAATACTTCGGAATCTTTCTTTTAAAACACCACATCGGTTTGAGCCATTCGAACCAATCAAATTTGCATATATATTTTTTGTATATAAAATGTTGTATGTGGTCAAACTTAATTCAAATAGTCTTTCTTTCTCAATGTGCCTGCCATGGTTATTGATAAGAAAGATGCTCTCTTACAAGATCAAGAACCATACTTATTTTCAGGGCCGGATTTAGCCAGCCCCACTAGGGTGTGCTGGTAGAATCGGGCTATACCATTGATTCTCAACCCAGAATCATTGGCATTTGACATGCACTAGCTTACATTCACAACTGAATGGCATTCATGATACTGTAAAATCAATATTAATTTTAACCCTGAAAGAGATAAGTTTGCTGTCATCTAGCCGGGGAACCTCTGGGACTGCCTCAAGGTCCCCTGGGGGTACTCAGTCCACACTTTGGGAAGGAAGTCAATGCGTCAAATATTGTCCATACCGTAGCTACAACCAGGGGTGAAAGTGAGCCGGGTCCCACCAGGTCTGAGACCCGGTAAAAGATTTCACGCCGGGTCCCGCCGGGTCTAATAAAATATTACGTTAAATAACCTGTCACCGCACGGAGAGAAGTCTCCTCTGTCGGTTAGCAGCACAGCCAGAGCCACAGAGACAGAGTATAGACAGAGTTACGCAAACTCCGTCTATAGCCTACAGTATAGATAGAAGTATGCAAACTCCGTTCACTTCATGGGGTCAGTCCAATGGAGGCTCTTCTACATAGACTTCTATTTAGAATAGCAACAGCAAATAGGGACAAGTCCTGAAGCTGACATAGAAAGAAATGCTGTGGACTCGGGCAACAGCCCGGCTTATTCTTTCTCAACCAATTTTAGATCGTTTTCACACAAATCACAACATAAACAATGTATTTCCAACTCCACGTTGTCCCTATTCAGGCTGCATGAACAGCGCTCAAGCGCTCAGTTTCTTACCCCGCAATGTCGCAAAAGACCCCCGAGGGGGGATAGCCTGCTCCTGGCTGGTTGATGATGATGATGATGATGATGATGATGATGAAGATGACGGAGACATTCTCGTAAACAACCAACCTCTCTTCAAAATGTCCAAGAAGAAAACGACATTAAGTCATTATTTTGGTGTTCTCTGGACCAAAGTGCTTCTAAATTGTAACCGCGTGTTTTTGTCAGTTTTGCGATGCAAAATGATGATGTTGTTAATTATCCCTCCACAGTCACTGCCAGACTGCCAGTGCGCAGTGTTGCCAACTGCAAAAATCCAAAATGCACTAGTGGCATTCCCGAAATGCGTTAGAAGTTGGAAAGAGGATGCGCCAGGTTGGCAATACTAACTATGTGGTGCACAGACATCCGTATTATAGCGGATACGGAAACCCACGTTCGTTTCCCTATAGTAAGGCATCTGTGCAAACCGGATATAGTAGGCGGGCTTTCTACTACTAGAGCCCTGGAAAACCGAGTGCCATCAGTAATATGCGGTAAACCCACACGTTTGTCACAGGGAGGGAATGCACTGCTTAAAAGGTCAAAACAAGTAAACAACTAAAACAAAATGGCTTTGCAACAAAGTGTAACAAAGTTTTTCAAGAGGAAGGGGGAAAGAGCTGAAAATGTCACTGAACCAAAACTCAAAAAAACGATTGTGATATTAGACAGTGACACAGAGAGTGAAGGTGGGGAGGAGAACCCACTTACAGAGGAACCAGCAGCAAGCACAGGTAATCAGTGTTAGTAGCCTAGTGCTTTCACTGGGGGGGACGCCTCTTAAAGGGGAATTCCACCCATTTTATTTTTCTGAGAGTGTACAAATATTATATATATATATTATATATATATTATTCTCCCTTTTCTAATTGTGTGTGGTTGAAATAATGCTGTTTTGCAGTAGTTTGTAACAAAATAAAATCTTAAATGAAACCTATTTCTTGTGTAGCCTAATGCCTCAAATACAAAACAGTTTAATCATGCTGGTTAGGTTAGGTTAGGTTACTGTGCCACAAAAAGGCATTTTCCTATGCATTTTAGGGACACTGTGGAGTTTGAACCTCCAAAAAAAAATTCGGCCGCGCCGCTTTGCGGCGCGGCCTGAACACGTCACACGATGCTGTTTCCTATAGACCCGGCAAAAACTTCAAACCACTTCCAACCGTAGCTACAACTGAAGATAAATGAACACATGATGTTGTTATCATCACACGTTGTGTACATGGTACAGTTTCCTCAGAGCTTTCACTTCCAGTGAAACACAGGCACAACTTTGACGGATCGCATTCATTGTTAGTTCTAAAAATGCTACCCAGTATTTTTATTATTGAGGGGAAAAAGGCTACCCCTAACATTTGATTGGATGGGCAGGACGCACGGTTCGGGGGGGGCTCTGCCCACCCCTGCACCCCCCCTAGATTCGGCCCTGCTTATTTTTTATTAGTGTGCATCATTTTAAAAATAATGTATGGTTTACTTAGCCTGATATGAAAGCACAGAGACACTGTCATTGTGTGATACTACTCATAGCTGAGCCGAGGTTCAGTGCCTTGCTCAAGGGCCACATTTGATTGTGTGCGTGTGTGTTTGGTGCGTATGTTTGTTTTACCTTGGTAATGAGTATTCGGTAGCGTTCTAGCAGGGTGTGGTCGCTATGACAACCAGAGAGGAGGGTCCACACTTCAGCTCTCAGAGCCTCGGGGACCCCAGGCTTCACCAGAGCAGAGAGGCCCTTAGGACGCATAGACAGGTTCCCATGCCTAAACACACACACATACACACCTTTAACTACTATACTTGTGAGGACATCATGGTTTCAAGTAGAGGTGGGTTACCAATATGGCAATATGTTGTGATATTTTATTTTCCCAATACTGTGGCGATAATTCAGGCTGTTTAACACACTGAAAGACAAGACCGCGTGGGCGGCGCGCGGCTCTAGCGCCACCTGCCCCTCGACGCCAAAGCCGCGTATAGGTGCACCTAATAGTAGCTTGACCGAATCACGGGCAAAATACCACCGACAGGAACTAGAGCTTGCACATCAATGCTACTACTGGAGCAGCCTTGTTTACTTCTTCTCTTCCTTTCTGAGGAAAGTCCCCAGATGTTTCTAAAGTGGGTTCGCTATTATGGCACTGTGTAGTACCATGATATGAGTGTTAGTTGTGATACTGTTGGATAAAGCAACTGTGTTCCCATGCACATAAACCAGTCAATTTGTCTACTCTGGCTTTTCCGTTCAGCATAGACAATTTTAAAGGGGAATACCACCCATTTTCAACATTTTAATATGTCATTGTGTGGACATGATGAAAAAGTTCCCAAAATTCTGTATTTCCTAAAAATGGAGGTCTGAAAAAACCATTAACATGGTGAAATACATCTGATGACATCATCAAGATGTATTTTACCATGTTAATGATTTTTCTTTCAGACCCCTTTTTCCTGAGAGGGAACCAAATTGACCCGCTAGGGTCCATTTGGTTCACATTTGTATCCTGTCAGGAAAATTTTGAAAATGGGTGGAATTCCCCTTTAAGTTGCTTGATTCAGTAATCCATTTAGATATAATCATTGTATCGGACGCGGCCCTTTCCTATGTAAACTCATTTTAACTTCAAACTTCCATTTGACACATGATAAGTTTCATTGGAAACTCACGCCCTTGGTTCTGCCAACAGATACCGGCCCTACAATAGGTAAAGGCCCATGTTTTTTTTTTTTTTTTTTTTTACAATTATTGCTGTTTCGTGTTTTGTTTTTCCCAAAAATTATAAAAGAAGAATGACTCAGTCATAACTGCCAGGGGCAGCAAGCTCTCAGTAGGTCATGACATTAGCTTCTGTTGCCACTTGCATTCCGAATCTCACTTCTCATACAAAACCCTTTACACAACAGCAGCCACTAGGGCTTCACGTTGCAGCATTCAGAGCACGGCTATTTATGCTGTTCGGATAGGGGGTTATTATAGGTTAATCCCATTGGCTTAGAGGCAGCCAATCATGAAAACGTGTCAGCATTTGAGGTCCACGCACAAATCCAACACAACAAAAGGTCCGATGTGGAGAAACAACCTCTGTGCTTACGGTTAAGGTTAGGTTAGGGCAGGGCTGCCCAAAACTTAGATCATGATCTACCAGTAGATCACACAGGCCGTGCAGGTAGATCACATGACTGGATTTTCAGAGATGGAACAATCACATTTTTGATGTGTAGATCTTGTTGAGCTAGTCATTTTTGAAAGTAGCTCTCAAGTCAAAAAAGGGTCGGCACCCCTGGGTTAGGGGTCTGCGTTGACGGATCAATAGTACGGAACTAAGGCCTGTACCCTAGCAATTAACTAAGCAAAAACTGTCTCTGCGCTCAAGTAGACCTAAAGTGAAATAACAAACAAAAACTCTTTTTATGAGGGAAGGTCATATGACCATCATACATCATCGTACTTTGGCTCATTTTTGAGGCACAAATCCAGATTGTGTTATCGTGTCAAATCAAATCATCGCTATGTTGTATAAACAAACACACAAAGCATTGCAAATAGCGCAATACAAGTAAACACGTCAGTGTCTCTAACTCTGATCCTGTCTGAGCTCTGCAAACAGTTTTCTTACCATCTGTTGAGGATTCCTCCCCAGGACTCTAGGATCTTCTCAGGACAGTCCTTGGAGACATCCCCTGTCCCACTGGAGATCTCGCTGTCACTGTCTGGATATTAATGTTAATAATACATGATTTAATATGTCCCACTGGAGATATCACTGTCACTGTCTGAATATTAATATGAACCATATATGGCTTAATATGTCCCACTGGAGATATCACTGTCACTGTTTAAATATTAATATGAGCAAATATATGGCTTAATATGTCCCACTGGAGAAGTGTCTTATAAATAATAATACATGATGCACCGATGCACAAATCGGTTTGGCCGATTTTTGCTGTTATCGGTCAATATTGGTATCTGTGAATAAAACAAGACATTGGGTGCAATTCTCCATTGCTGTTGTGTAGCCAGGTATGGTGTAAGTCTTCTCATTGGCTGCATAGCAGCAAATCAAGTGTGGGGCCGTGCTCATTGGCTGCATGGCAACAAATCAGGTCTGGGCCTTGTGGTAGGCCGAAAGCCTATACCACCAGACATCAAGAGCTTCAACTCATGATGAACAAAGCAGGGAGTACAGTAACATTTTAATTACAATTGGGGGGTCAGGTGATTTCTGGACTTTTTGAATTGCACTTTTTAATTAATCTGGGTAATTATTTGGTAAGCCCAGGCCCAGGGTTGGTGTGGTGGTATCGGCTTTCAGCCTACCCCTCCATCCTCCATCCATCTAGGCTAGTGGTTTTCAACCATCTTCACACAAGGGCCCACTATTTATTCTGCATTTTAGCCACGGCCACCATTTGATGTTGAGTTTAGTCTCTCTGGCTCAAAACCAAAGATTTTCAAGTTTTTGTCCACAATTTAGGAGAGATAACGATGATCTAGTGGCCTAGATTTTCGTCACCGCTAAACCCCCTATCCCTTAACTTCTTTGCCTTTTTAAAATATAAAAAAAACATGCTTCAATAATTGAAATGGCCAGTCTACAAGCCTACAATGTGTCAATAGATTGGCACATTGAACTATTCCAAAAGGTTCTTAGTAAAAAAAAAAAAAGATACAAGGTTTGGGATAAGAGGTTTAGCGCGTGACGAAAATGGAACCCTATGGCTCTAGTTACAGGGAGACATACAGCTACTGTATATGTCTCCGCAAAACTGTGCTCTGACCATTTTATTCAATGAGAAAATGCTCAGTGGGTAAATTGCATTAAACATTTAAATGTACAGTAAATAAACAACGAAATGAATGAATGCCGTGAATGCCGTTATTTTCGCCAGCCTTAGAATAATGTGGGTATGCATATATATGGATAATATGAATAGTATGAAAACATGAATGTCACTGTGTGCGTTATGTACCTTCCTCATTGTCCTCGTCCTCAGCAGGTGAGGTTGGCTGTACCGCGTTGCGTCTCTCTGACTCCCTCTGCAGGCTGACCACCTCATACACCACGTCCCCCTGGCTGACCTTGTCCGATCGCTGTACACACACGAACACACACACTTTTAATCTTTTTTTTTTTTTACATTTTTACACACAAGCCTAAAGCAGAAACAATGCAGACATTTTGGAACTACCCAACAATCAACTCTGCATGGTTATACTGAGAGGGGAAGACGAGACCCACTGCACTTAAAGGTATTAGACAACTTTTTAGCCAAAAATCAAAATGTGCATAATTCTGCATATAGCTAATATTTATTGGCATCTACTTTGATGCTGCAGCTATTTCCCTGCAGGCAGACACTTGCTTTGCTCTGCAGACGGTCCAGAACTTTATTGTTGTCTATACTACAAATCATGTTGTCAAAACATTCGTCGGGCTCAGGGCAAGGCGGTGTGGGGGAGGGGGGTGGGTTGGGGGGTGAAGCATCAATTTAGCCAATCACAGCGCAGCAGTCTCCAGTAGTTTCATAATGAGCCAATAGATTGGAGGTGAGGTGGAGTTAGATTTAAATCTGTTTACAAACACAGATTTTGTACACACTAAAGTTGCCTATATTACCGTTAAAGTGGAATCAACAAGCCACAACCAAAAGGTCAACCAGCGAGGATGGCAGACAATTGGTAAAGTGTACCAGTTACCAAATGCCAAATGTAGACTGCAGGCACTGTTACAAACACTCTAGGGCAGTGGCAGTGGCTCTCAATCCTTCTTTTAATATTACACATGTAAATAATGTTTCCATCCAAAGTACTCCTGAAATACAGTATCACTTTATAGGGCACCAACGTCTGATTTAATTTGCACCTGCTATGTTTTTCCTACCCCATTTTGAATTCCCAGAAAACTTGAGATATTTCCAGTAAATCATATTGAAATTACCTTCATAACTGACATTTAATCACTTGAACAACACCTACTGTATACTGGGGGGTAATATTCTGCAAAATGTCGATCGACATGCTCATCATGTTTCTGCTATGTTTGACGAAGATTGCGAGTGTTAGGATAAAAGTGGTTAAACTGAAGTGATTCCAAATATTCTGTGACACCCCTGGACTTGCATCAAGGAACCCTGAGAGTCCCTAGACCCCACTTTGAGAACCATTGCTCTAGGGCTTTGGGTTTTTACAGGAATAATCGCTGAATCGTTATTGAAATAAATTGCAATTTAACCACTCGCTGAGCCTGTAACAATTGGAGCTGCTGTAGTAGAACCAATGTGCTGCTATAATTACTAGAGCCACTGTACCATCTGTTATCCCACCACATCTATTCCTGCCCATGGACTCATTCATTTCATGCTTTTTCCCAATTTAATTTGAAGAGGTTTGATGAGACACACGCACCACGCGTGCAGTCACACACGCACACACGGACACACACATTTTGCAATGAAAATTGCTAGTAATCAGACATTTTAAAAGGCACACTTGATTGGGTAATCATTCTCTCTTTAGTAACAGCTAATTAAACATTTGAGTTCATTACTAACGGACCATTTCTTAATCTGTTAATACTTTGCTCTAGAGCTCAAATGAACAAATATGTTGTCTTATCTTCTGTTATAATGAGGTAGAGGTCTTCTTAAAGTATCTTGTATTGTCTATTGTACTTCAAGAAGATATACAGTAGAGGTTACCAGGATGAATTTTGGCAGGCTGTGATGGCATAAATGCATGATTCATACCATACTGTTGAAAACAGCAGATCTACAATGCTGTTGTAGATGTGCTATTTTCCTATGACTTGGCATACTGGATCTCTTCTGAACTAATGTCAACTGAATGTCATGTGTTGACATTTGTGAATGTCAGTGTCTAAATGTCAGTATTTAGTCATAGTTTGTATCATCACAGTTATGTTTTTTATTTACTTTTCAACAGTGAAAAATGTTGTTTCTCATCCTACCTGTTGTAGTTTGAGGTAGAAGGTGTCGCTGTAGGCTTTGCGGCTGAAATACCAGAAGCGTTCATTGGCTGGATAGACCCTGACCAGAGTCTCCAACAGGAACCTGACGGGTTCCACCACCTCTGTGACCACCAGGTCCACCGCTACCGTCATGTACACCTGTTTATCTGAACAAAACATAATACACCTGATAATATACCTGTAGGTGTACAATACATGAATATTAATACACCTGTCTATGTGTACAAATGCATTAATATTACCAGCAAGTGCTGAAACAACAGTTTCTTAATGCTTACTCTTCCAGCATCGTTTATTTTTCTAGGTAACTATTGCCAGCAATTTTCATGTAAAAGTCACATTTCCAGTCGGACATTTTAGATCGGTGCACAGGATGTGGCTTCCGGTCCGTCTCTTATTCGGGTCCCTCTGCATGTAAGAGGTGGCTAGCACTATTTGCGGCCGCTAGCATCAGGATTGTATCAAACAATAGCGCTACTAATCAAAGATTGCCGTAGATCTTTGGCAATGGCAGCGGTCATAACTCTATTTGATAAGCATAGTTCTGCGGCAATAGCAGGAAAACTCAGAACTGGGACACAAGCGTTCACATTGTTAATAAATATGACTTACAAGCAAACACTATTGTGGGTCTCACCTTTGGGGGTGTCTTCATTGAGAGCCTGGAATGTGGGCATGTTGGGGTTCCATGTTCCAGTGATGACGTATGACTTCCCATCAGAACTCTTCCCCATGGATTCCTGGACAGCAGTTCACTTTATTTATTCATTGTAATGTACATACAAGGTCACATTTTTAATCTCACTCACATGCTATACGTACAGTATATTAGCTTCAGAAAGTGTCAAAATTATTGTGTGACCAATCACAAAGTGGATAACCGACAGGTGGTGAACACGATCCAAACAATGAAAAGAGAGTGCAGGCATATAGTACTGTGGGTAACTGGAATGCTTGCCACCGGTGTGGGACGGTTTGGTTTGTGTATTCTGGAATTTTCTGGGAATACCAGGAGGATGAAATAATTTTGCGACCGCAACTGCTAGTCTCAACTCTCAACCGTTGAATGTTGACTACGTTGTTGCGATCGTTGACACCGGTTGGGGGGTAAAGTTAGGTTTAGACATAGGTTTTACTGAGATTATGTTTAGGGTTATGGGTTAGGGTTAGGTCGACCGTTGTCACCAGTTGCAACTAATTTATGTTTTTTATTTGTGATCAATCGCCCAAAATGTGGGAACATTATATAAACATTTTACCAACTAAAAACAAAAAGGGGAATGAATATATTACAACACACATGTATAATAATAGCATGTATCCAAATGGTAAGACCAATATACAGTATTTGACCAATGAAACATTGTTTAAGAGAGTGCTCACCATGTCTAAAAGGTGCATATCACTGTTGCGTACTTTCTGCCCAGGACTCAGCAGCATGCCAAAACACCTGCAAAACGCACGCACGCACGCACGCGCACGCGCACACACACGCGCACACACACACACACGCACAGACACAGACACAGACACAGACACACACACAGACACACACACAGACACACACACAGACACACACACAGACACAGACACACACACACACACACACACACACACACACACACACACACACACACACACACACACACACACACACACACACACACACACACACACACACACACAGTATAGAACAGCTCTATCAATAACAAAAAACAGGAAGTAGCTGCAGCTAGGCAAGGACTTTTGTAATATTAATATTTTAGAGCAGCACTATGTAACTGGATTTTAACCTGGGTCTCCTGTGCAAGTGCTGAACTGAGCTAATAGAGCCTGCCAGCTAGCCCTAGGGAAAATAGAATTGTGCCCAAACAGAGAATCTAAACGTCTCGATAGAAGAGCAGGGAGACCAAACACCTGCAGACGTAAGTAACATAAAAAACGCTTGAACCTGCAACCTGATATTAGAAAACATGAATAATCTCTTACACATTATGCATCTGATTAATGGTTCATTTAGATTAAAATTGCGTTCCTATTTCCTACTCCTGAAGTACCCTTAAGCTCCCAGTACATCAGTATCAGACTGGAGGTTGTACTCCCAGGACAACAGTATAATGTGTGTTTCTATATGCAGGGCATTCAGCAGAAATAAAAGCGAAATAAAAGGGGGAGGTCTGATGAGGCTTTGCTTTGAATAGTGCACAATGCACACCATCTGCACAATTAACATGACAGTGTGGTACAGTAGCTCTTGATGTGGTCTTCAGCTTCACTTTACCTTTAGCTTCACTCACATTAAGTTCTGTTTGTTTCTGCTCAGGTCTGTTTAGCCTGTCACTCCATGTACATATAATGCACTGTAGTTAGTTATAGTTTGTTATAGTTATAGCTGTTTAGTTTATAGTTTGTTAAGCGTGTAGCTGTTAATTTATAATACAGTCACTATATTCCGGTTCTTATAGTTACAGTTGTTCAGTGATCTAGCACTTCACTGCATTCATCTGTTGCATTACTACTATTACTACCGTTTCTTGTTGCCCTATGTTTGTCTTTGCCCTTGCTCTCAGAGTGGACAGTACCACTGGACTCCTTCATGTTCAGGAAGGAGGTGCCATCTAGTGGTCATCCTGGCAGTTATTATGGATACAGTCTGTCTTTCTGTAAACAGGTGTGGTCTGCTAGGCCTGCTTAGCTCTGCTTCCCTGCTATACTGTACATGCACGCATTGGCAGCATCAGAGTTAGGTGTGTGTGTGTGTGTGTGTGTGTGTGTGTGTGTGTGTGTGTGTGTGTGTGTGTGTGTGTGTGTGTGTGTGTGTGTGTGTGTGTGTGTGTGTGTGTGTGTGTGTGTGTGTGTGTGTGTGTGTGTGTTTAGCACACCCATCTCCCTGACGGTCCAGTTTCGTACAGTGCTGGGTTTGAACTTAACTAAAGATTATTTTCTTTTCAATCTGTCGATGCCATTGTCTGAAGTGTAGACTTCATGGCTTCATTACATTCATTGCTCTGGTCTGGTTGTCTGGTTCATTTCCGTTACTATATCTGGTTCATTTCCATCACTCTGTTGATCAGCTACGATCAACAGATCACAGCAGTCATAAAACAAACAATGTTATGAGTGTAAAGGTGGTGTCTCACCTCTCAATGGCCAGCTCCTTGTTACTCATCTGCTGAACAGAGACCACCACCTTCTTCTGAACCCCCTGACGCAGCTTGAAGAACAACTTCTCTCTGTCCTTGGGAACAGGGCTTAGGAGAGGACAGGAGAGGACAGCATTAGATTCTAGATTGCAGTGGATCTCAAACATATCATATTTGAACTGGTGACATAGCCTGGCGCTCCATTTCGTTTCACAGAAAGGCCCTTTTGTCAATGCCGCCTCGGATATGGGCACTGATGACACGGAGGAGGACACGCCGCCAGCACTCACAGCAGTGTCTAATGGGAATCGAACCCAGCTGTGAAGCGACAGCACTAACCACTGTGCTACCATGCCCCTCTATCTGTAAGATTTTGTTTAATAAAACCCCCAACGCGTGATCGACATTCTGTCTATGCATGTATTGATGATTATTGATTATTTTTATTTTATTAAAGGTTTGGTGACATTAATTTCATTTATTTTAGTTTTTCTTATTTTAGGTTTTATGATCTCAATTACACCCAGAATAACCTGAACTTTGGGCATTCAGTGGATTCTCTGTGGTCTGGAGTCCTCTGTGGGGTTTGGAAGGCTTTTGAGCTGCAATGAAAACAGTGGACAAACAGTGACATGTGCTGGCAAATCCCATTCACATGTATGGGATTTGCAGAATGTGACAACACATTCTACATGAAAAGAAAGACCCAGACCACAGGGGGGGGGCTGTATCCCAGGGGCAACACTCTCATCAATCATCATATTTAGCAGTTAGTGCTGCTATCCAACCTGTAGTTTCCTTTGCCGTCGTCCTCTTTGACCTCGAGTGAGACGATGAAGGTGAACTCGTCGCTGTCAGGAGACACACACACAGAGGAGTCTCTGATGTCTGGAGCCGACGGACGAGACGAGCGCTTAAACGCCGTAGAGAAACTGTACAGGATGCGACTCACCTGTAGATGAGCACGCGCACACACACACACACACACACACACACACACACACCCACACACACACACACACACACACACACACACACACACACACACACACACACACACACACACACACAGGTATAACAGCTGCTTGAGAACCTTTCAATCCCCTAGAGTTAGTGTTGAAGTGGAATATATGAAGGCTCGGCCCAAATAATACTCGGACCAGCCGGAATGTTGCAACATTGAGGGGTCAGAAAAATGAACTCTCGGGATGGTTGTTGCAGCCTGAACGAGGGCCAAAAGAGGGACATTTCCAACATTTTTCTGAGCGTGAACCAAATGACAACCTAGCGGGTGGGAGAGAAAAAGAAAGAAAAATCATGAACATGGTGAAACACGACTTGATGATAGAGCCGCCATTGGACTCTATACTCAGGGCCGAGTATTATTTGGGACGAGCATTCCTGTTACCGTCGAAGTGTCCTTGAGCAATGCACTAAACCCCTAATTACTCAAGATGACCATGTGTGCATGCACTGCAAAATCATTGTAAAGCACCTTGCTAGTATATAAACGTACTATATTTACCATTTTTAACAACTGTACTGCATGCAACTTATACAAATGATTTTGTAAGGTTACATAAACACATGTTACTGTGACTCACGGCCTCTTTGATATGACAGGAGAACACATGGATCTGGAAGTCCTCAGAGCTCCTGTAGCTCTCAGTGAAGGAGAAGCAGTCGGCCTCCACAGAGCCCTCTTTGCCCCGAGCGCAGAACAGAACCTTGTAGATGGGGAACGACGCAAGCTCTGTCCCCGAGGCCTGGTCTACGATCCTGAGAACACAGTACAGCACGTTTAGGGTTCTAATGGGGTTCTATCTATGACTGCAATCCTCGGACACCAGGCACGTCAACAGGATTATGAGTGAAGCAGGAGGACCTGTGGTTGTTTGTATTGTGTTAGGGTAGATATACTTTTAACCTTGTCACAGAGCATGAAAAGGTTGGACGTGTCAGACATGGCACTGACAATCTCATCGGATGGGGGGAGATGGGTAAACCCTGCTTGTTTGGGCTAGAGTATTTGTAATGGCAGAGAGTTGCGACACTCCTGTTGACTCCAATGCTAAGACGGCTATTGGCTGAAAAGCGCATGTTTGGAACTTACGTACAGTATTTTCAAACAAACCACTGTCACCCATCCACTTGCATTGCCAGCAGGACTCCAGTGCAGGCGCGAAGCGCAAGATTAAAGCATGTTGCCACTCTCTTTTTACAGCTTTCACAGCACATTTCCCTCTTTATGTTGCACTGGCAGTTCTCTGTAGACAGCCTAGGAGGACCACGTTACAGTGGTGTTCAGTACGTACCTGACGCAGCCGTCAGGGTGGTTGGGGACGTGCAGGATGACAGGGATGGGGATGGCACTCTCCTCTCTCAGCGTGGCCATGGCTCTCTGAGCCTCCGGCTCGCTGCGGGGGGCTTTGACCCACGTGCAGCCCAGGTAGGACAGCTTACTGAACTGGACACTGTCCTCCTCGGGGGCTGGGGGACCACCACACGCTGAGGGACTCACTGACACACACACACACGCACAGAGACACAGACAACAAGAAGACATGTGTTGGAGATGTACGGAATGGGTTTGCAAACCTGATGAAAATAAATGACTCGGATCCCAACTTCAGCATTTTGCATTGAATAGAGGAGTGAAATTAGTTAAATTGCTGAGCTAAGCTGCATACCGTGTAAAATTTAAGCCTTGGAGATTCTCCTACTTTATTTGCACATTTGCTGCTAGCAATACATATTCTATGCACAGGGAAATACAGTATATTGCAAACATAAAATGCTTTGACCATGTGTTGCAAATGTAAATGCTTGCAATGAGATGATGAGTTCGATCGGTCTGGGAATGAACGGTAGGTCTATGTTTTGTATTGATAGTTAATAACTAAACACAGAGCTACCCTTAGTTATAGTTCACCATTGTCAACAGCCTGCTCCGGGGCTACACATAAACACTTGCACTGTGCCAAATCGCTCATTTTGAAAGTGAATTGTTGATAAGTGTGCAGTGTCCCTGGTGAATAAATTCATCTCGTCTCGCTATCATGTATATTTCTCCGTCTTGTCTCTCTCTTTATCAATCACAGCAGACATAAAGACTGACAGGAAATACCAGGTTTCACTCGCACATGCACACGCACACGCACACACACACACACACACGCACGCGCGCGCACACACACACACACAAGCACACACACACAGTTCATCTGATCACATGACTGAGTTGTACACACAGATAAGGAGAGAAAACAGTAAGTGACTCGTAAGTGCCATGTTCACGTGTGCCATGTGCATGCGTCCACTGTGTGCACATCCAGTGTGTGCCTGTGTATGTAAATTGCATGTCACAGTTATAATACAGACAACGCCAAGTGTTGTATTTACAGTGCCTCTATAAATACAAGTAGCAGAACTACATGAATTGTGGTGAAGTCTTTGATACACAAGGACATACATGTAAGAACAACAGAGAATGAAAGAGACCGAAGGAAAAGTAAAAACGTGAATTCCGCTTCAGTAAAGCTGTATTTGCATTTCTTTGGTCGATGCACAATGCAAACGTACACACAGGCTATATGGAGCCTTAAGGGCTTTACAGATGGGGAGTCTGAAACGCACACATTATCGCGGCGATTCCATCGTGCCACTCAGTGCCGACAGACGAGAATCGCATAGCGAGGAAAAAAAGCTCACATGATTGAGATCTAAAATAAACCCAGGTGTGTGCGCGAAATGAGCACGCACGCAACAAACAACACTGGACACCGCGTGATAACACCTGCGTCACACACTAGCTTAATCGCATGGGGTTTCCTTAGCCCCAAAACCCCACACCCCTTGAAAATGAACTAGAAGGTGCGATTCATTACTCCCCATCTGTAAAGCCCTTTATGATAAAGAAGTTGGGCCCTTCCAGTTATACCAATGAAGGCTGTTCCATTTTCCGGTCAAACAGAATCAAGGTGCTGATACTGTGCATGTTAGCTCACCAGAAACACTGCTACACCAGTGGGTCTCAAAGTATGGTCCAGGGATCCCCATGGCTCCTTGGGGGTTTCAAAATGGGCCCTTAAAAGCTGTGTAGCTCTGAGAGTAGAGTTATACGGGGGTCCTTCAGAGTAAAACGTTTGAAAAGAAGAGGCCCAATGTGTTTCCACTATGGCTGTTAACTCTATGCATAGAAGGTACACACAGTGAATGAGTGAGAGGCTCAGAGGAAGGAAGTGTCTCCTTAAACACGCAAACAGGAAGCAGAACAATGAGAGGGGGTATGAACTACATAATAAACTGTTCTCCACCTCTCTCTCTCTGCACTGCTCTTATCACTGCCACACTTCTCCAAAATAAAGCATCTGTTACCTTTGAGTAAGGTTGGCTTTACTTTGACAGTTCGATTAAAATAATAATAATAATAATAAAGTGTATCCATGGCTCACAGCTCTTCATTTAGGATACTCAGTCAGCATATAGAATTAACAAGGAAAATTGCATGTGATGACACAAAGAAATGAGCATAACCCAAACATTTTTATTTTAACAAAAAACAAATAACTTGCCCTATACATTAAAGACGTTTGTATTTTGACGGGACGGTAGAAGAAGAGGAAGCTGACACAGGAAGGACATAGAGCACAGCTGGAAGACACTGGTCACTACTTGACTTGGGGGGGGGGGGGGCACTATTTGACTCGGCGGGGGGGGGCATCAAAATAGCCAGCCCCTCATTTCGTCATAGTTGAGTGGTTGTGCCGGTCAACAGAGGGGAGCTAACCTAGAGAATCAAGTGCTATTAGATACAGCCATTACCCATATGATATGTTTGGGAGGCAAGTCTCATTTCCGTATACCAGCATATTATGTAAAAAAAAAAAAAAAAAAAAAAAAAGGAACAGTATGCCTTTCCTCTTTCTATTAAACTGAAAAACAGAAATGCTGTACTCTATGGGGGGGACTCAAAATGATTAGTAAGAAACCAGTCTAAGCCATCATTACGGTTGTGTTTAACACAATACACATGGCTGGTGTTGCACCTCTTTCCCTGCCTAGCCAGAACTCATAGCAAGCTGATGTGTTGTGAGCTTGTAGATCTGCTACTTTCAAAGCGCATCACCCAAGCACAACCAAGCATAACTCACTTGTCTTTTAGTTCTACTGGATCTATTATGCACTTGTCGCTCCATAACATTTTTGTCTAGCCTAGTTTTTGTTTTGTTCTTTTATTAAATTTAGGTCATTGACCAATGTTTTTGCCATGCGTCTAGTCGCCGAAATCAGCTGCTGGCTGTGTCTGTATGAGTGCGTGACTGTGAAAAAAAGTATTTTAATCTGGAATGTTTGAAATGCAGAACAAGGTACCTGGTGTAGGACCAACGGTGTCCAGGATTACCGCCTGGGGTCTGGGCTCTTTGGGGACCTCCATCTCCCCCCGTCTTTCTGGCTGTTTCTCTGTCTGTATCTCTGGCTGCCCGTCGGTCTGTCTCTCTGTTTGTATCTCTGGCCGTCTGTCCATCTGTCTCTCCGTCTTCTCCATCTTCTCCACGCTGCTCTTTTCCTCCTGCTCCTCCTCGTCATCCAACACCTCCTCCATGGCTTTCTGGAGCTGTTCGCTGCCGTTCACTGACATCTGAGAGAGAGAGAGAGCTCTGATTACACATTTCTTCATTAACATTTCATTGTAATTGTTTGATAGCTTTGTTCTACTTTTGCTTTAGCAATGATCTTTTTTTACAGTCCAATCATCCTGATACTACGATTGACATCGAAAGTTTGCACGATTGGTCTGTTTAGAACAAAAGATATCATCAGCCTCAAGACACCACTATAACAAGGCAAGTCATGTTTTTACCTCTAACAGCAACAATATGAGTTCAGTACAACTTTGTATGTGCACTCCCTGGAGGCCAAAAAAAGAGACATTTATATAGAATGAAATTTGCCTGTGAGGCTGATTTTTGAGAAGCACATTTCTCAACATTACTCAGATAGATTGCATCCATACGTCATGTAAATCGCTATACACCTGAGGGGCACTTTTGCTAGTGCAAGTGTCAAATCACAAGTTGTCTCAAGACACGTTACATGTAGAGCAAAGGACTCGACAGACATCCGACCCAGTCCCAGAGCAAGCAATTTCATGGTGACAAAAACAAAAGCATCCTCCATGAATGCAAGGCTTCATGGGATGGGGTGTGTAAGTGACTTTTCATTTTCAATTTGTGGCTGAACGTGGTTAACACATTAGCCCAGCTATGGGAGCAGTGAGGGGGGTTCCAAATGTTCTCTGACCTTTAGCCTTGGCTTGCCCTCAGAGCCGTGCGGCGATCCTCCTCCCGTCTGCACCAGAACAAACTCCTCACTGGTGACAGTGGCCACAGACTCGGTGGAACCGCTCACTTTGCCCAGAGAACGGTTGTCCTCCAGGGTGGAAATGCTGACTTTGCCCAGGGAGGAGTTGTCGTCCATGGCTGGGAAGCCTGGACCTCACCCCGCCTTCAGCCAGAGAGAGAGAGAGAGCTCTCCTCCGCTGCAAGATGAGAGGAGACCGGTCTGGTCGTTACATGAATATTCCTCTGATACCATAGAATGAATCACATGATGATCAATTATCTTGATATTGATTTTGTGAAAGCCTCAGGTCTTTAGTTTTAGTCATCATATCTTAATTCCTATATAGTTATTTAGTTTTGATCAGTGAAGGTAGTCGACAAAATTAACACACCGCCACCTCTCACCTCCTCTCCTCCTGGCGGGGTCCTCTTCCTGCTGCTGCCCCTTGCTGCTCTCCTACAGAGACAAACACAATTTAAAATGTGTGACATAATTAATTAAATTAATGGCAATTAATGCCTAATGGCAAAAACGCCCCTGACGCATGGTGTCGCCCCCGCCGCCAAGCAAGAGACCTGATGATAATGATGATACCCTCCATTGTCTTACTACTAAAATTCATTCCAGGGGTTGACACTAACACTTGCCCGCTTGCCCGGGGCAAGTAAAAAAAATGGTAGGGCAAGTGAAGACTGCTACCTGGTTGCCCGATCGGGCAAGTGTGCAACTTAGTGCACTATAACACAACACAAGATAAATTTGTCTTGAAGGCAGTCATTGCACTCTGCCCCTGTGTCTTTTCCTGCTTTCTAGCTATCCACAATTCCAGGCTGGATTTGGGAAACAAAACAGGCAAATTAACATACACATCAAAATGACCATTAATCTTCTACATTCTCTAGTTGTGTAGACCTGGGCTAATTAAGATGATGAATTTTAACTCTTGAGAGTGTAAAAATGAAACCAAATGGACCCGCAAGGGTCCATTTGGTTTCATTTTTACGTTCTCGAGAGTTACATCTGGTTAACCAACTTAACTGGGGACCACCTGGAACCTGGGGGGCAAGTGACCATGACCTGAGGGCAAGTAGAACCTGACTTGCACTTGCCCGATGGGCAAGTGCCCCGGAAACCTTAGTGTCAACCCCTGAATTCATTCCATTATAAGATAATTTAGAGTTGCAAATTGCTGCTAATTGAAACTTACTGAATTGGATTAGGCTACTTGACCCCAAAAATGTACACTTGACATACATTTTAATATAGCTTTAACAGAAGCAAAGATATGGACTATGCTGTAAAGGGTGGCAGCCATTTTTGTATATTTCAGAAATGAAATATGCAGCTGCACCTGTGTATAAACATTTCAAACGGCTGCCATAGTAGGCTCGGTCTTCTCTTAATATCTAAAATCTATCTATACAAATCTATACGAAATTTACTAATATATTTTTATTCAAATCAGGAGTGTACAGGGAGAATGGGACCCCGGGGGGTCCGTGTATTCTGAGGCTGAGCTCGTGGATTGGCTATTGTTTCAGTATAGTTTTGGTAGTATGACAACTCTATGGAAGTAACAACTGACAGCAGTTAGCAAACACAATAGAATGACATTGAACAACATATAACTAATAATTAACAGCTGTGTGAACTGAAAACATCGAGCCATGGGAAACTATCATTTCCACTCGCACCAAAACAAGGGACTTCATAAAAAGGCAGATTTTTAAGATATTTTAAAAATATATATTTAGGTGCATTGCACCTTTTCAGGAGTAGTTTATATTAGCTTGTATTCCCCTTTGATGGTGTCACTGATGGACAGGTTTTTGAACAGCCCACAGCTCCTCCTATGAGACACTAAGAAAAATTACCTTGCCACCAGGTCTATTCCCAGTCTAAACCCACAAATTATTTAATTACACAACGATCCAGGCTGTAATTTGAAACGGCATGCCACTCATAATGGTTACACGCATACTACTACCAACTTCCTGTCATTTCCATTCAGCACTAATTCCCGCACTCAAAATAACACATTCTGAGTTAAAACATAATCAATTAGTTCAAGTATGTGAATAAATCCAGTTTACATCAAAGGTGCGTGCGCGCATGCACACACACACACACACACACACACACACACACACACACACTGTACAACTGTGTGCTACTTTTATAGCATATAAGGCACATAATGCAATCAGCTGCCAAGAATGCCAAGAGTGTTAATTGCATTTCAATGGCTCTCTGTATGTCTTAGAATTGCTTCTATTAAAGTCACCAGCAGGAGGATGATAAACTGATGAATCATCAATTGTATGGCTCTGTAAAGCACAGGCACAGACACAGAGTATATCCCAGTCAAACAGCAGCCACAGGCAGAACACTGTGTTACCCCGAAAATGGTATCCCATTAAAACCAGTAGCCACACAGACAGAATGTGGTGTTACACCGAAAATGGTGTCCCGGTAAAACTAGTAGCTACAAAAACAGAACATGGTGTTACGCTAAACATGGTGCCCCAGTAACACCTGCAGCCACAGACAGAAAATTGTGTTATATAGATTATGGTGTCCCAGTAAAACCAGTAGCCACACAATTCAGAACATGGTATGTGTTACACATAATATGGTGTCCCAGTAAAAAACAGAATTTCACTATCATGTGACTTATCACATGTATTCCATTATAAAAAAAAGCAGTGAGCAGAAGGAGTCCAGCAGCGCTATCCTAGAGTCTCACACAGACCACACACACACACACACACACACACACACACACACACACACACACACACACACACAACGACGACAACTGGTGGAGTTTAAACTTAGGTGCATATAGGAAGGGGCGTGTCCTAGGGGGTTGGCAAGGCTATAAGAAGAATGGCCAGGAAAATCTGTCTCTGTTGACCAACCTCATGTTGGCAGAGCTGTGAAACACTGATGAAACTGGTCTGCCTGGCAGGCCTGGAGAAACCAGTCTGAGCCAGTGTGGCTTTTAGCCTGGGAGTGTCCTGCCTGTCTGTCTGTCTGGGAGTGTCCATTCTGTCTGTCTGTCTGTCCGTCAGTCTGTCTGTTGAGATAATTAAAACTTTAATTCAATCCCAAAAAATGACCTACATGGGGTAAGCCCCTGCGACATACAGTACATACTAGTATCATGTCCAGGGGGTGTACTTGTACATCAAGCTGCCTCACACTACGGAAACAGGTTCCTAGCCCATGGGCCTCGATGAGACCTACTTACTTTACTTTTTCAAAAGTTAAAAACAGATCACCTCAGGGTGTACCCATATGACTTTAAGTGGGCACCCCAGATGACTTTTAATAGAAAGAATAGCATTATACATCAACAATTCAACTACAAAAATAAAATAAGCAAAATGTTTGAAAGTAGCCACCATTTCACATTTTTGTTTTATCTGTGGAACCAAGATAAACTGCGGTAAATGTAAGGCACGCCTCAACTGCTAGAACAAGTGCTTCAGGATGATTGATCACTGATTATCTTTGAGGGGTGAAGCCTGAAAAGGTTGTCAGGTCAGTCTAGGGATGGCTGTTGTGTGACATTTAACAGAGCAGTGATTCTCTGGCTCATTTGTATTAGTCGAACTACAAGTACATCTTATAGATCTGCTATATTGTCACTAGTTTGGGGAAAAACATCTGATTTCTCTTTTGGGTCTTGAGCTAAAGAGTTAGGGAACCACTAAGTGATTATGGTTAATGACCAGACCAGACCGGAGTGTACCAAGTACAGCTGGGTTGAACTATTTGATTAAACTACTTAAACAAGATTACGTCTGGGGTTAATATTCCATCCATAGCCTCGAGAGGACACTGGGGAGGCAATAAAACGTTTCAAATGACCCAAATGGCTTTTTTGGGAACTCAAGTCAAACAAAGACTTTGCAACCAAATCCTAGTAAACACATTCACCCCCAGCCAACATATCTGTGCCACACAGTCTACAACGTGTGTGTGTGTGTGTGTGTGTGTGTGTGTGTGTGTGTGTGTGTGTGTGTGTGTGTGTGTGTGTGTGTGTGTGTGTGTGTGTGTGTGTGTGCGTGTGTGCGCGCGCGCGCGTGCGTGCGTGCGTGCGTGTGTGTGTGTCCAGCAACAGGCTCTTGTGACTGGCCTATATCAAGTCCAACTAGCTCTCCTGCTTTACTAACAACAGGGAGAGGAGAGGAGAGGAGAGGAGAGGAGAGGAGAGGAGAGGAGAGGAGAGGAGAGGAGAGGAGAGGAGAGGAGAGGAGAGGAGAGGAGAGGAGAGGAGAGGAGAGGAGAGGAGAGGAGAGGAGAGGAGAGGAGAGGAGAGGAGAGGAGAGGAGAGGAGAGGAGAGGAGAGTGGTTGGCTACCTATGCTGTGGAGTAGTAATAATACCAGAAGACCAAAGACGATGTTTTAATATAATATCCCTACTAGAGATTATCAAATCAATTACTGTACTTCTCAAAATAATATTACTATTTTGAAAAGTAAGTGTTTTGATAATCCCTATTAGGGTCTTGTTTCATTGTTTGTTGCCTCTTCTGTTTGTAAGACAACATTTTTAAAGCCACCTGACCTATAGCACATGCAAGTGTGTTTACTGTGTTACTAACCAAATCGTCGTGGTTGTATGGAAACTGCCTGCTCTAACTGCCTGCTTCTCCATACATGTTGCTGTATGTAGAAACAGGCAGTTTTGAGGTCCCACTCAAATTGCCTGCTTCTCCATATGTGGTTGTAATGTGGTTGTATGTAGAAGAAGCAGGTAGTTTGAGGTCCCCCTCAGACTACCTGCTTCTCCATACACCAGCAACAACTTGACCGATATAAAGCAGTTATACAGCTTTGCTACAGTCTGATAAAACAACAGTCATCAGGAGGAAGCTTGTGCAACATGGACAGTAAACATCAAACCACACACATGCACAGTTACTGCCAAATTGACCCATTGACTGACAGGCAGCGTTTAGCATGAGAAACAAGCAGCAGGCTCTACCAAAACAGGCCCAAAAGAAGTGTGACAATATGGACCACAGACAGACAGAGCTACAGTCCCTAGGAAAAAGTGAGGCCAGAGAGTGGTTCTATAATAGAAGAAATCAGTCCTCAAACTTTTTCTGCAACTTTTCAATCACTTTCAAGATGTTTCAGAAATGTTTACAGGAACAAAGCATGGCAAGCCGAAATAGGAAACTGCACTTCAGAAAACAAGACCCACAAACTGCAACCAAAGCAACATTTAGAAAGCAATTATACAGAAAAACAAGCCCAAAGTCACTTAATAATATATACCAAGCGGTCATGTCAACACAAAGTGATGCCATGTACAGCACTGTACTATGTCACGCAGATAAGAGAAAGAGCAATGACACACAAGGTAATATGCACGCCAGTTATTACAAAATCACTTCACCAGTATTATTTGAGATGATCAGATTTTTTGGCATTATAGTCATATTTGTGCCCACTGTTTATTATTCTGTAATATTGAAAAAGGATCATCTTTCAGCTCACAATAAGCATTATAGATGGCTAGTAGTACCACTATTTCTTTATATATTCAAAGCATAAAATTATTAAATGCCTAACCTATGATTTTTGGCAAAATGTTTTTATATCCATTTCTTGAGTACACTAAGAGCACTGAGAGCAAATGTAAAGAAACAAAGTGACATAATGTAACACAACACAGTGTCTAATGTGATTAAAATAGAAAGCAGAATAAAGCAGAGAAACACGTGCAGCAGATATAAATAGCATCAAGAACAATTTATAAAACATAACCACAGTCTCCTGTGCAGGTGAGAGTCAGTATATATATGTGTTGCCTCTGTGCCGGGTAGAAAAGTCCTCGATACAAATGTAACCAAGACTGTTACGTTACGTCTCAAGATTCAAAAACTAGAGGGTCTGCAACCTCAGAATGTTCAGTACGGCCTCAAAAAGCTCAACACGTATTAATTTGAACCGTGTCTTTCAGGCATCTGCTGCATTTGATACTGTTGTCTGACCCTGTAATTAAGACATTAAATTAGAAAGAAAAATAGAATACGCCCAACAGTCACAGCAACAAAATGAAAGTGGTGGTGTCATAACAGCAGTACAGTAGCAGTGTAACCAGTAAGACGTGACCTCACTCTAAAAGGGTGAGGTTGCGTGCACGTAATCGCCAGGGTGACATGGTACTGTATGTATATGACCAGAGCTTGAGACTGATGATGTATCGCTGAACAGGGGGACATAAATGCATCCCTGTATTTGGTCGTTTTGGGGATGAGAATGTTATATAACCAACTGACCATGGGACACAGATGGAACAGAGTGGATCTAAAAAAAAAAGCGAGTAGCTGTTTGAATAGAAATGTTGTTAATGTTTCACTGTTGGCGAACATGGCATCTGGGTAAAAACCGGAATATTCCCAGCAAGAGGTTGCATTTTTTCTTTCACGCTGAAGACAGTCTTCCATACTGGCACTGATTTTAGTATGAAGGAACTGCAAAAGACTGGTAAAAGATGTGAGTATATGCAAGTATATAAAACTCTGTCAAAAACAGTGGTCTCAACTAGAGATTAGTAACAAACACACTACAGTATGTGGGGAATCCACAAATAATAAAAACTAACTTTTTTTATTTGTATGAAATGAATAAAAATAATAACAACATATAGTGTACTACCAACACTGTGTTTTGTAAACAGATTTGTTTAAAAACAAAAAAGTTGGCATTTTACCCAAACCAAGCACACCCTCACCCGCTGGCCGCAAAATACACATGCACGCACAGCACACACACACACAAGCAACACATACTGGCCCGCATACACACACTCTCACACACGTAGATGTCTGAGACTGTGGCACGGAGATGTTGACTGCAGTGAGTGTGTTTTTTAGGATTTGGTTTCAGAGCCTTTGTGTGATTTGAGTTCACAAAAAGGCCCTTTGGGTCTTCTATCAGCCGTAACTGTAAATGAACCAGAAATATCAAAACAGATCAAAACAACTAACAAACGTAATCTTGCTCATGTAGCACGTAAGCAGGTTTGTACCATAATGGCTTTTTTTTCTCATACTGTATAATTACTTTCTTCTAATTTTAATAAGTCTAAGCTCTTAAGACCTGCATTAGAATTTGTACAAACATGCCTTGCAAAAAGAGCATCAACATAATACTGTGTTTCAGTACACTAGTAACACTACAATCAATGGCTGGTATTCTGGAACAGTATGGTGTAAGTCTTCTCATTGGCTGCATGGCAGCAAATCAGGTCTGGGGCCTTGCAGTAGGCCGAAAGCCTACATCACCAGACCTGGGCCTGAGCTTACCAACTAATTATCCATAATAATTAAAACTTGCAATTCAAAAGGTCCAGAAATCCATTGACTCACCCAATAAAAAGCAGAGCCTTTACACCTGAAGAAGGCCGGCACGGCCGAAACTGTTGTGTGACTACTGCTGCAAAGTACAAAAAATGTAAGCATAAATCAATAAAAAACGAATACTCCTGCAGTCTGTTGTGCGATCCACCTCATTTTTATGGGATGATAGAGCACCACTGTTCCCCAAACAGTGGGTCAGGACCCCTACAAGCTCACAAATTATGCCTTGTTATACCTCATTTGAATCTCGGCCTACAAAGTCTAGTAACCGTTGGGAAAGAATAAGTCCCTTTCTATGAGTATGACACACACAAAGAGCTGTCAAAGGTCAGTATGAAGTCAAAACACCACATGACATCCTGAACGTCTTCCTGCGTGACACGTTAGGGCAGTGGACAGAGGGTCTCAGGCTCCTTGACAGGCTTTCAAAAGAAGTTTGAGAGCAAGTAAGAACAACAGTAGTTCTCAGTATGATTGATTCATCGGCCGATTATTTGAACGATTAATTGTTAAAATTAATTAACTCAAATAGTTAAAAAAAATATATATAAGCCTCATGTTTTGTTCTTGATGATATAATCACTGTTACAGTGTATGTGTCATATTTTGCTTTGCACTTGCTACTGTGCAACTATCATTAGATTGTAAGGGAAGAGAGATGGATCACTGCTCTTTAGTTTAGTTACACATAACACAATGGAAAAACTATGGTTAAGAGGGAAAACACCCATGATACCTCCAGTGATTAGTTGACAACTAATTAAATGATCAATTCGATTACGAATAATAGATTCATTGTTGCAGCCCTAGATACTACGTAATACGGTTGTACTGGACTGATTGTTTCTGTATATTAAACCAGATACTGTAAGTAACTTGCTAATTCACTAGTTTATTTCACTTGGTACTGTCTTACTGTTACTCATTTTATCACGTTGTAAAAGCAACGATACCTCCCTAAACTAACTCAGTACAGTTACTGGAAACAAACATGACAGTGACGTTAGAGACAGTGAACTTTAGTTTTTGGTCTAAAGGTTCCGTGGTCGGTCAAGGCGGCATGCTGCTGCTGCTGCTGCAGCAGGTTTATTTTAAAAGACAGTCCAGAGGCAGTCAGCAGCACTCTGGGAGGAATGTCCACTTCCCCTGCCTGGCCTCCACTGCTCTGGTACTCCCTTAAGATCCAAACACTATCTGTCCCAGACGCCCATGTCAGAGTTGATGATTTTAATAATGCATTTTATTTATAAGGTGCCTTTCAGAGCACTCAAGGTTGCCGTACAACAACAGATTAAAAACAGTCAAAACAAGCACAGGATAAAAACAAGCGAAAAAGTGAAACAGCAAACAGCAAAGAGAATCGGTCAACCATAGGCCTGCCTCAAAAAGTGGGTTTTAAGATGAGATTGGAAAGTTATGATTGAGTCCATGTTTCTTATATCAGGGGGCAGGGAGTTCCAGAGGTTAGGGGCAGAGCGGCTGGACTACGAGGGTGATGGAGGAGGTGGACCTGAGAGAGCAGATGGGGATGTTCACATGTACAAGGTCCAATTTTGACAAAATAAGAATAAAATGTTTAGTCAAAGTCAAACATAGTTTTTCTTGAATAAAATTCCATTTAGTTTGTCACATTTTAGTCATCTAAAATGTATTTTGACAATGCCGGGATGGTGTCATAAATAATGAGTGATTTTACACTTGGTTGCATGACTACATTTTTGATAAACTGATGCACCGGTATTTAGTTTTTGTCAATGGAAAAAGGTAGTCGTCAAAATTTTCACAAAATCAACACTGGCTCATACAATACTGTAGTGTGCAGTGAAATACTTTTGGTTATTTCTGTCTGAATGTGTGTTCATGTACTGTATGTCTAGGCCTGTCCCAAATCATCACAATTATTTGTTTACATAATTGCTTCCATGTTGAACATTTTTTCATACTGTTTTCAAAGCATTTCCAAAAATAGCCAAAATAGCAGATCACAATGTGATCAGGTGTTGTTGTGAGCTTACTGATTGGCTATTTCTACAATTTCAGTATTTCACTAATATAAGGACAAACTATGTCATTTGACTAATATATTTGTTATTTGTCCTATTGTGCTATCTGCCATGTGCTTTTGCTTGGAAAGCCTAAAAGGCAAGCAGTTGCCAAGTAATTGTAATTCATATGTTGCAATGTACAATGCCAAAAACACAATTTAATTGTTAATCACAATTATGTGTATGATAATTAATCACCCAGTATGTCCTGCTGTTGACATCCCTATAATAAGGTCCTCTTGCACCATTATGAATCATACTGTACAGTATGTAGGCCTACTAGGGCGGCAACAGCTCAGTGCAGACAGTGGCAGTCTGGGAATTAGTAACGTCGCCGGTTCTCCTACCAGCCCACTCATATGTACAGTATGTGTCAACAACGTGCCCCTGAGCAACAAACTTAACCCCCAGATTTGTTTTTGGCTTTATTCATAGTTATTAGTGAAGACAGACCTGGAAAATAAGAGGAGAAACATGCAGCAAAGACCGTCATGAACTGAGACAATGTGAACACACAACACACTGGAAGGCCAGACAGAGCTTATATGTGGCCATGCGTCTGGTCCCTCTTGGCTAGCGGGCCGGGCGGTCCCGGGCACTTAAACCCCTTGGGGGCTGTAATAACATACAGGTAGTATGTTCATAGTATCCTGGTATCCTGTCGGCGCTTTGGTCTGACTATAAGCCTGGGGAAGACAGAGGCCATGTTCCAACCACCCCCTTCACCACAGAACACTGCTGCCCTCCCCCCACCAGCTGTGACCATTGACGACACAGTTCCGTGGACCGTGGAGAAGTTCTGCTACCTAGGCAGCACCATCTCCAGCAATGGCTCTCTGGACAACGAGATCTCACTGCGCATCTCCAAAGCCAGCTCATCCTTTGGTGGACTAACAAAGAGGCTGTGGCAGAACCGTGGCATAAAGTTGCACACAAAAATCTCTGTCTACAGAGCAGTGGTGTTGAGCGCACTGCTCTACGGCTGTGAAACCTGGACAGCCTACCGTCGTCACATCCAGCACCTAGAACGGTTCCACCAGAGGTGCCTGCGTTCAATATGTAATATCAAGTGGCAAGACAAAGTGTCAAACCTCGAGGTCCTGCAGAAGTGCGATCTACCCAGTGTTGAAAGCCTGGTCATCAAGGCCCAGCTCCGGTGGGCAGGCCATGTTGTTCGTATGCCGGATAACCGCATCCCAAAGATGCTTCTCTACGGTCAATTGAAGGAGGGACAGCGTGGCGTGGGAAGACCCCTTCTCCGCTTCAGGGACACCTTGAAGGCCAACCTCAGGAGCTGCAAAATTGATGCAGCAAGCTGGGAAGATGCAGCTATTGATAGGGAAAGGTGGCGGCACCAGGTCACCCAAGGCATTGAGGCCTTCGAACTGGCAAGGACAAAATCCATCCAAGACAAGAGAGACCGCAGGAAACGCGAACCTCTCACCTCAACACCGGACAAAACTCCCTGCAGCATTTGTGGAAGACTGTGTGTCCCAGGGATAGGGCTGCGCTCCCACATGAGGAGCCACGCTAAAAGGAAATAACTGCTTGTCTACTCATCCGTCGGATCGACGGGAGACTCCATCATCATCAGTATGTTCATAGTAAATGAAAGATGATAAATTCAAAGATCACTTAAGTCTGACGAAATCTGGGTTGTGATTGTTTACTATTGTTTAATTCAGGACTTTGGAACTTACTGTTTATCACCCACTGCTCCAAATAGTTATGGGTAAATAAAAGCAGAGTTTTGCATGTTTGCAAAACTGTGTCACTGTGCTTAATGGTGGCAGCGGTGGCTCAGGGGCAGAGTCACCGGATGGTGTCGGTTCAAACCCGGGCCTCCCTCCTTGAGCAAGACACTTGAACACCTAATTGCTCCTGATGTGCTGGTTGTGCCTTGCATGGTTTCCGCCACCATAAGTGTATGAATGTGTGTGTGAATGGGTGGATGTGATGCACAATCCATGTAAAGCGCCTCTATACACTGTAAATAACCTAATTACCAACTAAATGTAGTGAATAACCACTGACTAAGAGATGCCATTATGTCCTGCGGTCCTGCTTTTTCTCCATTCAGTGTATTCCAGTTTACTGGTGTATGTTGTAGTTGGAAACACACATACACAACAAGCCAAAAGCTCATTCTTTTCATGGCGGACCTAATCGGAAACAATTAACAGTTTCTGATTCTCATTTAGTGGAATTCATGTCTATCTTAAGGCTGTATTCTATTGTATGGGACCAAATCCAGCTAATGTCCTCTCTCTGTCTCTCTCTCTACAATGTGTTTCCTGTCTGTACTGTAGGTCTACCGTACTGTACTCTCCTTATCTAATACAAACCAGCAGTCACCGTGTCTGAGGTGTGAAATTGAGAAATGTGACTTCATGATGGCTTCAGTATATCCTGTGTTGCGCTCAACCTGAGACAAGACCCCCAAATAACAAACGACATGAGTGCCGAGATCTCAGTTCCTGTGGTTATACCCACCTGCACCTTATCATCGTCACCAGACTTTGGTGCAGGCCATAGACCTGCATGCAGCAGACTGCACTGCTGCTGCACGCATAAGTAATGTATTATTACACAATTATAGCTAGGTTGTGACTACCCACCGTGTGCTGTATAAAAGTGCAGGAAAGTGAAACGTCCTTGTAGCTTACTGTAGCGTCACTTCAAGTTTGTTTTACGCCACGATTTTGTAACCTATGTGCCAATTATCTAATGTGATCCTGGGCTCTCTACAGGAGGGAGAGAGCAAGGGACTTCAACTCATGCTTCTTCATGCATTAGTGTCCAAGTCACTCCTTTACCCCTATATATATCTATATCTATATATCTATATCTATATCTATATATATAACCAACTTGAAAAAAAAACAACATTTGTGCACGCACGCACGCACACACACGCACGCACGCGCGCACACACACACACACACACACATTATGAGACTATGGTCAATAGCAGCTGCTTAGCAAGCTACCTCGACTTTAGAAGGAGTGGGGTGTTTTTTTGCCTGCCCGTCATGGTGTGCCTGTTTCTGTTGTTATTTGAAACAACACAACACAGCTGACAACAACACGCCTGTTGTCACACAGTTCACAGCACTACACACAACACTACACACTATATACCTACACATATACACGACAACAGAACAGTCCATGTTAGCCCGGCTAATGCTGCTAAAGCTAGATTCTAAAAGAGCCTTGGAGTATATACAGAGACACGCAAACTCCGTTCAATTCATGGGTCCGGTCCAATGGCGGATCTTCTACATAGACTCTATTGAGAATGGGGACAAGTGACGGGATGCATTGGAGTCTATGGGCTAGCGCGAGTACATGAACCACGTGACCCGGCTGTTTTCTGTCCCCTCAATATCGCAACTGGACTAACTAGATGGCTCTAGGTTCTACATCCCATAGTCTGGACGGATGGGCGACTCCATCCGTTCTATCATCAACGTATATCAACTGTATATCAGTTATAAAAGCATGATTTGTTTTGCAGACCTACAGTAGAGCTACAATACTGAAAAGACACAATTTCTCAATACAAAAATCGTTAACTATGGTCTGTGGAACGACACCGTAGAGCATTGCACTTGTTTACAACAGGGACCACCCTTTTCAATTCATCACAACAGTACAAAAAGCTAAAATAGCAGATCTACAACATATCACAACGCGATGCAACTCATTGTGAGCGTCGAGAGTGTCATAAAGTGATTACTAGGCTTTTATTTCTACGCTACCGGTATAAACTTTGCTGGGGAACACTGGGGACCCTCTGGAACTCACCCAAAGATATGACAACCTTTTTAATGGATGTTATGATTAAAATAAGTTAAAATGTTATATACGGTACTACGGTATTTAAATAAATAGAATATCTTGTCTAAACGATATGGTACGCCATGTTATCGCATTTCCCGTCGACAGAACATAGAACTATTAGTCCAAACTAATTCTACAATAAATATTACCATCTTTCTATGAAATAGACGTGAGAGCCATAACAACCTTGCAACCAATCACAGTGCGGCAGGACCTGCCGGGGGATGGGAACTCTACACTTGCTAGCAAGCTCCCCAAGTCCCAAAACACTTTCTACGACATTATTGTTGGTTTCTTTTTCCTTTTTTGGAGGCTGCAGCAACAACATTCCGTCTGGACAGCAAACAAAAACACAACGTTTCTTTTGGGCGACATGAATACGTCAACCGTAAACAAAGAAATAAATAAACAGACAGCTGTCAACTTACTTGTTTTAGTGGACAGTGTGACTGTGGTGCTGGCTGTCACTTCACTGCATAGACGACTACACGGACAGTACAGACAGACGGTGCCTGCCGGCGTAACACCAGTATTGCTAACCTATCGAAGGTTGTGACTCCAGGGGTCGCCGTTTTGCGATTCTTGGAAATGCCACCGAAATTGTGTAAGTGTAACGTTTTGTTAAAAAGGTATATTTTAATATTTGTGTGTGTGTGTGTGTGTGTGTGTGTGTGTGTGTGTGTGTGTGTGTGTGTGTGTGTGTGTGTGTGTGTGTGTGTGTGTGTGTGTGTGTGTGTGTGTGTGTGTGTGTGTGTGTGTGTGTGAGAGAGAGAGAGAAAGTGGCACCTTTCATATAAAAGAATATAAAGAGAATATAAGATCCATAGTATTTCTTTGTAAAGTGAAACATAAAGCATTAACATTCAAAAAAGACATAAAGTATTGTAAAGTGGCTTGTATAGTTGTATAGTGGCACATGCAAATTTGCACTCTACCAAATGTCCTGTCCGTGGATGGGGTCTTCAGAACAAAGAACAACAACAGTTTGGTGGCTCTTATGTATTGGCAAGTTCGTATTCTCGTTGACACAAGTGGTGGAATGCGTATAGTCTTGCGGAACAGGCTCCTTTAGATCAGGGGAGTCAAACTCAAACGGGTCAAAATAGAAAATGCCCCTGGCAAACAGCAAAGGTCCCCTTTGCTGTTTGCCCCTCGTGGCACAGGTCTCCACCAGGCCAGATCAGGTTGTGGTCTCCTGGTGGCACTATAATAGGCCAATGTGAAAAGGGTGCTATTTATTGTTATGCCTGATTAATGTTGAACCAACGAAGGGTGCAGGCACGAGCGGGGGTCATGTGAGAGGGGGATCCCTTTAACTTCTCTGAGACCCTCTACATGCCTTGCCTGTGTACTGCCCCTGTTTTCGGCAAGCTCTGATGTCACGTCCTGCTTTTTTCAATGAGTGTCAATGACACTCCTGTCTTGTTCCGGCTTGTATTTTTGGCGACGGGAGGCTTTTCCTGCAAGCAGGGGGCTGCCGAAAATGCAAACCGGAACAAGCCGGAAGTGTCCATTGAAACCCATTCAAAAAACAGTATGTGATGTCACAGCTCGGCCGAAAACACGGGCAGTACATAAGCAAGGTGTAGAAGTAAAGGCACTGAACGTTCTCTCTTGCTATTTACCCCACTGTCACTTGGTGTCATTGTGCAGCAGCTTGGACTTGTGGGAGGTCCAAGTACTTACCATAGAAACAATCCGAGTTTGGGTACAGACTTACAACTAGATGCCTCTAATCATGGCTTTAGCCTCTGTTATTTCAGGTCACCGACCCGTGGTATTCGGCTGGAAGTACCCGGCTTGGCATCAGAGTCCATTTGTAGCTTCATGTCCACGCCTCCTTCAGGGTGTCCAGTTCATCCTTGAACACCTCACTGTAGTGCTACTACAGAATGTCTTCAACTGAGTGTGTGCAGGCATATTTAACAGACCGACCGCCTAGGGTCTGCTCCCAGTGGCCTCCCGTCACCTGCCTCGCTGTAGCTCTCTGATCTTCATGTTCACACAATCATGTATCACCCCCAAGAGAGGTAAGGGCTGCCTTGTGTAAGTCCTGAGCTTGAGCTTTGATGGCTTGACAAGAGGCAGTCTCAAACATTATTACCTATTAGGAAACATATTAGGAAACACGGGCTGAAGCTCTCTTGTCTCGGACGCAAGTCATCATCCCTGCTTGTCAGGTTTTGTATTTTCTTTTCTCACACGAGCCCACATACACGCACACGCCGCACAACACACAGCACAGCAACGCGAATGGAATCAACGCTCCTTCACATCCTCTCGCGAGCTTCTCCTTGTCAATGGCCTTAGTGTCTTTTATTAAGTCTTTCATGTCACGTATAATATCGTCCATGATCAATGTCTGTGGAGGACCCACGTGTTGATGAGTGATTTTGGACGTTGTCTCTCAAACGCAAATAGTATTTACAGGATTTGTTTCTAGTCCTAGGTCCTTTATGTGGAGATGTGATATCAGGTCCCTGGCGTCACGCTATCAAGCCATTTCGTTGATAACACATCCAATTACAAAACATTTAGGTCTTATCACATCATGTGACATCGTATGTTCCGTCCCCTTCCATCCTTCCTTTTTGATGTCTCCCTTTTGACTGATACCTGTCTATTTAAACTCTAGACTGGCCTGCATCAAAGTTACAGTACTCGTGCAGCTTATACATAGACCATGGGAGAGAAGACAAGCACATGTGACCGTAGGCCATGGCCTACTTGTGCGTGAGCGGAGCAAGCTAACACTCATGACATTAGCTATAAAGGTCTCTTACTTACATCAGCATTACATCTCCTAAACTGGCCAATTGCAGTACCCCGGGGCATCACAGGAAAGCATGGTCTCTTTGGCTGGGTCACAGTGAGTGTGGAAGCCCATTAACTTCTCTGAACGTTCTCTCCTGATCTACTTTTAGTGTCATTGCGCAGCAGCTTGTATAGTGAGGCTAAGACTTATGGGAGGTCCTTTAAGAACGTGCCATACTAATCCACCTGACCTAGAAACAATCAGAGTTCGGGGAGGAATATGAGGAATTCCGTACACATACAGGAAAGTGTCCATGGTTCTTTGAAAAATAGCCGAGCTGGAGCCACTCCAAACACTACATGTGTGTTGTATGTATTGATTGTGACAAACTCCCTCGTATCCAACAGCAACTGTTGGTGGGCATGGCTCATGACACGTGGCAGTGGATACTCCTCCAGCAAAAAGCAGTGATTCAATGTTAGCCTTGTAGTCCCTACATAGTAACCGCTAAGCCTAAACATAACCTCAGTAAAACCTATGCCTAAACCTAGCCCTAAACATAACCTCATTAAAACCTATTCCTAAGCCTAACCTTAACCTTAACCCTCGATATCGCCCTCCCACTCGTGCCACTTGTGCTCCTGCTCACCTTGCGCTCACGCTCACGGTGTCTGCGAGGCTGCAGCTGGGTGCTATTGAACATGACAGGTCGAGGAACTTGGCTTAATAAGCTTAATAAGCAGCCTACTGGGAATAGTCGCTTGGTTTTCGGTAGAATCCGCTGGTCAATAACAGCCCTACCGACTGGGGGCCACTCCCTGAGGCTATCACCAGCCTGGCTGTAGCTCTCTGAGATATGGGCTGCCGTCACAGACATTATTAACTAGGAAACACAGGCTGATGCTCAATCGTCTTTTGGTCTTTTCGTATCTTCGTTTCGCAGTTGTCTTTCATGTACGCACGTACTCACTGACACATACGCGCATGCAAAAACACACACACATACACACAACATGGACACGGTCAGACACACTATGTCTCTACCTGCTCTTACAAGCCCCTCCTTGTCAAATCTCTTAAACTCATTTATTATGAATCTCATGTCACCTATAGTATCGCAAACTTTGTCATCCATGATTCCAACCTGTGTGGGAGACCAAAGTGTGGATGGGTGAACCTGGATGCTGATTTTATCTCTCAAACACAAACATGAAGCAATATTAAGCAAATTCAGAATTTAACCTTTATTATGGGGTGATGTGGTGTCAGGTGCCTGACGTCACGTTGTTAAAACATTAAAAAACATTTTTAGCCAAGCTTTTTTTTGCTCTTGGCTCTTGGCACTGAAATTGGGTGTGTTCAATATATGCATGCTAGAGTTCTCAACGGGCCTGAAGATTAACTGGGCCCTAACTGATCAGGCATACCAATTAGCACAGTTTTTAGGCCTGACCCGGCCCTAATGTCGGGTCAGGCGGGACCTGGTCGGGTTTAGGTAGAATTTGAGCACCCTACACAGAGTAAAAGTGAAAATACCAATCAGCAACATCTTCATAAGAGGTAAATACACAGTCAGACAGAACAGAACTATTACTTTTATCATGATAAAATAATTCAATATATATTGCTTTTTTCATGGAGCCCTGGGCCCGACCCGGCCCTACTGATCTGCATACATTTTAGGCCCAAGCCCGATCCTAAAATGTCGGGTCGGGTCGGGCCTGGTAGGGTTTGGGCAGAGTTTGAGAACTCTAATGCATGCTGACTGCACTGCCACTACAAACTAATAGGGGGATGGGCTCTCGGTGTGCAACTGTGAGTCTACCAACTTACCCCAACCCAGAAAAGTAGCCGGGGAGCTTGGATAAAAATGCTTTTTATTAAGTGTCATGATAATGACAGTCATGTTTCAGGGCTACCATGTGCTGTGAGCTGATCGTTTGTGAATTGTTTGTTTTTGTCACTGTGTCACATGACACCATTGTACGTACCACACAGTTAATTTCGCAGAACCCACATTGTCTGCCTGCCAAGTGTCAACAATAGGCTACTTTGGCTAAATTCTTAGAAAGCTTTAAAAAGCTCGGACGAAAATAGAGCTTTTTTCGACCTGTGAATGAGGGGCTAGCTAGCCCTAACCATTTGTGACAAACTGACAAATATCACACAATGCAGCTTTGACACTGACATTTTCCTCATACAGTACCTGTTGGATCTCTTTCAGTGCTTGCATTCACAACTTCCCATGTGCACAAAAGCAAAGAGAAAAGGCTTCACACAAAATTTAATTTGTATATAAGCAATGCTGTACAAGTTCATGTTGAAAACAAAAGGTAAACCATATGCTACAGCTTGGTAAATACATCGCTTTGTTTGTACCCATGGTTCAAGTTCTTCACAATGTTATGAGAGACAGCATTGGAATTAGCATTCTAACCACTTAAACCCCATTATACTTAGTTTATCAGAGTCCCCCTGGGGTGTCTCTGCTCGCCCCCCTCCCTTTTCCCTCTCATCAACAAGCTCACAACCTGCTTGTACAGTAGATCTGCTATTTTCAGTGAACATTGGGACACAGGGCTTAAGAGTCTCAAACACAGCGAGACAATGTGAAAGTCACTCAGTCAAATTTGGACTCGAGTTAAAGTACAGGAGTACTTGCTTTTAAAATACTTAAGTATTCAAAACTGCATGCTTAAAAATACTGTTGTGAGAGAATACCCAAAGCCCATGTCAGAGGCATCCACCTCCACTAGGAAGGGCATATGGCAGGGGTTTTCAACCAGTGATCCAGGGACCACCAGTGGTCCTTGAGAGGGTTCCAGGTGGTCCCCAGCTAAGTTGGTTAACCAGATGTAACTCTTGAGAACATAAAAATGAAACCAAATGGACCCTTGCGGGTCCATTTGGTTTCATTATTAAAGTTAAAATATTCATCATCTCAATTCGCCCAAGTCTACACGACTAGAAGATTAATGATGACTTTGACCTGTATGTTAATTTGCCTGTTTTGTTTCACAAATCCAGCCTGGTATTGTGGACAAAACAAGCAAAAGAAATCTTTAGTTTTGGGGTCCGTGGGGATAAAATGTCCTCAAATGGTGGTCCGTGGCTCAAATGGTGAATAAATGGTGGGCCCTGGTATCAAAAAGGTTGAAAACCCCTGGCATATGGGGATCAGGGGCGTACAGGACCGGTGCAGAGGTGAATCCAAGGTGGTGTTCATTGGCTGCAGGTGTCCAGGCAAAAGGACGCAGCGAAGAAGTGAGAGCCATGTGTGGTTGGTTGGGGGGTTGCCACCTTGCTGTAAGTTCTGAATGAAAAGCAACAATAGAAGTTGGCAATGCTTCCGAAAAATCTCTGGACAGTAACTGCTTCCAGTTGCTTGAGGGCATTCGACAACAGCCTGGCCCAGTGCCCGGCCTCTAGGATGAAACCTCCTCCAAAAACAAACTCACTACAACGTACAATACAGTTCATAAGTCATTCTCGCGTATGTGCATATACAGTATATTTATATTTTGGCAGAGTCAAAGATAAGAAATATAGAAGGAAGCGTCGGTAGAATCAGATCATTCTTTACATAGCCCTCAATCTGTAAGGATGAGAAAGCCGCGTTCACACTGGCATCTACCATTCAATTTCATTTTAAGCCAGTGACATCAAGATCACAAAATCGACACCAGATGTTTGCTACAAACCTACAAAAGCAACATTACCAGTTGTTTGCTTCAACTGCTGTTTCAGCGTTCTAGTGTAGTTTTTTACCATTTCCATTCTTCCTGCGGATAATCTCAAACAATTACAATTACATCAGATAGTCCTGTGTTCTTGTAAAGCCCAGACTTTACCGTACCATGACTTAACGTTTGTTGCTCTTCTCAGACACATGCGTGGCATCAACTAGCGACTGTGAGACCGACACGCGGTGCTTTGCCAGTGTGAACGCGGCAGTATTCTCCATACACTCTGTCAAATGACAGACATGTGCTCAATTCACACCATGCCGTACAATGGTGTAACAGTACATTTTAACAGGAGGCGATGATGGACGATGGACAGACGATGTTTCCTGAACTCCATTATTTGTCTATGAGAGCCGCCGATTCTGGAGATAGCAGGCAAACGGGCAATGGTCGAAAAGTTGGCGGGGCAATGTTGGCCAAAAAGATGAATATACCGGTAATTGAGCTTTTCGGCCAATATAGGCGATATAGGCTATAGCCAATGAAATTCAAGCGTCGCCTGCATCGCCCGGTTTTTGCGACCGGCTGTTAAAACGTTAGTCTGGTTACAGCCAGACCAAAACAGCCGTTAGCAAAAAAAAGCCTGTCAGCAGATGTTTGGAATAGATTAATTGTACGCCCATTTCCTACTCCAGGGGTGGCCAATGAGGACACAATATTCAAATATGTTTGCATACTGTTTTGTACTGTGTCTTGATTGGCCACCTCAGTTCCCTGGAGTATTCCCGCCGTATTGTATTCCATTCCAGACCTATCTTGCTGACAGGCAAAATTTTGCCAACATCTGATTTGGTCTGGCTTTAGCCGGGCTACAATGGTGTCAGGTGCAGAACATGGCTAATTAGGTTTAACATGTACACTAGGCATATTGTAAATAAAGGGGTCTACGTGATGACTTTCACAGATCTTACCAATATGAATCAAGGCTCTGTTCCATTCAGGTATAGCCTACCAGTATAGAGCTGGGCAGTGCCGCACCCTTGTGATGTCGCCCTTGTTCCAGAAATAAATTCCCCATTCATTTTCCTCATACACAAAAATGAGCTGTATGAAGACGGTTACGCTGCGGACAAAGACGACTCGGGTCTCAACAAATCATGACAACAAACACAATGTTTTGCGATAATCAAATAATTTCTAAGAAGAAAAACAAAACAAAAAGTCTTGTATCCTGCCGTTTTTTTTTCTTCTTCTTCTTCTTGCTAATTAGATATTGTATGATAATATTTTGTGTGTTGTCATGATTTGCTGAGATCAGAGTTGGCCTTATCTGCGATGCAATCGTCTTTAGCTAATTTTCGCAAAAAGTCTATGAGGAAAATGAAGGGGGGAATCTATTTCTGGAACAAGGGCGACATCACGAGAGAGGCAGCACTGCTCAGCTCTATACAATTTATATCAGTGTTGGCTGGATCATTCTTTGCGCTTGTGACGTTCTATGTTCGCAGTGTTTCAGTTTTGGCTCACTAGAAACACTCTGCTATACAGTGGCATTCCCAAGTTATTTGGAGCCCTAGGCAAGATTTTCCCTGGAGCCCCCCCTTACCAAATGGACCCTTACGGGTCCATTTGGTAAGGGGGGCTCCAGGGAAAATCTCCTGTGACATCATACCTATGAAAGGCACAGTAAAATGGCGCCCCCAAGGGATAAAAATATGAAGGACAAGTATAATGTATTCAAAGCATGTCTGGTGGTTGCCCGGTGCCCCCCCCTCATGGCATCCCAGGCAACTGCCTAGTCTGCCTAAGGGCAAAAAACACCCCTGCTGCTATACCAGTGGGTCTCAAAACGTGGTCAGGGAGGGTCACTCATGCTTCCCTGAGGGTGTTTCAAAAGGCCCATTATTCCAGAGCGTGACTCTGAGAGTTATGGGGGTGCTTGAAATTAAAAGGGTTGAGAACCACTGTGATATACACTAAATGGAACCGAGCCTGAATTATGGAAGAAAGGAAGAGGCCCAATTTCTTTCCAATATAGCTGCTGTAGTGTGCATGGAACCTATTTACAAGCTCACAATCCATCGCCTGAACTGAAGCAGTCATATACAGTATATACAAGTATAAATCAGGCTTCCTGGTGTATTCACATATTAAAACATCATAAATACTGTTAATATTACTTGTTTCTAAAATGACAACAAACCGTTTAAGCCCAGTCTGAATAATATCTACCTCCACTGAACAGTCCAGGGTTTTTTTTATTCTGGATGGGAGGATGGAAGCTGGAGGTTTTATACAAAGTAGAATTCATAGAGCTTGTGGCTCTCGCACATTGAGCAAGCGCGCGCGCACACACACACACGCACACACACACACACACACACACACACACACACACACACACACACACACACACACACACACGCCACGCATGGACGGCGCCAGGGGGGGGCTAGCAGGGGCTCTAGCCCTCCCTGCTGGAGGCTTAGCCCCCCCTAAGCCCCCCCTGGCCAAAAACATGACTGTGATGAAAAATATTCAGGGAATAAATAAAATATATGGAAGACCAAACTGACTGACTTTCATGTAAATCATTGCTATAAAATCATGATACTTGTAATTTTTGGAATGATGTATAATACTGAAATAATCCATTTCTCAGAATTCTCACCACCTGTCATTTTCGCCCGCACGGTCACGTACGCAATACGCATTGCAATCCTCCAATCAACAGAAGCGTCCGCCAAGTTCATAGTTCACGAACCTGTAGACTGTGTTTTTGGAGGGACAACTAACTCGGTTGCTGCACCGTTTGTTTTAAGTCCAGTACAATGGACCGGTTTGTTGTGTTCGGTAAAAAGCGACGCCTAAGAGCCGATTCAGTGGACAACTCGGCTGACGGTAGACCTGAAACTTAGACCTGCAGTCTGATTCGGGGCCAGAGAACCAACATGAAGTGCCCGAAAATGAAGCCAGGGGAGCAGCGTGTGTTGTGGGGATGGTGCGACCAGGTAACCAGCCTTCTACTAGCGGCAAGAACAACTGCCCCAAAAATAGCTGATCTACAGGCTCCCACCGCGACACGCTATGAAGCATTGTGAGCTTGTAGATTTGCCATTTGTTCAAAAGTGCCCTCTTATGTGATTTCTGTCCCTGGACCCTAACACACTCTGCACGTCCCTGTATTTACATGTTCGCATTTGGCCGCCGCGCCTCACTGTGTGTGTGTATGTTCGCAGTGCTGCGACTCCTTCTGTGTGTCTGTGAGATCAAGTTAGAAGCTGTTTCTAGCCTGTGCGTCCCTTTATTTAGCCTACATGTTAATGTAAAGGCCGCCTCACTATGTCTGTGCGTGAGTGCAGTGCTGCGACTACTTCTGTGTGTCTGTCTGTGAGATCAAGTATTGTAGAAGTGTGTGTGTGTGTGTGTGTGTGTGTGTGTGTGTGTGTGTGTGTGTGTGTGTGTGTGTGTGTGTGTGTCCATTAACGTTCTGCAGATCTCTGAAACTGTGGTACATGTGTAACTGTCCCCTGAAGATCTAAAAGACTAAGAGTTCATTCATTCATTCATTTTGGGAAAAAAATTAGCCAGTGACAATGATTTGCTTTGTTGTGTAACATGAACATGTATTTTAGCATATAAACAGGACCATTGTATTTGCGTGTGTGTGTGTGTGTATATATATATATATATATATATATATATATATATATATATATATATATATATATATATATATATATATATATATTTCATTGTTTTGCCGAAATTCACTAGCCCCTGCTGAAAAAAACTCAGCCCCCCCATAGCCCCCCCATGCACAAATGTCTGGAGCCGTCCCTGACGCCACGCACAAAACCATCAGGAAAAAACATACAGCATTATTTACTAAATCTTCACTAAAGGCCAGGATGTAAAACCACAGGGATGTTCATCATGGGACAGTTTTGGAGTTTTGGAATGAATGAGAGACAGTGAAATCAATTTGCGACCGAGGTCGAGGTTGTGACGGGTGGTCGTATAAATTAGTCGTTACCGGTGGCGGTCGACCACTGGCCAAACGGCCAAAACGGTTGACCATTCCATGCTAAATATAAATCTAACCCTAAACATAACCTCAGTAAAACCTATGCCTAAGCCTAACCTTAACCCCTGACTGTCATGCCAATGGTCGCGGCATATGCTGCTGTGGCAAAAAGACGTCACGGAAGTTGAAAAATAACATACAGTAAATTAGTCGCGACTGTATGCCGCGACTGTATGCCGCGACATATGCCGCGGTCACAAGTTGATTTCGCTCCTCCTGCTATAATGCTGATTGAGTCTGACTATTTTGTCTATTTTTTAGTAATGTTTAAGATCTGCAGCAGCAGTCCAAATCAATGTTTTTTTTTTTCTTTTTCGTCAGTGCTTGTCTGATAAAATCCACACAGACGCACCAAAATGAAGTGACAGTACTGGTGGTGGTGTCAGTTTGTTGGTGGTTGGTGGTAGATAGGTTCTGAAGTCCTGGGTGTTTACACTGTAAAACTATTTGTCCTACAACGTTGCTGTTGCTGTAAATGATATTCCTCAGAATAAATTCAAATATTGTCAAAAGTACATTCTGAGGCACGCCATGACTTGTGCCACCACAGCACCAGCTTTATGAAGAACTGCATCGAATGGCGAGGTTGAGATGGTATTTTGGACCATGTGAACATAAATGAAGGATGCATTGGGAGAAGGATGCTGAAGAGGAACTCCCTCCCAGGTAGTCTCGACACCCAGGCTTTCATTTTCGTCTGTGTTGCGCGAAAACAGGAAGCCTGGACTAATTTGTTATCCACGGTGCGGCCTAGAAGTGGGAGTCAACCTTTCGGGGTGGGCGTGGCTCCAAATGATGTGATATAGCACAGCAGTGGAGGGACGGGGGAGGGTCCGGGATGACGACACGTTGGTGAGATCAGATCGGATCGGCTCATCTGCCGTCCAAATTCGGACAAATCCAGCCTGGAATTGTGGACAAAAGCAAAAGGAATCTTTAGTTTCAGGGGTCTGTGGGGCTAAATTATGTCCTCAAACGGTGGTCCATGGCTCATATGCTGGATAAACAGTGGGCCCTGGTATCAAAAAGGTTGTAGATGGGAGGGCAAGGGAGGGTTTTTCTAGGCGGTGTTCACACGTCGGTGCTGATGGCGCGGGTGTTGGCGTAGAAGTGTGGCTCCTGGTCGCGGTGGCGGCCGTGGCGGCCGTGGGAGGAGCCCGAGGAGCGCTTGTTGTCCCTCAGCAGGGTGGAGGCGGCGGGCAGCGGGGGCAGGGCCAGGGCGGGGTTCTCATAGTGCATGGTGGTGGTGGGCACGTAGCCGCCGCGCTCCGCCACGCCGCCGTTACGCACCGCCGGGTCAAAGAGGTCACTGTCGCTGCTGTAGCGGATGTAGAAGGGAGAGTCGCTGGGGGAGCACGTGGGGCAGTAGCCGCGCCGACCGCCACCAGCCGACACCGAGGGGTCCGAGGAGGAGGGGGGGTCCGACGGCAGTGGGGACAGGGAGAGGGGCGGAGCCTCCACACCGGGAACGCTGCAGGAGTTACAGGCCAGGTGGGGAGGAGGAGGAGGAGAGGCCGAGCCTGCTGAGTCTGATCCATTCTTTTTACAGCAGTAGTACTAGTAGAGAGAGAGAGTAGAGAGGAGGAAGAGAGATCAGAGACATCAATGTTTTATAGGTGGGCAAAAAAAAAATCGATATGCCAATATATCGCAATTCTTAATGCCATGATCAATATCGAATCGCCAGGTTCAAAATCGTTTTTTTATATTTAGTGTATGTAGGCTTATTCATTAATGTGTGCATGTCAGAAAGGATGACATTATCAGGCTGCATTGATGTGTATGATTGCACTTTTTGTTATCTATATTGTTTAAAATTGCTTTAAGATGTTCTAGTTGATTGAACTTGGTGGTGAAGCACAACTTGATGACATCATCAAGTTGTGTTTGTTAATGATTCTTCTTTTAGGACCTTTTTTTTCCAAATGGACCCGTTAGGGCTCTCAGAAAAAAATCCTGAAAATGGGTGGAATTCCCCTTTAAAATCTTCTTGCATAATAAAAGCACAGTCATTTGTGGGGAAAAACGTATTATATTGGCTTTGGCAATGCAAACATGTTTTCTCATGCCAACACAGCTCAGTGAATTGAATTGAAATTAACAGACACTGAACCGAATTTTGCCTTATAGCTCTCTGCCTAGGAATGCAGGCCTCTTAGGACTGATTTATGGACATTACCAAGGCTTCCAAATGTACGCACGCACGTACAAGCACACGCACACACAGACACACACACTAACCTGAAGGCGACAGTAGCACAGCACAGAGATGATACACAGTAGAATTACTGTGGCCAGAATTCCTCCCGTTATGACAACAGTTCCAGCTGTCATCCGACCTGCTCTCCATCAACCTCTGACACACAGGAAGTGACATCGTAAACATCACACCAAATAGAGTACTGAAGCCAGACAAATTTCCAAAACGCAAAATCTCAGTTCACTCAGACTCCATCATTTCCCAAATGGCCAAAATTGGAATCTGGTTTTTGAATAATGGAGTGATCTATAAATATGCAATTTATAAATCAGGGACGCATTTGGACACTAAGGCCCTCATTTATCAAAAGGAGTGCAGATTCGTCCCCAAATTTCAACGTGGGTTTTGGAGTGCACACAACTCCACCCGGCATATATCAAGCGATCCCAAACAGCTGAGTCCATCCTAATTTCCTTCCTACGATGATAAATGTGACGGCTGAAATCAATCTGGCACGCCCTTGGAAACAGGCCGCTCCTCCCTTTCTTTGCGACATTAACAACTGCAATACGACCAGCAACCATGGTGATGAGGGGGGAAAAAATAAAAACTTCCCACCGATTGCGCTGCTTCCTGCGGCCAGCCAGCCAGCCAGCCAGCCAGCCCCCCCCCAGCCCGATTGCGCTGCTTCCCGCGGCGCGACAGCCCCCCCCCCTCTTTCACATAGACACACGCAACTCCGTTCGCCGTTGTTTTAAGTAGGCTAAGTAAAATAATAGCATGGCATTTGGTTTTATTTTTAGTTTACACTCTCAAGAGCCAACTTTCATCTGGTTACCTGGGGACCACCTGGGACCCTCTCAAGAACCACTGGTGGTCCTCGGACCACATTGAAAACTACTGGCCTATAGGACCAGTTTTTATTACATCACCGTGAATGGAATAGGCCGCTTTAGTATTCTGCAGTGTAGGATTAAATCAACGCATTTTTAGAAAGAGCGCAGCCCCCCCCCTCTCCCCCCGAGTCGGACTGCTGCCTGTGAGTGACCAGTCTGACCACGTAGCCTAGATCAGAGATAGATAACTGCCAGCAGTGACAAGACAGTTCATAAACTCATATCAACCATATAATGTGATCGCCGGTGATTAATAAATGAATCGATGGCAGGCACATGACTGCAGGAGTGCAGGTGTTACATATTAGTGTGATGATGCTGATTTACAAGCTTTCTATCCTTCGTGCAGACCATAATTGTAGATAGTGAGGCTGTGCATGTAGGCTATTGTCACTGCAAATAAAAGTGGCTTTTATTTAATTTTTTTTTTCATCAGGATTAGGCATTAATGAATAAAAACTTTCCACCGATTGCGCTGCTTGCCGCGGCGCCCTCCCTCTCTGTTTCACACGGACACACGCAAGTTGCCTTGTTTATTCAGTAAGTAAAATAATTGCATGGTATTTGGACCCGCAAGGGTCCACTCGGTTTTATTTTTAGTTTACACTCTCAAGAGTTACATCTGGCTAAACCAACTTTTCATCTGGTTAACCAACTTAGCCTGGGGACCACCTGGAACCCTCTCAAGAACCACTGGTGGTCCTCGGACCACATTTTTTTTTTATTACATCGCAGTAAATGGAATAGGCTACAGGTTTGTATTCTGTAGTGTAGGATTAAATCCATGCATTTTTAGGAAGAGCGCACGTAGCCTACCTATCTCCCCCTCAAGCTTTCTATCCTTCGTGCAGACCATTGTACAAACCAGACGTAGGCTACTGTAGATCCACATCGATGCAATCTCCCGCCGATCCGCGATCACGACTACCGAAATTGCTCTCACAAGCAGCCTACTGTAGGTCTGCAGTTTATCTGAGTGACTGAGGCGATCGATATACCTGTACTAACGTAGCATATAATATCATTTTAAATAGTCAGGCTGTGCATGTATTTGTCACTGCAAATAAAAGTGGCTTTTATTTTATTTTCACCCCACCGGGATCAGGGATGTAATCTCGCATAATATGCCTTTTCAAAACTATATATTTTTCATCTGTATCATTTATTAGGTTTTATAGCTATTAGGAGTGAATAGATAACTTTAGATACCTTTCTGCAGTTCAGACAATGCTGCTCCGCTTGTTTAGGACAGAAAAACAGGCAAGGACAAATCCTACGACAGCTCCCGACCTGACGTGGGTTTTGTCCGGACGTGGGATCAACTTCAAGTTCATGGTGGGAATGATATATGTCAAACAAGGTGGGAATTCTGCTCTACGCATGTCCTACGTTCATTTTTGGGTGTACACCACGTTGATAAATGAGGGCCTAAGGCCCTCATTTATCAAAAGGAGTGCAGATTCGTCCCCAAATTTCAACGTGGGTTTTGGAGTGCACACAACTCCACCCGGCATATATCAAGCGATCCCAAACAGCTGAGTCCATCCTAATTTCCTTCCTACGATGATAAATGTGACGGCTGAAATCAATCTGGCACGCCCTTGGAAACAGGCCGCTCCTCCCTTTCTTTGCGACATTAACAACTGCAATACGACCAGCAACCATGGTGATGAGGGGGAAAAAAATAAAAACTTCCCACCGATTGCGCTGCTTCCTGCGGCCAGCCAGCAAGCCAGCCAGCCCCCCCCCCCCCCCCCCCCCCCCCACAGCCCGATTGCGCTGCTTCCCGCGGCGCGACAGCCCCCCCCCCCTCTTTCACATAGACACACGCAACTCCGTTCGCCGTTGTTTTAAGTAGGCTAAGTAAAATAATAGCATGGCATTTGGTTTTATTTTTAGTTTACACGCTCAAGAGCCAACTTTCATCTGGTTACCTGGGGACCACCTGGAACCCTCTCAAGAACCACTGGTGGTCCTCGGACCACATTGAAAACTACTGGCCTATAGGACCAGTTTTTATTACATCACCGTGAATGGAATATAGGCCGCTTTAGTATTCTGCAGTGTAGGATTAAATCAACGCATTTTTAGAAAGAGCGCAGCCCCCCCCCTCTCCCCCCGAGTCGGACTGCTGCCTGTGAGTGACCAGTCTGACCACGTAGCCTAAATCAGAGATAGATAACTGCCAGCAGTGACAAGACAGTTCATAAACTCATATCAACCATATAATGTGATCGCCGGTGATTAATAAATGAATCGATGGCAGGCACATGACTGCAGGAGTGCAGGTGTTACATATTAGTGTGATGATGCTGATTTACAAGCTTTCTATCCTTCGTGCAGACCATAATTGTAGATAGTGAGGCTGTGCATGTAGGCTATTGTCACTGCAAATAAAAGTGGCTTTTATTTAATTCTTTTTTTCATCAGGATTAGGCATTAATGAATAAAAACTTTCCACCGATTGCGCTGCTTGCCGCGGCGCCCTCCCTCTCTGTTTCACACGGACACACGCAAGTTGCCTTGTTTATTCAGTAAGTAAAATAATTGCATGGTATTTGGACCCGCAAGGGTCCACTCGGTTTTATTTTTAGTTTACACTCTCAAGAGTTACATCTGGCTAAACCAACTTTTCATCTGGTTAACCAACTTAGCCTGGGGACCACCTGGAACCCTCTCAAGAACCACTGGTGGTCCTCGGACCACATTTTTTTTTATTACATCGCAGTAAATGGAATAGGCTACAGGTTTGTATTCTGTAGTGTAGGATCAAATCCATGCATTTTTAGGAAGAGCGCACGTAGCCTACCTATCTCCCCCTCAAGCTTTCTATCCTTCATGCAGACCATTGTACAAACCAGACGTAGGCTACTGTAGATCCACATCGATGCAATCTCCCGCCGATCCGCGATCACGACTACCGAAATTGCTCTCACAAGCAGCCTACTGTAGGTCTGCAGTTTATCTGAGTGACTGAGGCGAACGATATACCTGTACTAACGTAGCATATAATATCATTTTAAATAGTCAGTCTGTGCATGTATTTGTCACTGCAAATAAAAGTGGCTTTTATTTTATTTTCACCCCACCGGGATCAGGGATGTAATCTCGCATAATATGCCTTTTCAAAACTATATATTTTTCATCTGTATCATTTATTAGGTTTTATAGCTATTAGGAGTGAATAGATAACTTTAGATACCTTTCTGCAGTTCAGACAATGCTGCTCCGCTTGTTTAGGACAGAAAAACAGGCAAGGACAAATCCTACGACAGCTCCCGACCTGACGTGGGTTTTGTCCGGACGTGGGATCAACTTCAAGTTCATGGTGGGAATGATATATGTCAAACAAGGTGGGAATTCTGCTCTACGCATGTCCTACGTTCATTTTTGGGTGTACACCACGTTGATAAATGAGGGCCTAAGTGTGTAACTGTCTGAAGTGAGGGATGCTCTTATCATCTTACAACATCGATTACATCATGTTTATGTTAGCAACCAAAAACCATTAATTTCCCTTCATTGTCAATAGCATTTTAAAACAACGAAAAACAAACATTAAACCTGTATATAGGATGTATATATAATGTTCAGGAAGTCCTGAATATAGCTGATATACAAGCTCACAACTCCATATGAAGCGACCTGTTGTGACCTTTTGTAGATACTGTATATGCCCAATGAGCCAGTAGTGTGGCTAGTAGAATGATAGGGCCTAGCCGCCTCTTACTGTATGTTCACAGTTCACGTTTCACACAAATAATAGTGACTTTTATTTGAAAACATTATAAAAATAAGAAGAGGAGGGAAGGCAGACAGAAGGACGACAAATGTAACTTACATCAGAGGAGTGTTGGAGGACAGGGGAGGGAAAACAGAGGTCAGTCAGAGGTCAGGTGGATGGGTGGACAGACACCTGGACACCTGTAAGACACAATGTTCTGTTCAGCTATCCAGATACTTCTGATGTTACTAAAGTAAGCAAACATATAAATAGTTAGAGAAGGTTTTGGGAAACCTCAGAAACAGGCCATAGTCAGTGTTACATTCACTAATCATTAGAAGGCAAAACATGCAAATAGTCATCATGCTTAATGTAACTAGGGACTTTTCATGATGCCAAATACAAATACATTCCAAGCATTCATTTTCCTCAGAAAACAAGGGCTAAAAACAGACATAAGAAAGAACGAAATCGAGTCCGCAACACTGGTAACAAAACTCAGCTCCTCTGGCACCCATCATCATAAATGTGCTTAGTCAGTGCTATGGCCATTTTCAGCCCAATGAGGGTTTTTTGTTTGTTTGTTTGTTTTGTTTTTTGCAAGACCAATGCTTGGAATGTATTCAACATAATGAAAAAACCCTAGTTAGACATAAGAAATTTTGCATGTTTTGCCTTACACAGGTTACTGAATGGTATCCCGACTATGACCTGTTTTTTATGAGGTTTCCCATGGGTGTAGATTGAATTTCAACATATTATTACATGTTATTTGACACCATTCAAAGAGCATTGGTGAGGAAATTTCGTGGTAACGATTTAGCTCCCAGATTGACATCCAGCCCATCCTACCCACATGTCTTTATTTATACTGTTAGGAGTGTGCAGAGAGTAACAAGAGATGGACATTCCTTACAGGGAAATAATGGAGCTCTAAATTGCTTAGAAACGCCACTGTCTCACACAGTTTATAGGAAATAGGATTGCATTAGTCACAAGTCTCTAATGTGTTGGTCAGAGAGGTAGCAAGTGGTCACAAGTTTCACCTACTAGTAGGCCACATTAAATAAATGATCCATACTTATATCATTATTGCTGCCACATATCTAGACAGACAGACAGACAGACAGACAGACAGACAGACAGACAGACAGACAGACAGACAGACAGACAGACAGACAGACAGACAAACAGACAAACTGTCCAGACTGTACTGCCTGGACACCTGCAATTGACCATATGCAGGAAGGTAGCTACAGTAGGTGCAATATCCCATGGACAGCCAATACTGTACATCCAAACAGAAACATATCGGATTGTATTAAACAACGTCAAAGTCTCCAACATTGCAGCTATTAATGAAAATAATTAATTATAGTAAAATAAAACAAATTCAAAATAGATATACGCAGGGAGGTTGAGTGACATCTCAGTCTTGCAAAAGGGAAAGGCCACCACAGACAAACTCACTCCCAAGGGAAGACACCTGCCCCTTATACCAAGACATCAAAGACACATGTTAAACCTGATTTTTGTCCTTCTTATCTTGAGGAAAGATGTTACTATTCAATAATAATTGACACTGTTTGTTTACAAATAGAAACAAAGAAAAGAAATGTCTATGACCTGTTATAACATGTATAAAATAATGCAAAGTGACAAAACTCTGTTCAACTGTATATAATTTCCCCCATTTTCAACCGTTTGTATTGTATTTGTGACACTTACTTTGGCAATGTAAATGCCCACAAAGCTCATTTGAATTGAAATGGAATTGATAGCCAAAGTGGTGGTGGATTTTTTTTTTTTTTTTTTTTTTTTTTTACAAAACAAACAGATTCATCTTACTGGCAAGATGAATAGGTCTGATTCTGCATTCTAGTCAGTAACACTGCAGTGTCAGTGTCTGACCAGAAGATGGCATTAAAACATTCCATTAGAAGCACAAGCGTTGTTTAATTTAAATAGTTTAAACACACACACACACACACACACACACACACACACACACACACACACACACACACACACACACACACACACACACACATACACACACACACACACACACACACACACACACACACACACACACACACACACACACACACACACACACACACACACACACACACACACAGAAGCTGCCCTGTGCCTCAGGCTCGAACACACATCTGATCTGTAATCAGCCGGATGGACAGGGAGAGGAGGGAGTGCAGGATGAGGCCCATCCACAGGACTGTTAAATCTATTTATAAAGATTCTATAGAGGATGGATGGATGGATGGATGGATGGATGGATGGATGGATGGATGGATGGATGGATGGATGGATGGATGGATGGCAAATAAGACACTACTCAGTTGTATATTGTGCTTCGCTTGGAAAATGGATTAAAAAGAACACACACACACACACACACACACACACACACACACACACACACACACACACACACACACACACACACACACACACACACACACACACACACACACACAGAGACACACGATAAATCACACGGACCAGTAGCAGGCAGAAGGCCATAATAACTGACACAATGCAATTGACTGTGTGTGTGTGTGTGTGTGTGTGTGTGTGTGTGTGTGTGTGTGTGTGTGTGTGTGTGTGTGTGTGTGTGTGTGTGTGTGTGTGTGTGTGTGTGTGTGCGTGCATGCGTGCAGATTGTAATGTCTACTGTGTGACATAATGTAGGTGTGGCCTTCAGACAGACAGACAGACAGACAGACAGCATGTCTGTCTGTCTGTCTGTCTGGCCAGAGTAGTATCACTGGCTTTAGTTTTCCTGCGGCTGATTGGTCTGGTTTCCAGGCCAGTGTTTAACTCCTGGGTCCAGATTAGAGACTGCATGGACACAGATAACACACAATCGCATTCTCTCTCGCATGCACATGGATGCACACGTGCACGCACGTGGCATGCATGGCTTTGACCTCAATACAAAACAGATCCATATGAATACCTTTTACAACTATGCAACTGTTAAAGAATGAAAATTAAAACACCAGCCTATATTAGAAAGAGTAGCCCCAAACATCACTGACTTGTTATGCACCATGCATGTCCATTTGGATCACTCTGTGTCACCTACTGTATGTTGTCAGAAGAACAGCTGGTCCCCTTTAGCCTTAACCACTTATATGTTGGACTCAAACCAGAAACTAAGAAACACATGCCATTTTGCAAGCTTTGCAATAGAATTGTACTGCTGATGGAACTCTCAAACTCTAAAATCGAAGGACATTGGCACATACTGTATGGGCCTCACGCGCCAATAAGTTCTAACATTTGCCTCTTAGATTTCTTCCTAAGAGAATTTCTAAGATAAGTCCAGTCAGATTCGTGAAATGCTCTTCAGTTGGCAAAATATGTTCTCATGATGATGAATCCAAACCCAGGTAAGTTGAAGGCTTGTGCCAGTTCCTTCACATTATCATAGGTAGACACGCACCTATCCTAACCTAGGGAACCACCCACCAATTCCATATAAGGCGTTAGGAGTTCCGTTTCCTTACTGTGTTTTACCCAGTTGGGTGTAGTTTTGAATGACTCCATTGGAGTGTGATTGCAGCACTCAGAAACCACAGGACCTCACATAGAGAAATAAAGCTGACTGGTTGAAGTCAAGAATACCTAAACTAAAGTACCGGTATACTGTAGAAATATGGTGGAACACCAGAGTCTACACCAAAGTCTGAACAGCTATTTCTATATTTAGCCTACAGTACAGTCAACTTATCACCAGTAGGGGATGGGGGTGAGTATGGTGCTTGGCTTCACCTCAACTGGTCTTTTTGGGCTGATTTGTAATTTTCAGGCCAGTTGAAAACTCTAAAGCAGTTGTTCTCAAACATTTTCATGTCAAGGACACCCAAACATATTCATGTCAAGGACACCCAAAAAGCAGTTGCTACCGTAAAGCCTTTTTCCTTTTCCTTTTAAAAATGGTAAATGGTGCATTTATATAGCGGCTTTATCCCAGGCGCTTTATATAGCTTGTGCATCACATTCACCCATTCACACACACACACACACACACACACACACACACACACACACACACACACACACACACACACACACACACACACACACACACACACACACACACACACACACACACACACACACACACACACACACACACACACACTCAAGGACTAGCTTTCCTGCCTTTGGGGGCGTTTGTGCGATTGGAAATCCAATTCCAGCACCTGATTGGCCAACACCCTGTCACTCACTTCGTTTCAAATGTTGTCTGCTTTCTCAATATTCTTAGGGGTTCATATGAACAAATCACCTTTAAAGATGGAGTACCATGATTTTTTTCTACCCTCAAACATGATCATCAGGTATTATTGTTATATGAAGAGTAAGATCTTTTTCAAAAAAGTGTACAGTTTTTCATTTTTATGACTCACCCAGCCAGTTCATTAAGTATGCCTGGTTTCACAGCTAAGAAAATATTGAGGCAACCCAAATCACATTGCCTTGCTATAGCGCCACCAACAGGGGGATTTTTGCAAAGCACATTTTGGGGGAAAAAAAGCCTCAAATCATCCAATTACCATCAAGAACATACCTTGGCCTATAGCATCACCAGGAGGTCACAGCCTGACCTGGTGAAGACCTGAGCCCAGAAGGGCCCATCTTTCTTCCTGTTTCCTGTCAGTTCAGTCCAATTCAATTCAATATTGCCAAAGCAAAAGTGGAGCAATGCAATCAAAACCAATTCCTCTGTTTATGTGCAAATTTCCTTTTTTCCCCTTTGTTAAAGAGTCTAAATGTAGTATAAAATAGTAATCTAGGATCCAAAGTCACTGTATACTATCAATGAAGACAGAACTCCCCCCAAACAAGACAAAAACAATATGGGCTTATTAAAATGTAACAACTCAGTTGTCACTCGCCCAATTTGTTTCCAATCCATCAATAGTAAACCAGGTCCAGGTTGTCGTTATGGACTTGGGCTGAGTTTAGGAAGTACTTCTTCTAGCAAAACAATCAGAGCGTGTGTAATTCCACACCAGTGTTATAGGTCCTCAGAGGCGCGCGCGCACGCACACGCACACACACACACACACACACACACACACACACACACACACACACACACACACACACACACACACACACACACACACACACACACACCCACACACACACACACACACACACACACAGAAACAGAGTGACAAAGACACAGCAAGACATAATGCAATATGCATGCGTGTATTCCTGCCACAACAAAAACAAAGAGACAGAGAGAGTGCAGCACACACGCATGTACAGTATGACTACATGCCTGCATCACACATGGATTAAAGCATAATAAAATATCACTAGTGGAAAAACAATTGTAGTTGTAAACAATTGTAAACAGTTGTTACAATTGTTACAAGCAATTGTAAGCAATCGTTACAAAACAATTGTCAAACAGTGTGAAAGAATCTCCTATCCTGGAGGCAAATCTTTCCGGTGATAAAATGGCCACCAACGTAATCACCAACGTAATCAAAAAGGTCAACCAAAGAACTAGATTCCTATACAGGATCTCCTCACTGGTCAACAAAGACACTCTGAAGACCATAACTGGAGCCCTGGTACAAGGTTACTTTGACTATGCCTGCACCTCTTGGTACCACAGCACCTCAAAAACCTTAAAAACAAAGCTACAGACCTCCCAAAACAAACTTGTCAGACTGTTACTTGGCCTCACACCCCGAACCCACCTCACCCCTGCCCACTTCGACAGTTTGGGTTGGCTTAGGGTTGATGACAGAGTACAACATCTCGCAATGGGCTTGGTCCACAAGATACGATACTCTACCAAAATACCCTTGTACCTATCCAAATACTTCCTTAATGTCAATGAGGTACACTCCCACAACACCAGAGGGAGTGCTACTAACCATGTCCAACCCAGATTTGGCACAAACAAGGGACTTAATTCCTTCCGCTCATATGCCACCAAAATGTGGAATGCCCTACCAACAGTCATAAAGGCATGTGAATCCCTTGACTCCTTCAAAACCGCTCTCAAAGGGCACCTACAGATGGCTGCAATTCTAAACTGGCCTCTGTAAAACTAAAATGTATATAAAATCCCCCCACCCACCCCGCCTCTCCTCATTGTACATTTCTCTTTTCCCTTTTTTACCCCCACTATGATCTTGCCCCCATGATTTGCTGCTTCTGATTTTACTAAAGTAGTTGTTTTGTATGTACGGTATTTGAATGCCTCAATGAAATGAACAAGTTGGCCACTATTGTAAACAAGTGTATGCTTAACTAGTGTGTCCAATCAGTTTTTCAGATTTGATGTAGTTGTACTTGAATTGTACTGTAATTCTCCAAGCTGTTATCAGTTTTGTAGCAGTGTGTACTTGACTTGTACTGTAACTCTCATTCTCTGTTAATAAAAATTTCATTCATTCATTCATTCATTCATTCATTCATTCATTCATTCATTCATTCATTCATTCATTCATTCATTGTTTCCTATGAATAACAAAGTGTAAAATGATGTGCATTGTGCAGTTGTGCACCCATGATGATGTCATTGCTATTTGTCTGACTGTGACAATGATGGAATTTTAATAAAAATCTCCAACCAACATGGCTATGAACCTGGACTACTGTGCATGTATTCAACCCATGTATTGTATAATGTTAGAGTTGATACTCGGGATGTCTGATATTATTAGACTTCCGATATTACTGGCCAATATAAAATTCTAATAGTGTTATTGGTTTAAATCCCTGGGACATCACAATAAAATGAGGCATAATGTGTTAATTCCACAACCACATACAGTGTATCAGTACTGGCTGATATCAGCTGATATCGATATCGGAGGTTACCGGTAGGAGTTGGACAATATCGGGATAGCGGACATCACCTAAAAAAAAAATCAACAGCAGACATCCCTAGTTGTTGCAATGCCACACGTAATCACTGCTAGAGCCGTAAAATCTTTCTTATGGGGTTCCTGATATATCTCTTCAAATAGGAGTCTACAGGCCAAAACATTTGGGTTGTCCTGGACATAATAAGGTTTACTCTATTGCAGAGCCTTCTATTGTGGTAGGAGAGTTACGATATTGAGGGGTCAGAAACCAGAGCGAAACCAGTGGTCCCCAGGCTAAATGATGGACAGCTGGCTAACCAGATGTAACTCTTTGAGAGCGTAAAAATGAAAGCGTAAAAATGAAACCAAATGGACCCTTGCTGGTCCATTTGGTTTCATTTTTACACCCTCAAGAGTTAAAATATTCCCATGTGAATAAGCCCAACTTAGTCTACACAACTAGAGAATGTAGAAGATTAATGGTCATTTTGATCTGTATGTTCCAGGCGAGCATCTAGCGCATTCTAGTGCATTTTGGATTTTGGCAGTTGGCAACACTGCCTCCAGCAGAGCGACCGCCCTGGCACACAGGAGTGAACGGGAATATCGCAACTCTCCTACTAGAAGGCTCTGGTCTATTGTGCCATGTTCTAGTAAGGTTCTGTTTTTCTCTTCTTACAACTCTTGTCCCAAATTCAACCTAAAATGAATCTGCCCGACCCCAATTTTATCCTTCACAGCAGGGCAGACTGGGGGGAAGGGGGGTCCTCAAGCTGGAGCCCTACTTACAGGTCCATTTGGTTCTATTTGTAAAGGGTCTGTACTCTTTCTCAAATGGTGGGCCGGGACGCATTTGTGGGATTTAATAAATAAATAAGCCTTCATTTGTTACATCCCCTCCTTTAATGTTTTTTTTTTTTTTTAAGGCATTGACAATTAAGAGAAATTAATGTTTGCAGATCTAAAATTCATAGTATTTTTTGTAAAGTGGCTTGTGTGAAAGGTACCACTTTCAATAGTGCACATATAAAGTTTTTTCCATATCGGTACGTAGAGAGGGAAATGGCATCCAGCCACTCATGGACTAAAAGATGACTTTATTGAAAACTGTGCACTAATACATTGAACGTGAACTCCTGCCACCTCTTCAACATGCATGGTGCAAGGACTGTACTGTATGTTTTGCATGCTCAGAGTTGCTGCTTCTGAATTGGTGTCGCTGCAAGTGAGAGGCTGAAAACAGTTGAACTATAATCTACTCATCTACGAGAGTTTAAATCAGGGCTGCCCAAAAGGTAGATTGTGATCTACCAGTAGATCACACAGGCCATGCAGGTAGATCACTTGACGGTCCCCTAAAGTGTATAGATCTGTAACTCTTGAGAGTGTTAAAATGAAACCAAACGGACCCTTACAGGTCCATTTGGTTTCATTTTACCGCTCTCAAGAGTTACAGTAAATTATTTTTGAACATCTGAATTATGTAATTTCAACTTTCAAGAGTCCACACAATTAGAGAATGGAAAATAATTGTTATTTTGACCAACGTTTTGCCAGTTCTCTTTCCCAATAGTGGACAAAAACGTGAAAGTTATTAGCTTTGGGTGCAAGAGACTAAATTAAACATCACGAACCGTCAACTCAAACCCCAAATACTGTTTTTAAACATCAGTAGTACAACCTTCCAATTCTCCCCTCCATTTTTCAAGTTTTTTAAGTGCATTATTCTTAAACACTATAACATTAAGCAACATCACTACTATTTCAAAGTAAATGTTTCTTGGGGCCTTGAAATGGATTTTTGTTTTTGTTTTGTTTTATGTGTAGATATTGTTGAGCCGGTCATTTTGAAAGTAGCTCTGTGGACAGACTGGACCCTCACTGGCACTGTGGGCTGAACATCACACACTGTTAGTCAACTTCAGCCTTATTTGTGTTGCATTTTGGTGTCACTGGAGCTGTTAGAGAGAGGTACAGTACACTATGTGTGTGTGTGTGTGTGTGTGTGTGTGTGTGTGTGTGTGTGTGTGTGTGTGTGTGTGTGTGTGTGTGTGTGTGTGTGTGTGTGTGTGTGTGTGTGTGTGTGTGTTGAGTGAGGGGAGGGTGGTACACAGGGGACAAGTGGTCCTGCCGCTCTGGTTTCACTTCACTCACTGTTCCAGGATTGGGCCGATCAGGATGAGTGTGCTCCATGCTCTCACACACACACACACACACACACACACACACACACACACACACACACACACACACACACACACACACACACACACACACACACACACACACATGCGCGGATTGCACGCACGCCATTAGTGTACTTGTGAGGACTTGAGCATTTTTGAAAATAGTTGACATAGCCGATTTGTTGCAAACAAGATAGGCTGCAGTCTCTCTCTCTCTTTCACGCAAGCATGAATGCACGCGCGCACAGATGCACACACACGTGCGCACACACACACAGTTCTTAGCACACTGTCCAAATAGAGACTGACCAAACACAAAGATATTCGTATAGTTTCAAGCATCAAAATGACACACTTAAATCGTTATCGCAAACCTTACTTGACTGGAGGCTGGATCAAAATAGATCAATAAATAAATCATACTGTTAACAAATATGAATTAATTCAGTGTTCAATCAACCAATCATAGATAATCAATTGATCAATGGAGCCTTTTGGGTGCTATTTTATTATAAAAATGTTACAGAGAGTGAAAGAGAGAGAGAGAGGCAGAGAGAGACAGAGAGAGAGAGAGAGACGGAGACAGAGAGACAGAGAGAGAGGGGGGGTTGCAATATCAGAGTAGAGAGTCAACAAGGATCTGATGTCTGTCTGTCCGTCTGTCCATCTGTCCGTCTGTCTGTCGGCTGATGGATAGAAAACAGGGTTCATAACCAGCAGGGCTTCATGGTAACAGACTAAATGTAATTTGTTTAATTCTGTTATCTACTGCCTCTATGGACCTGCCTAGCCCTCTCTCTTACCCAGCCTGTGTGTGTGTGTGTGCGTGTGTGTGTGTGTGTGTGTGTGTGTGTGTGTGTGTGTGTGTGTGTGTGTGTGTGTGTGTGTGTGTGTGTGTGTGTGTGTGTGTGTGTGTGTGTGTGTGTGTGTGTGTGTTGACAATACAGGCCACTACACCAGATTACTTTCAGTCACACACAGTACATGGTTCAGTGCCTTGCTCAACTACAGACGTGCAACACAACCAATAACTCTACTGGCCACTTCCCTTTGTAGCCACTTGGTGTTCTTCTTTGGGGTCATTCAGGGTGACTATAGCGTGAAAGACAACAAAAATGATCTCCCTTCTCTCTGGCTCTGATAAAAGAGGGATAGAAAAACAATAAAACTTCATCCAGAGGAGAGGAGAGGAGAGGAGAGGAGAGGAGAGGAGAGGAGAGGAGAGGAGAGGAGAGGAGAGGAGAGGAGAGGAGAGGAGAGGAGAGGAGAGGAGAGGAGAGGAGAGGAGAGGAGGAGAGGAACAAACGTATGAAGATAGAAACCTATATTCTACGTGCAGTGTTAGATATAAATCTTCTAATACACTTAATCAGAATGAAGTGCCCCCTTAGCCTCGACACCCAGGCTTTCATTTTTGTCTGTGTTGTATGAAAACGGATAGCCTGGACTAAACCGTGGGAGTCAACCTTTCAGGGTGGGTGTGGCTCCAAATGCTGTGACGTATCACAGCAGTGGAGGGGAGGGGCCGGGGATGATGACGCGTTGGTGAGATCAAATCAGATCTACCGGCGTGGCTGCGCCCGTCCAAAGTACCCCTCTAAACCAATAGCATTTCAGACACACACCACCTAAGATAGGCAAACATTCTGCAAAAATATCAACAAGCTGAGATTGTAAATGATAGCGTTTTTTCCAGCTATTTTTTCGTAAGCGATAACTGTCTATCCTGGGATTTTGAGGTTTGACTTTAATCACATTTTAAAATCACCACAAATGTGCTTCACATCCTGATTAGCAAAACAAAATCACTTTCCATTTGCATTTTGATAATCATTCCAATCTGCACAAGCCAAAACAGCGTTTTTCCAGTCTGCCAAGACAGACTGGAGTTGGTCCTCATCTCTCTGTCAATTTGTTTCCAAATGAAAATTACATGCAGGTCTCACCAAAGTGACGGAAGGATCCGGTCCTCTACGTCCCATAACCTGGAGGCATGTGATGCTCTGATTGGTTCTGAAACTAAGATTCTTTTGCTTGAGGCTGAAACTAAAATGCCCAAATTAACCATTTCACTGCACCTTTATAGTTGGTTTCGGAACTGGAACCAAGAATGCAGCTTCTGTGAAAGCCGATTCCAAGAATCTGGAACAGTAACAGAACCATTTCTAGAAACAAGTTATTTTGATGGAGGGGACTAACAGGAGTACAAAGCTACAGTAAAACTAAGTTTAGTAGAAAGCTAAACCTATATCCTAAATCAGGGGTTCTAAACGTTTTGGCTAGAGAAATGCTTTCGCCATGTCTTGTGAAAATATATTTAGGCCTATATTTCAAGAGATCTTTAATTTTATTTATTTATTCATAATACCGGTAGTTTATTTGTAATTTTAGATTAGTAGTAGTGACCCCCTGACCAAGCAGGAGGGTGGATTTAAAGCTGTATGAAGTGCACATATTCCCCAAAAATAAAGGCAGGAATGATACATGCAGGTGGCATCATGGAATGCTCTTCACGTAGGAATGGAAGCTATACAGTTGAGTACACTCCAGTAATCCCCAGGCGGATTCAGGTCTCAGTGGATAATGGCTGCACACGCCAAAGAACAAGAAGAACTTAATGCTCTCACAACCCCCTGCATTCTCGTCCTATCTGGAAATGCCAGCTTCTTTTTTTCCCCTCTCTTTCACACTTGGCACAGACGTGAATGCAGAACCAATAAGGCAGCGGGCAGGCATGGGGGGGGTGTGTGTGTTGGGGGGGTTATAATTACTATGGGCATCTTTCTGCTGGTCAGCACAGCAGCAGCTATACGCTCATAAAAGAGGAATGAAATGCTCTGGCCTCCTATATCTGGAGGAGTGGTAATTCCTTGCCAATATTACATTAGCATACATTTATATCTGTGGCACTTAATACCTGCGCTGTTAGCCAGAGAGAGCCATGGAGAAGGAGCTGGAGGGGGTGGAGGTGGGCTTGCATAACGGCCACACGACTAGAAATGTCGCTTGAAACATTACAATGGAGACACTATCATTCGGTTTAGGGATCACTGCACCTGTTATTGAGCTGAGTTTGGTGTGTGACACCGTTGTATGATGATGCGCACCGCCTAGTTTAGACATGCTGTTGGTCCGACTGTCATTAAACCGACAAACCTCCTCAAACCTTAACTTAAATCCTAAGTTAACCCCACAAGCCCAAAACCAAATGAACCCTAACGGGTTCATTTGGTTCCATTTGTACGCTCTCAGAAAAAAGAAGCGTCTAAAGAAATCCATTAACATGGTGAAAATACATCTTGATGATGTCATCAAGATGTTTCACCATGTTAGTGGTTTTCTTCAGACCTCCATTTCTTGGGAACACAGAATGGGGGAACTTTCTTTTTTATCATGTCCACACAACACCTTGAAGGTACATCAATGACATAGTAAAATGTTGAAAATGGGTAAATTCCCCTTTAACGTTGGTCATCTTCATCTTCATCTGCCTATACATAATGTAAACACTGAAGAACAGCTCCTATCCAGAGACACACAGGGACTGAGCACTGACTGCTGCTTGCATGGGGACTAAATCCCAGCAGTTACATTATTTAAAACACTGCACACATATGCAGTGTGATGTGATGTTGTGTGACGTGTACCATACATTCCAATTACACATTTGCACAGCCTATGTGCATTATTTGCACAGGACAGTATGAGTGTGATTCTGCATTGCCTAAATACATACAGTACATATTACATAGCACACTGGTGAACACTGGTGATTGGTGAACCTGGCATGTGCCTTTTAGCGGAAGAGGAAAGAAATCCCTTGGTTGACATGTAGTTTTCTTTGTCAGAGAGACCTGGTTGGGAGATCACTCCCAACGTAAGTCAAATTATCTACAACTCACAGGAGCACAAAAGCAATTCATGTGCCTGACGAATACCTGAACTACTGCATAGATAAATACACATATAGGGCCGGATTGCTGGTCATTATTGAAGCAATGTGCTTTATTCCAGTCAAGCTGCACCAGTGTATACTGTATACTGTATATGATACAGGTCTATACAAAATATATACTGATTTGGTTTGATGCCAGATATGTTGTATACAAGCTACTTGACACTTGCTTACCATTAATTAAAAAAATGTAGCTTTTCAAAACAATGATATCTTACATAACAAACACACGTACACAGACACACACACAAAACTCAGGATATGTCTTGCAGTAGTAGTTATGGCAGGTTGCCCGGACAAATTATGGCACTGGGATCCAATGCAGTGTCTACCTGTACTGTATATACTGTATATACTGTACAGTATGGTGTGTACAATAAGTGTCTGCCTGGGAGGGAGAGGCTGCAAGGACTTGAAATGGTAAACAGGAATGGGACAGCACTTTGTAGATGAGGTTGTCATCATGCCCCTCATATCAATGAAAACTGTTTGTTGACAAAGAGAGAGTATTATTGTGATGTTGTCTGTCACAACTACCAAATGAATCACCCATTTCAGCTTTCCTGTGATCATTTTAATGAATTGATATGAATCAAAGGTAATACTGTGTGATGAGTAAATGCGTGTGCTTGCTAGTAACAAGCAATTCTATTTCCTGTGCGTGTCTGCGGTGAAGTCTGTGTGTTCACAGCAAGGCAGCTGATGTACAGTATCCTTTGTCGTAATCCACAAGCCCACAACGAGTTGCATTAGCCTGATGTTTTAAGCAAACGCCTGGTAAGGCCGTATCTAGGACAGGGGTGCCCACACATTTTTGAATTGAGAGCTACTTTCAAAATGGCCGGCTCAACAAGATCTACACATCAAAAATGTGATTGTTCCATTACTGAAAATCCATTTCAAGCCCCCCCTAGAAGGTTTGAGCTTTGAAATAGTGGTGATGGTGTTACTTACTGTTATAGTGCTTAAGAATAATGCACTTAAAATGAAAATGCTATTACTGACGTTTGAAAACAGTATTTGAGGTTTGAGCTGACAGTTTGTGATGTTGAGTTTATGTTTCTTTTTGCACCCAAAACTAAGAACATTCACGTTTTTGTCCACAATTGGGAAGGAGAACTGTCAAAACGTTGGTCAAAATAACAATCTCCATGTTCTAATTGTGTGGACTTTTGAAAATTACATAATTCAGATGTTTAAATATAATTTAACTCTCAAGAGCGTAAAATGAAACCAAATGGACCCGTAAGGGTCCATTTGGTTTCATTTTAACGCTCTCCAGAGTTACAGATCCATAAGGGTCATAAGTGCTGGGGGGATATGATCTTCCTGCATGGCCTGTGTGATCTACTGGTAGATCACAATCTACCTTTTGGGCATCCCTGATCTAGGTCCATTGAGGAGCATGGACCATAGAGAGAGTTCTCTCTATAAAAAAAACCCTCTGACACTTGACAACCCCGCCGGCGAGACATACACGCCTAGAAGCTCTCATTCACCTCACGTCAGTGAACATGCCTGTAAGTCAGTTGAGTCCGTAGGGCGGATATTGGGATTGGGCCAGAGAGAGATCAGGTCGGCTCAGAGGGAGTGAAACACACAGATAAGATGAAGAGACCTGGAGGACGTGCAGAAAATCTTAGAGAGGCAGCTAGGGCTGAATTTCCCCAAAGGTGACCCTTTTGGCAATACATTGTTAAAATAGAGGCATGACACATTGAGACCTTAGATCCTATTGTCAGGGCTCAACAAAAAAGACCAATTGTTCAAACATAATGCTGTGTTAATGTTCAGCAGAGATGGGAAAAGAACAAATTCCTATGAATGTTGTCTTGCCGGGTATGGAAAGGGGGTTGAATCCTTATTACTCGAATGGGAATGTTTTTATACTGTAAATATACATAAGTGAATGTTGTTTTTGACTGCATCAATAAAAAACTGAATATTTTCAATAAAGTTTATTTAAAAAGCGAAAGGGGCGATGTGCATTTCCATATCTTTGATGTAGAATGCAGAGAGTGTAGTTCCTCCGGGGAGCGAGGATTTCTCAGGTAAAAGAAATTCAGCATAAATCATTTCCAAACTATGTGCACGCTCACTCACAGCCAGTGGCATGCTGGAAGCTTGTAGAATATTTGAATACCGGTAGCCAACTTATGGATAAAGTGGTTGAAATGATTGCAGTTCTACTTTTGCTGGGTAATCAATGACCTATAGCCTCATGAATACCATGCTATTCTAAATTACATTTTAACATCATGGAACAACAAACCCAAGCAACAACAAAAGCAAAAGAAAGACTATTTCTGCATGGTAGCGATGCTTAGGCTAATCAATTCAATTAAATTCAATCGGGATTCATTGCCATGCATGAGAAAAAAATACTGTATGTTTACTTTGCCAAAGCATAAGTCCAATCACTAGCACCAACAATGTTCAAAATGTCAGCATCAGAGTTGCATGTCAGTCAATCAGTCAGTCGGTCAATGACATGCCATATGCTGACCCCAGCAACTCACTGACTGGGCGCTCTTTAGAGTAGACAACTAGACACCTCAATAAAATGATACAGTGTACACACAGGACAAAGCAGACAGACGCAAAAGCACTGTGTGATGTGTCTAAGGTCACAGTCATTCATAGATAGTGCTTATTCTTCATTATTCATAAGCCGGTACACCAGTTTGCTTCCTATAGAGGGTATGCAGTTGCACATGCATAGAGAGAGCAGCAACTTGAGTGCCAAAGTAACTGGAAAATGTTTTAACCATTTTAATGTTGTTTATGCAATCGGAAGCGGAATGTTCTGTTTGGTTGTACAGGCTGTCAAGGCTAGAAAGTACATTTTTCATTTTTTGTTGATGTCCTCTATGGTGCAACGAATCCGAAAGTGACTGTCCTTTCCTTTCTTTACCCATAGCATTCCTCATCATCCATCATATTTTTTGTATCCCTACGTCTAGGTTTTCCTGTCTCTCTCCATCCTGATTCCTGTCTGTCTCTACTGTGGTGTGTGTGTGTGTGTGTGTGTGTGTGTGTGTGTGTGTGTGTGTGTGTGTGTGTGTGTGTGTGTGTGTGTGTGTGTGTGTGTGTGTGTGTGTGTGTGTGTGTGCGTGCGTGCATGTGTGTGTGTGTTTGTGTGTCTGTGTGTGTGTGTGTGCGCGTGCACGTAAGTGTGGGTGTGTTTTGTGTGTATAACATAAATCTCCAGGGATGAGATAACCCTTTATTGATCTGCAGAAAATGAATGGTATTTGTGTGTGTGTGTGTGTGTGTGTGTGTGTGTGTGTGTGTGTGTGTGTGTGTGTGTGTGTGTGTGTGCGCGCGCGCGCACGCGTGCATGTGTCTGTGTCTGTGTGTGTTCAGTAACAGTGTAGGTCACAGCCTTCCATTGTCCAATGCGACTGTATTCGGCCATTACAAATCAACTTAATTCAAATTAGACTTTATTATCAATTTAATCCAACCCGTCTCTCTCTACCCTTGACATTTTGCTGTCTGTCTCTGCGTCTCTCTCTCTCTCTCTCTCTCTCTCTCTCTCTCTCTCTCTCTCTCTCTCTCTCAACTGCAGTACCTCCACACATTTCAACCCCTTCAATCCCCCAGGTTTTATAAGAATGGGCACATTAATAAAGACATTAATTGGCCACATGAAACTCAATGGACCATAAAACTATTGACACATATTCCCCAGAGACACATCACTGGACCTGCTATTAATTAAATCCCTGCTTTATGAAAGTAAACTAGCCACTAAAACATTTTCTTTGCAGAGATGCATGATCGATCATGACTTGACGTGACGTGACATTACATGACGCATGTTTTACAACAAACACAACTACTACTCCAGAATCCTGCTGCCAGACTCCAGGAGGTCGATCCACATGGGGTATTAAGCCCATGCTGGCGTCCTTGCATTTGCATCCAACGCATGCATTGTATTGGCTTCCAGCCAGGCACCTCCAAATTACCTCTGTCTGAGTCAGTAATAATTTACACACGCATGTTGCGCACATGCACACACACACACAAACACAGGAACTAGGATTTCAGCACCATGGACAGTGACACCACACCACCATTCCTCTTTATCTACTGTATACCAGTGGTTTTCAACACGTGATCGAGGACTCCAGGTGGTCCCCAGCTAAATGATGGACAGTTTGGTAACCAAATGGACCCTTATAGATCTGTAACTCTTGAGGGTGTTAAAATGAAACCAAATGGACCCTCACAGGTCTATTTGGTTTCATTTTTACGCTCTCAAGAGTTAAATTATATTTAAACATGTTAATTAGTTAATTTTCAAGATTATAACAATTAGAAAAGGAAAAGAATTGTTATTTTAACACTTTCCAGCCTAGGACACGCCAGGGGTGGATGTAACATTTCCCAATTGTGGGGGGCAGGAGAAAGTGGTATGGGTGCGGCTTCATCGCCTGTGTTGTTTCGAGCCCGTGTCGCTTCGCGAAACTGCACCCATACCATTTTCAGTTACAGGATGTTTATTAGGCAAGTAAAGCATCAATAATAGCACCAATTGTAGTTAGTCAGTAGCGGTTGTGGTGTTTCAAATCATGTTAAATATAAGCACTTTAATTTGAAATATCTTGAATTGTTTTGGTGGGGCAGACTGGGCATTTAGGGGGGCATTGCCACCCCTCCCCCCATGCCCATGCCTAGATCCGCCCCTGGGACACGCCCACATGACACGCAAGAGGGTGGGCCCACAGCAAGTCAGACAGCGTCAGCCCTCCATCACTCTATTTGCAGTGATCAGAGTAATGGTCATGAAGTTATTGACATTTTGAAGTGTCAGACCCTGCCGTATAGTGGCTGTGCCCACATGTGTGCGCAATATATTGTTTTCATGTTCTACATCTGAACAGCATGTGTTCCATGTTTGGTTAGAGCAGCAGGAAGCAGTGAGCATGCCTGTTGACGCTGCAGGGCCTGATGTGACTACTCTTATGTTCAGGCACTGAGTTCTGTGTGGATTGGATTAACGGTGTGCTCTGGGATCTGCAGGAGGGCCAGGGGCGGATCTAGGCATGGGGATGGGAGGGGGGGTGATGACCCCCTAAATGCCCAGACTGCTACTACTACTGCTACTAACTAACTACAATCGTCTCACCACTAAACCAACAGCATTTCATCATTGAAAACAGAAAACTCTCTTAGTCAGACCTTTAGCTTTATGCATGCTGCGTACTTGTTGCAACTTCAACAACTGATGTTATTGTTGATGCTTTACTTGCCTAATAAAAGTCATGTGACTGAAAATGGTATGGGTGCGGCTTCATCGCCCGTGGTAAGCCGCACCCATACCATTTTCTCCTGCCCCCCCCCAATTGGGAAATGCTAGATCCGCCCCTGAGGAGGGCTCAAATGCCTCCCAGGGTTGAGGGACATTTTTAAGCAATGTGTGTTTGCCTGGGACCCAAACTAGCGAGCATAGAGATCTACAAGCTCACAACATTACATGAGTTGACTTGTTGATCCGCTTTTGAATTTGTATCGTGAAAAGTAATCGTTTTGGACATAAGAGGTTTCCACCGCACACAGAGATGATGATGTACTATATCATAATGGTACGTGTCCTGCATAGTGGACAGTGGGCAAGCTGCCCCCTTGGGAAATCAGCCAGAACACCCCCCCACCCCACCCCTCTCCCTCCCTTCATGATAGATGGAATGGGACAGAGAGGGATGGTATACACAGACACACAGATAGATGGACAGATAGAGAATGGTGACAATTCAAATCCTCCTCCCTATAGCTCTCTCATGTGTTATTAGGCTTACTGTAGCCTACTGCCTTCACCTTTGAGATAAGAGGTCCAGTTGTTCAAACAGCCTATGGAACATAAGCGGCGCCAGCTTCACACAGCTCACTAGTTAATATTACATGTTTTGATTGAGTTTTTTGAGCTAGTCAACTGCGAAAATGCTCTATACGACCATCCCAAACCACTACTACTTCACTCCCAAACTATCAACTATTTTCTCAACTCAGCCAGCTCTATAGCTCCACTCATAACCACACAGTTAACCTCTCCATCAAACAGGACACAAAAAAAAATCCAATCTGCCTCCTCTATTCCGACGACCACATCAAGCACGAAGTGGATTCTGGCAAATACTATATGGTCATGGACCTTAGGGTTAGAGTGAGAACGACATGACATCAGCCTGTGATTGCAACTTGTTCCTGTTCACAGATGACTCAGCACCGCTGGTCTCGGACAAGAACAAGTTGTATAGGTCGAAAAGGACCTCAGCTCTGACCTCGGTATATACAGTATACTGTAGATCTTTGCACCTGGGAAAAACAAAATCCATTCTCTTTGCAGCAAATAGTAAGTCCAGCAAGGCAGAAGGCTTCATGGTTAGAGTGGATGTCCTGGATGCAAACCTTTCCAGGGTTTAAATGGCCACCGACGTACAGTAATCAAAAAGGCTCAAACAAAGAACTATAGATCCCTATACAGGACCTCCACACTGGTCAACAAAAACACCTTGAACATGATTCCCTCGACTATGCCTGTACCTCTTGGTACCACAGCACCTCCAAGACCCTGAAAACAAGGCTATAGACCTCTCAAAACAAAATGGTCAGGCTGTTAGCTTGACCTCGCTCCCTGAACCCACCTCACCCCTGCCCACTTTGACAGACTGGGTTGGCTTAGCTTAATTTTTTTGTGTGTTTTTGGTGCTTCCATGTGTGTTTTTTATCCCCACAAATTACTAAGTCAATCAAGCCTTCATATCATTTGCTTTAATGCAAATTGCAGGAACGCCTCATGCAGGACATTGTGGTACTGCAGTTAAGCTACTTTCAGAGCCCAGTGTACTTTCAAGTCCAGAAAGAGAGAGGATGAGTCTCAAACCATTAGAAATGTTATTTGCACTTTAATAAAAAAAAGTTATTCATTCATTTCATTCTGCAAGGAGACTTGACCAACCAAATCCTGCAGTCACAAAGTTGGTGCTTCTAAAAATGCATATTTTATGAAGACATACACTATAGGCTATGAGGATCATTTCCACCAGAGTAACAGTGCAGTTAGCAGAGAAGTCGAGACAGTAGGAGTTTAACATGATGACCCAAAGCTGAGAAACAATCCTATATCAGCCAGTCAGTCATTCAATAATATGTGGATTGCAGTATACAGTATACAGTAAGTGCAGTTATGTGTAGGCATACCTGCTGTGATTACATCGTCTGCTGGTTCATCTCAACATAATCCAACTGGACTTTGACCAAGAAAGGCAACAGCATCTTCTGTATAGCAGCGGAGAGGAGAGGGAGAGGAGGAGGAGGGGGGAGATATGAGAGGGGATGATGTGGAAGAGGGGGGAAGGACGAGAGGAGATGAGAAGAGGAGGGGAGAGGAGATATCAGAGGAGAAAGCACTGTCTCTGGAGCGAAGCTTTCTTATACTGTATGGTTGCGGCGTCGGTGTAACGTTGATCCGTCGGACTGTCTGTGCCAGCAGCAGTGGGTACCCAGATTGCTCTGTCTGTGTTCTCACACAGCTGCTAAACATTCCCAGTGCGCAGATCCCCTGCATGTGCGCTCCTATAGAGGTCACAATCAGACTGAAGAGGATCCGGGTCCGAAGCAAAGCCGCACAGTCACTGTTCTAAAATAAATTCTAAATTCAAATAAACAACAGCAATTATGCTACAACTTATAAACGCCAAAAATATACTTACTGGACGTAACGCGCGACGTTCCGTGCATTTGATCTCCAGAGAAAGTGCAGCAGGCACGTACAGTACAGTATCCACCAGGACAACACATGCAGAGGCAGAAGGCAAATCCAACAAGTTACTGTATGATGAGGGTTGACGAAGCGAAATGACAGGAGACTGCGAGAGAGAGAGAGAGAGAGAGAGAGAGAGAGAGAGAGAGAGAGAGAGAGAGAGAGACGACGTGAGCCACACACACGGAGAGAGAGAGAGGGAGAGAGAGAGAGAGAGAGAGAGAGAGAGAGAGAGAGAGAGAGAGAGAGAGAGAGAGAGAGATGCGTAAGAGAGAGAACGAGCGCCGCGCACACGGAGAGACGGACAGTGTTGCCAACTGCCAAAATCCAAAATGCACTAGTGGCACTTCCAAAATGCACTAGAATGGGGTAGAGCAGTGGGTTTTCGAGCATTTTCATACCAGGGCCACTATTTATTCTGCATTTTAGCCACGGAGGACCACTGTTTGATGTTGAGTTTATTCTCTCTGACTAATTTAGGAGAATTAGCCTAACTGGCAAAATAGCAAATATTGCACAATTTTAAATGTGTACATTCTGGAAAATTAGATAATTCAGAGGTTTACATGCAATTTAACTCTTGAGAGTTACAGATCTTTCAGGGTCCATTTGGTTACCAACAGTCCTTTCTAGGAAGGAAAGGAAAAATGGTGAAAAACGAGGGTTTTATCTCTGGTGCCTGACAACTAATTTTGCCCCAAATCACCAGCACAAAACACTAGATTTTAGTTTTTCACTCATTTTGGGGGTCTGGAAAAAATATAGCGACAAATGTGCCAAGTTGGCAACACTGGAGACAGAGAGAAAGAGAGACACATAAAGAGAGACGGAGGGAGAGAGAGAGAGATTGATGCGTAAGAACGCTGCGACCTTTACGCAGCTGTTTTTTGAAAACGAACTAACCCAGATATACAGATAGTTGCCAACTCATACATTTATAACACGACGTGTATATAAATAAAGGAGGATTAGAAAAAGAGGAACACAATATGCCCCCCCCCCCTTTCTGTGTGTGTGTGTGTGTGTGTGTGTGTGTGTGTGTGTGTGTGTGTGTGCGTGCGTGCGTGCGTGCGTGCGTGTGTACAGGCCAATACGTTGTAGAGTGTAGTCCAGCTGATGGTAGCCTGCATGTGATCACTGGTCCTCCAGGTGGTCGCCATCTGATAGGAGTGTTGGATGTTTAGGGCCTCACAGGTGGATAGCCTACCACATGCAGCATTATGGACAATAACAAAATAGCTCCTTTGGTCTGATAGGCGTATGGTGGTCTGGTAGCCTAGCACTATTTCATAGCCTATTTTATTTTAAAGAGGGAGTGCTGTGATTTTTTTTGTTGCATTTCTTCCAATTGTGTTGGCTATTATGTTTATTAAGAGGTGACAGTATAATTACACCCTTTGGTGTTTTTTGTCTAATTTAGTCTTCTCTTAGTATTTAGGGTTTCTTCATGGGGGCTGAAATCTTTCCAGTCAAACGTGCCAAAGAAAAAAAGGCATATAAGACGGTAATATAGTGACATCACATTATCAGCCCCTCCCTAACTCCTCCCGCCTTTGTCATACAACTAAAGCTGTGGGTGTGGCTTCAGTTCAGATGGATCATCACCCATCACCACCCGCCAGGCACACTCAGGCAACTGGTTCAAATCCAATGTGGCACTACCGCTTTGTCACGCGTCTTAGGCTAGTGTTTGTGCAAGGGGGCCCAGCTGCAAAGATTAATAGTCACCGTACAAATTTCCTATATGGGCTGTGAACTATATCAGCAAGTAGGTATGGGACAGAGTAGTATGAAGCACCCCCTCGGTGGGGCCTCCTCACTGGTAGGCTTCAGTAGGATGCAACAGCAGTGACAATTGAAGTGAATTGGCTTAATAAATTGGGACAGAAATGGGGGCAAAAAGAAAAAATAAATGAATAGAATCAACACAAGATGCTCATCATGCACTCTATAGATTTGTCAATAAGTATTAAAACGCAGTGCAGTTTGTGTCTCTAATATTAAGCAGCCGATCCCAGGGCAGACAGAGCATTACGCTATTACAATTGATCTGCATTCAATCAATGGGACCTCTAATCTACTTACTGTCAAAATAAACTCCCCGCAAATATCGATGGAGCTATCAAGCCCTCCCTCCTTATTGAAAGCGGAGAGGCGTCATGGGGCTGTTCCAACACCACTCAGCCAGCCTCTCACCGTGAGATGAGAGGATGAGATGATGAGATACAATACCCGGAGGGAAATGGAGGCGTCACACAGCAGCATAATGTGGTGGTCAAATGAGAATTGAGCTGACAAAAAAAGTAAAAAACACATCTGACACCCTATAGAACAAATCACACATGAACACAGAAGCACATATATTTTGTGGGGGAAGAGTTTTCTCTTTCCCACAACATTGATTGCAGCTGGCAGTGCTGTCACCAGGGATGGATATCTTCCCCACCAGTCCCTTCCTAACAATTTATTGTAGTTTTTAAGTTGTTGATGACGAAATTGAAAATAAATGAGTCTTAGCTAACATACTGTAGTTTTTATTTAGTTACGGCAGTGACTGGAGGTCGTCGGCAAACCTATTTAGTTACAGGGGGTCGACACTGGCATTAAGTGTGAGAGAGAGGATTTGTCTGTTGATCATGAAAGACTGAAAATAGGTTTAGTGAATTAAATTAAGTCCACTCATCTATAAATTACATTGTGCACACTATTCTTATTAGTTCAAATGGCTTCTAAGTCTGACTAGGGAGGGAGGCTGGAGTCCAATGATCATTAACAACCTGATTTGAATGAAAATGTTTTCTAAATGAAGATTAAAGATTATGTATAACCCAAGGGAAATCAAAATCAGCCGACCTTGGCCATTCTATTGTCATGCAGACCCCTGGACAGTGTCTGTGCTATGTTTGGTGTGGATGGAGCAAAATGGTGTCCTTAGATTGAAGCTGGTTTTGTAGCCTTTTCAAATTCATACAATTAGAAGACTCATGCATTTTCTTTTCCACCATAAAGTTTTAATATCTCGACTGAACCATTATGACCCTACTATAAATAAACCATTACTGTCTTGGGATGGAACACATACATCTTCAACTAATTGGATGTAAGACGTGATCACATCAGTAAAACAGTCATTTGGCTCCTTCAGTGCGGTCCAGCTGTAGAAGTCAGTCAGCATATCCGTGGCTCAGGGGCGGGGCACGGGTGGGGGTTGGTTTGGGGGTCTGTTTGCAACATTTGTCTGACAATCGTCTGGTTTTGATAGTTCTCAGCATCTGATGAGAGTGACTGGGGATGAGAAGAACAGCCATTTGATAGTCCAAGTATTAAACAAGTGTTGATTTTGATTTTTATTTGTGCAATGCCCCCCTAAATTACCTGACTGCCCCCCACCAAACATGATGGCATGCAAACAACCCAAATTTCAAAGATATTTCAAAATACAGTGCTTATATTTAAAATGATTTGAAACACTACTACTACTACTAACTATAACTACAATTGTGGAACCACTAAACCAACACCATTTCATCATTCAAAACGGAAAACTCTGAGTCAGACCTTTAGCTTTATGCATGCTGCGTGCCTGCTGCTACTTCAACAACAACTTATGTTATTATTTGATGCATTACCTGCCTAATATAAGTCCTGTACAAGATATAAATCTTGTCCAGGCCTGCTCTGAGTAATATTTTTAGGCAAAACTAGCCTATCAAACTCATTAAATACACACAGTCCTACTCCTGCTAACCGATATTGTCCTAACGTGACAGGGGACTGTCATGTTTCTCAATTTACGGATTTATTCTAGTTTATTTTTCTCAATATAAATCAAACGGAACACTGTCCATTGACGTGCGCAGCTTATTGCTCAAGACAAGATGTCGTGGCGTTTAATCTGGAACAGGAGCAGCTGTCCAAAACGAAGACACAGCATGTCCTGCAGTCTGGTCTAGACAGAGAGCTGAAGAGCAACATTTCATCCAGACAGTAGCTGTCGGATGACAAAAACATCCTTCATGTTATTTAATGAAAAATGACAATAAGCAAATGGTACCTTGCAGGCGCTCGGGTTTAGCACAACACAGTAAAACTTTGCTTTCCAAACCTAACTCACCTTGTTTTAAATGTCTTGAATCTTCCCCTCAGGGTAGCCGATTATTATTAGTTATTATTATTATTATTATTTATCATTTTATACCTCTTTTCTCCCATTAAATCTCTATGCCAATAGGTTCATTGAAATTGATTTTGGTCAATTACTTGAAATTTAAAATAAACCAGTAAAGATGCAATGGGCCCTGATATACTGTATCATCATAGGGCTCTGGCCATATAGGCCAGAGCCTATATGGCCCTATTTTACACTGGCAGCCAAATCCAGCCTGAATCAGATCTGAGCCACATGCAGCTTGGAATCTGATTTGTCTAAATGAGTCACGTGAACCGTTAGACCAATCATATTTCTATCTTGAAGTGAGTCAGATCTGATTCAGGCTAGATTTGGCTGCCAGTGTAAATCAGGCCTATGTGGCATGCGCCTAGACCACTGGGACAACGGGCGTCCATGAAGGTGACTTCTATGTTTGACAATAGGTTAGAAAGCAATTTAACTTTGCAGACGGTGTTAAAAATGAGTCTGCATCGCTCAAAGGCATTGCCCTAGCGCGTAGCAGTCTGTGCATATCTATCAGCCAACCTGCCACTGTCCCTCCACCAAAAAACACCAATTGTGTTCATATCACCACTCAGCCAAGCCGGGTGCATAGCGTTGGATTGGAGCCCCTAGGCCAGTAGACTCAAACCTATTCTGCTCAGTCACCCCTGTGAATAAAACCCTTTTCATCCATGGCATCCTGAATTACTTGGTAAATTGATTATAGCACCTTTTGTCATTACAATGGCATGGTACATTACCTGGGCATAGATATGTAAACCTTTCCACCAAGACACCCCATTATAGAAGGGAGGGACAAATCGTGTGGCCAAGTGAGTTTAATGTTTAATGTTATCAGACTTTTCTATTTGGATGTAATGTTTAGGCTATCAAGGTCAGAAGGTAGTTTTTGCCAGTAACTGTTCAAGCATAACTTCTGGGTATGATGATGTCATGCACATACCCTCTATTCTTGGTGTGTGTGTGTGTGTGCGTGTGTGACCAAAAATACCTGATCTCATGAATCAGTTTTACTAAGTGGTTAAACTGAAATGATACTGATAAACACCAACAAAACCTGTGTGCGTCTGTGGGCGCAATACATGTAATTCAAAGCGTCTGACCGGAGGACTTCAAACCTACGGTCTGACAACAGTTACAAGGTGTAAAATGGGTACCACAGGTTTTGCATAACTTGAATTCCCAATGGATATTGGCCTAGTTTGTATAAATTCATGTCATATTTTCATCTTTTTTCTGTGTTCTCTTTCTGTGTCAGCTGTCAGGCCTTGCTGGAAAAAGTGGTCACTAAACAAACATGGGAAACTAAATTATGGAATGCCCCCATTGCCCTGACACCACCACCACGAAAAGATGTGGATCAACGTTTTCATTCAAAAATGGCCTGAAGATTTCTACCAGGAGACCACAAGGTGAGGTAAAAAAGGCAATTTCCAATAAGATGTGACATTTACTGCAGAATGTGCAGATGTTTTACTTTTTTTTGTACATTATATACTGTACATTGGACCACAATGCAAATAAGTTCCTTTTGTGTTAAAGGTAATACTTTAGCATGAACAAACACTGTGTTTGTAAACAGATTTGTTTGAAAACAGAATCTAACTCCACCTCACCTCCATCTATTGGTTAATTATGAAACTGCTGGAGACTGTGCAGTGATTTACTAGAACGCTGGCTCACCACACACAAACCCCCTCCCCCTCTCACATTAGCAACGCCTTAATTGAGCCTGACAAATGTTTGGTTTTCATGATTCTGGACCGTCTGCAGGACGAAGAAAGTGTCTGTCCACATGGAAACAGATACAGCATCCAAGTAGAATCAAAATAGAGGGGGGGAAAGCAAAAAATATATAGCCATATATATTTTGATTTTTGGCTAAAAAGTTGCCTCCATTACCTTTAAACTTTTTAAGCCTCAATCAATGATCGACCGCCTGAGCACGTGACGAGGGTTCGACTCCCTAAGCCCTAACAGACTTTGCCGCATGTCACTCCCCATCTCTCACTCCCTTCCCTGTCCGTCTACTGCTCACTATCAGTAAAGATCTAAAAAGCCTCCTAAAACTTCTCTCTTATATCTCAGGGCCCATTGAGCTCAACCTGACTGAAACTGGGCCAGTGGTGTGCACACAGCAGAGGTCATTGCCATTAAGTCAGAGGCAGGTTGGTTTGGACAGACGATATCGATCTGTGGATGGGCGGGGGAGGGGGGGTGCAGTGGACAGAACCAGGTGTGATGACATCAGATCCACAAATGAAACTGCTGGTTCAGTCACTCTGCTGGCTGTGACCTTCCCACACCTCTCACGCACGCACGTGTGCATAGATAATGAAATTGATTGTTTCCAATCATGACCAGGTTGCAACTAGTTGTTCACTAGTCGCGCCCATAAGCAACTAGGCACAACCAGAATCTAGTCGTGGCTAGTAAGAAACTAGTCACGACCAGGTTGCAACCTGGTTGTTGGTCGCTATTGGATCTCGTTGTCTCTTGTCATGCCATGTAAGTCCACGGAAAATCTTTTGTCTTGTCATGTAAGTCCATGGAAAAATACCAGCAACATTGACGCAATGTTTGTTGCGCCTGTGGACACTGTCCAATGGCATCTGCAAGTTGGACAACACCACAGAGCAGTGTGTTAAAGACCAGTGTGGTCTGGTCTTTAACTTTACACCAGAAGAACCATGCAATAACTCTGGGGAGTCCTGATAGACATGGCTGGCAAATGATTTACTGTGAGACTTTGTGTGGTGTTTGTGCAACTGTGCAATGATTATAACTGAATACTCCATGCTTCTACAAACTAGGACTTGACCAATAGGATCCCATTGACCAACCACTGTGGTACTGTTCAGTAATGCTGAGTAATGTTACGCTGGGCAGTGCGTCTGAAAGGACTAGAGGCAGCCAATCAAAAGGCTGTGACAGTGAGACACTGTGTGTACTGCTTTGGACATGACCCCTATGACAAAGAGAAGCCCATTGATGTCCACGTCTTCGACACAGTGACTTTGACCTGGAGGAAGTTGACCCCTGGGAGAGGAGAACTCCACCTTCAGGTTCGCACCAGGCGCTACCACACAGCTGTGTTTATTGAGGATACAATTTACCTCTGGGGATTACATGAGTACCGCACATTCTCAGATAAGTTCTCCAATGTGCTTCATGCATTTGATGTCGAGACCCATACATGGTACAGCCCACAGGTTTCTGGGACGGTTCCAGAGGGTAGATTTGGCCACTCTGCCTGTGTCTTGAGGAAGGACATGTTCATCCATGGAGGATTCATCCGGGGGATTGAACAGTTTGGTTCAGACACCTACAAGTTGAACACCAGTTCAATGTTCTGGACTTTAATCCACACAAGAGGAACTGAAGCTCCTGTTACAGGATATCACTCTGCCACCATCATTGGAACCAAAATGTTTGTGGTTGGGGGTTACAAGTTTGGTCCGCACAACAACTTCGTCAGAGTGCTGGACACTGAGACCAACCTCTGGCTGGACACAACTTCTGCACAGCTTCCAGAAAGTCACTGTGATCATTCAGCCTTTACCTACAATGGAGAGCTGTACATATTTTTTGGCTTCGATATCTGTAAAAACTCAAATTGTATATGGAAATTCGACCCAAAGACCTTCTCCTGGAAGAAGGTTGAACTCAAGGGGAAAGGACCCTTGCGTTGGAAGAGTAGTATGTCCTGTTGCATGGACCTGGTGGGAGATCGCGCCATCCTCTTTGACGACGCCCATGATGACCTGTATATCTTAGACCTGAGCCCTAGCCTGAAGACCGTATGTAAGCTAGCAGTTATTCAGTACCGTCAGAGTCAGTCTGGACTCCCACACAACATCAGGTGGGAACTGGCAGCTATGACATCCCAGGGGACGTCCCAGACATACGAAGAAGAGGTTAGTCCACTCGCATAACACGACTACCAACAGCAACGCTTAAAACAACACTTGAAATGGGAAAAAAGAGATTAAATAACACATAGAAATGCACTCAGTAGAGTGCCAACTTGTGCATTGCGCACAAGTAGGTCATGGCCACTTGTGTGCTAGCAGAGCGAGCCAGCAGAGGGCACCTCAGGAAATAAACACCTCCAGGAGATAATACTCATGACACCTCCAGGACGTGTCATGATAATACTCATGACACCTCCTTGACGTGTCATGAGTATGCTGGTCTCCTGTGACAGTTTGTTTTGTATTCTCTCTCTCTCTCTCCAATGGCTCCCATTAAAAACAATACTTTCAGTGCGCCATTTCTCCATTACATCTATTCTGTGGCGTCCAGCCATGACCCACAGCGTATACTCAGATGGCCATTGCATCATAACGTCGCATCCATACAGGCCGCTAAAGAGCCTATTGCTAGGACAGCTACTGTTGTCATAATATCAGAGTCAAGAAGGTGGAAGGTTAAAGGACCAGTGAATTGAATTTCGCCACCAAGGGCTGCCAGAGCACAAAAAGAGTTAAGAACCCATGAGCTGTCAGTCGATTAAAACATTTAACTGCGATTAATCGCATGATTGCCCAAAGTTAAATTTTGATTAATTGCAATTTAATCACATATTTTCTTATTGGTTCTAAATGTACCTTAAATGGGTGTTTTTCAATATTTGTCACATCAAGGTCCATTCTTTCTTCTCCATCTAAGCCACAGACCACCATTTGATGACATTTATTTAACGTCCATACATAACTTAAAGAATTTGTCCACAATTCCAAGCTGTATTGATTCATGGCTGAGTTAACTGGTAATTAACTAGTCCCATCAATACAGTTTTAATGTTAATAGAGCAAACTAATGTATTCACGTGTGTAGGACGAACACACACAGGTTATTAATGAAGCAGAATTATTTTGTCCTTAACCCCCCCCCCCGGTGTCCAGGATGGTCTCTATAGCAACCAGTATCTTCCTGGTGAAGAAGAGACCTGTGTGTCTGTGTGTGTAGAGTTAATGTTATTTGTTGTGTGTTGCTCTCAGTTGATGCTTATCAGGACTCGCCCATTACTGGTATTGTATTTCTCACTCTCTTTCCGTCTTTGTGAGTAAGCGCTCTATACAGTAGGTGTGTATTGCAGGTCCATAGATATCACTTCCATACAGCCCGAGGGCCAGACACGGCCCCTGAACCATCTCTATACAGCCTAAACAAAACATAACCACAGAAAAAGATAAATAATGAGAAGCAGCTGATTTTGGCAATAAAACACAAAAAATATAAAGATATAAAATACTATCCTATTTTAAATACTGAATGTATAATCTTTCTATTGTGACCTCAGAACACAGCAGTGACATATGTCAGAGTGACAATCCTACAGATCTGTAAAATAGAAAAGCAGCATTGTGCGACTACCAAACCATTGCAGGTTTAAAAAGGTTTCATGACATTCATTTGCATTTGTCATTATAATTCCTTTTCTTTTTATGACCTCAATTATGCCCACACAACCATGTTCTGAAACCTTTTGAGCTACAATAAAAACAGGCAGAATCCCTCAACAGTGACATCTGCTGGCAAATTCCTATTCCTGCCAAATGTTGTAAAAAGAAGATCAGCACCAACATAAAGCTCATCAATTTACAAACCCACGCTGTAAAATATCATTTAAGATGGTAGTATTGTGACTGGACATGGCAAAACACAATTTAGGCCATGTTATCGGCTGGCTGATCCACTGACAAAATGTATATTGTGCTCTATGACAGTTGGACAGTCTTGGACACATTGCTGTCCAGGCTTGGAGTTGGACATGATGGGACAACTCCTGCTCCCTCAGGCGGTCTCTCTAACCATTCAGAGAGGCCATCCATCCATTTGGTTTCATTTTACACTCTCAAGAGTTCAAATATTCATCATCCGAATTAGCCCAAGTCTACACAACTAGAGAATGTAGAAGACGTCTGTATGTTTGACGCTTTGTTTCCCAAACCTATTGTGGACAAAAACAAAATAAATCTTTAGTTTTGGTTCCGTGTGACTACAATGTCATCAAATGGTGGTCCGTGGCAAATATTGCATAAATAGTGGGCCCCTGGTATCAAAAATGTTGAAAACCACTGATTCATCAATATTTATGTTTCCCTCTTGAAAATTAATCAGATGTTAAATTGTTACTGTGTTACATGGACATTTTCATTTCTTTGGTTCAGCCGTGCCGGTGCAAATTATGAATGTATGGCCAGACCCATTAAAAATAAAGAATACATGATCTTGCGCATGGCCTCTTACACGGAAGTTGAACTTCTTTTTTGCTTCAGCTGTGCTGGTGCAGTCATTATGAATGAATGGCCAGGGAGACACATTAAAAATAAAGAATAAATCACGTGTGCATGGCCCGTGTCCCTGGACAATAGTGAGAATGCCACCGCCAGCTGGTTGCAGGACAGCAGACAGGCAGGGGTCCAGGTGACGGAGCGCTGCAGTATGAAACGCCATACTGACACCATTTGTCCTTCCACTACCACACACTACCTCCTACCAGCCATTGCCACAGCAATTAAATGAAAGTGCATATCTTGAACCGCAGCTTCTGGGTTTCATACCGACACCAGTTTCACACTACAGCAATCAAATCTAAGTGTACCACTTTGAACCGCAGCTTATGGGTTTCATCCTGTGTGAAACAAAATATAGACAGCTTTTGACCTTCCACTACCTAGCAGCTATTGCTACAGCATTCATATTAAATTAAACATTTCGGACGGGCTTACCAAATGGTGCTTTGTAATGGTGCCTTTTTTCCATGCAAGGCAGCAATCTGCACATCTGCAGAAATTAGGGTATTAGTGTCTTGCTCAAGGACACTTTGACAAACTCTGGAGGAGACCAGGTTTGAACTGGCATCCTTGCAGTTCCCATCCAGTGACTCTACCCGTACCGCTGTATGACCTACAGTACAGTGAAGATAGGTATATTTTTAAGTTATGGTTTAGATTTTATTTACATTTTTCTGTACTGTAAATATAATACGGTAATGTCATTTGCTTCCTCAGTTTTACTACTGCTGCTACAAACCTTTAAAGGAACCAAAGCGTAATATAATAGGCTTATTATATACGCAAGTCTTGAATCTATTTTGAACATAAAATATGCTGGCACCTCGTCCCGCTCCTTTCTAAAGCAGAGACAAACAAGTGTTTGAAACAAAGACACGTTTGCGTACACAGATACAAGCACAGGCAATATGCTACATAAACTCACAAACCCCACACATCCACAAACGGAAGCAAAGTCATGTACACCACAGCGAAATACAAGCGCACACAGATGCTTTCTAGAGTTAATTGACCAAAAACCAGGTTAGTGAGAGTAATGAGGTTACTGCGGTTTCCCCTTCACTCACCTTAAATGAAGCATTACCCTTCAGTGTTTGTGTGTGTGCCCGCAATGTGCATGTGCGTGCATTACTGTATATGCATACTGTATGCAACTAATGACAGTCATATAATTGTGTTTAAACACACACACACACAAGGTCATGTGTGCATACAAGAGCATGTACACTTCATCATTGTCAATCGGTAATAACATTACAAAAATTGGACAGTGTGTGCATGCATGCTGTGTCTATGCACAGCATGATGATTTGTTTGGGGGTATGGGTTGGGGGGATTCATGTCTCTGCTTCCAATATCCTCTCAGCTATTCATTTATGTTTGGTGGGGATACGTTTTATCCACGGCTCTGGTCAAACTGATTGATATTTATGGAAGGCTTTACCTTTCGTGTATCGCGCTGTCATTGGAAGAGACTGTGCCTCTATTCCGCCTTGTAAATGAATACGAATGAAAGAAAATGTTGACAGGGAATATTGCATTTTGTGTTGGAACTTTTATTTGGAAGCTCCTGCCTCCGAGCTTTCAAGCTCCCAAATAGTTTCTAAAACTGTATACAGCACTCACATGGTAGAAACATCCTAGATCCGAAGACTCCATGCACATAAATGCACGGGGGGGAAAGAAGCAAAAGGCTCCCTGGCTGGCCAGGGAGAGGCAGTTTAGAGACCAGAATTAGTGCATTAGTGCATTTTGTGAGGGTATATCCTCTTTCTCTTGCCATGTTGCTAGTTTTTAAAGTGAAAACAATTGTGCCAGGTCCATGACCACAAACACACGCAAATAGCCAATTGTGAGGTTGTACATCTAAATGCTAGACGGCTCACATAGTTTACCTGGCGGCCATCTTAGTGGGGGTGCACCGTGCACTACTGTACACTACAGAAATACTAATATTGACTTATAATTATGTTTCAGAATGATCAATCTAATACTACACCTTTTATATGAACACCATAAAAGCAAGTAAGTGGACATCTATATATCAAGTTAATATTTTAAAAATACATGCCCCATTGAAACCAATTTACAATACACCCAAGTAAGATTCCCGCCATATAGGGAAGTTGCTCTCCATTGGCCAGCAGCACATCTTTCTTATGTTATTAAAGCATTTAAACCCCAGCATCCGTGTTGTGAACAAACTGTTTCAACTACTTTCTAGTGTATCGTATGAAATTTATTCTTCAGAATAACACCATGACACCTTTTTTTTGCGGTCCACCAGCGATAGAAAACTTTTCTGAACTTTTAACTTAACAAGAACCTTAAAAGAAGCAAATGAAAGCAACACATCTTTTTACACCAGTATTTTTTAAAAGCAATACTCAAATGACAAAACTAAACACAAATAAAAACAAACGTGTGTAAAATGAGTGTTGTCTTATATAATAATTATGACGACGATTATTATTATTATCATTAACATTAATACATGTTAAACAAACGCTTGCCTGTGAACTGCAACAATAAACCTGCACATCAAATCAAACACAGTTTTCCCCAATCAAGATCCCCAAACCTCCCCGATTTGATGAAGTCACAGCTTTGGGTTTTACCAGGCGAGGAAGTGGGTGTGGTCATCGGTAGAAGGGCGGGGTCTGTTGGAAGTCCCTGGAACCCAAGAAGAAGAAACCTGGCAGGATGGGAGCGTGGAAGGCCGAGACAGGCATGCCTACAGGCGCACAATGCAAAACATTCATTACGCAAAAGGTATCACGGAATAAGAAAATATATAAACGAGTTGTGGGTGTTACAGGAGTATATGGACATTTCATTTAACACATTTCATATATATCACATAGTGTTGAAACAGTGCATGATACAACATATTACAGTACATTAGTATTTATTCTGGCTCCAATATGCAGAGGCTATACTGGACAGATATTGGGCTGTTGGTTCTTACCACTTAGTAATTAAGGCTCTGTTCTATTTAGTGTAACACAGTGGTTCCCAAACATTTTAATTTCAGGGACCCCATAACTCTGAGCGTGCACAAACGGAAACCAAATGGTCACACCCATAAGGGGCCATTTGAACCACTCCTCTAGAAATCATGAGTGAACCAGTAAGCCCAGTTTTTTCATTTAGCCAACATGCACATAATCAGCATCCCGACTGCCATGCATAGAGCGTATTCAATCTATACTTTTTCATAGCAGATGTACAAGCTTGCAGCATGGCACAAAGTGACAAGTTGTGAGCATGTATATCTGATATTTTATACAGTAGATTGACATTGTCTCAATCTGTTCTGGATCAGTGGTTCTCAAAGTGAAGTCTAGGGACTCACAGGGGTCCTTGCGGGTCCCCAGCTAATTTATCCATTTATATGTTTGCCTACTTTAAAATACCGGCTCACAGCTTGTCACTTTGGGCCATGTTGCGAAGCTTGTACATCTGCTATAAAAAGTGGTATAAAAATAGTTGAGATTTGATTTATTTACACAAATCTTCTCTTCTAGTCCCGCCACACACAAAACAAAGCAGATGGTTAACTACCAATCAGAGATCCTTGACACAAAAAGGTTTGAGGACCACCGTTTTGGGTTACTTGTTTAGTCCTAAAGAACCAGAGATCTAAACACACTCAAAGGTTAAATGCGTTTGCTTTTTGTAGGACAATTTAAGTCAGTCTAGCGTACACATTTCAGCCCGGCTGTATCACACGCATTGACACCAGACACTGAATCCCTCGGTCTCCTGCATTGTGCTGAGCTGTTCCTACTCAAAACCAGTAGAGGAGACGAGAGTGGCGGCGATGATGGACGAGGCGATTCGCCGCGTGGCGGCCGCCACGCTCCGTTTGCATTCAACATAATTACCAGCAGGTCTTTGTTATGCTAAAAAAAAGAGTCGAGTTTCTGCCCGGTCAGGTCTCTGAGGACAGGTCGGCTCAGGTTGGGACGGCATCAAGACTTCCCTGGACTAGAGAACACACGTACAGGAAGCCACCCAGCAACCACCCAGGGAACACCGTCCGTCAGCAGAATCACACACTTCCGATTCCCTTTCTCCTGATCATACGCCCCCAAAAAAGTAGAAATACAACCTCACGCAGGCAGGAACAGGATAATGGATAGAATAAAGGTCATTTCAAACAGGGAGACATGCTTTAGGGCAGGGGTTTTCAACCTTTTTGACAACAGGGACCACCATTTATTCAGTATTTGAGCCACGGACCACCATTTGAGGACATTTTCATCCCAAAGACCTAAAACTAAAGAATTATTTTGTTTTGTCCACAATTCCAGGCTGGATTTGGCAAACAAAACAGTGTAGACTTCTTAATTAAGTGGCGCTAACTCAGAGGATGAATATTTTAACTCTTGAGTGTAAAATTTTTTACGTTCTCAAGAGTTACATCTGGTTAAACAACTTAGCCGGGGACCACCTGGAACCCTCTCAAGGACCACTGGTGGTGCCCGGACCACCTGTTGAAAACCCCTGCATTAGGGCGATATTCTTGTCTTTGTCGTTTTCCTAAGCCAATAATTTGTTGACCGGAGGAGTCAACGCTCTCAATGACTCTTTGGCCAAATTACTGGCTTAGGAAAGCAATAAAAACAAACTTCATCAGGCATGGCTGGGCGAGGAACGTCCAAGTGAGTGAAATGTTGCGTCAATATGTTTTGTAAGTGAAGACTGACAGCTTGTGTCTCCTGAATAAGAACTATAGTGTTCATTATGGTTAAATCAAACCTTCTCGACCGGCATGTGATTTGATTTATCGATTCAGTTTTATTGGCTCGATTTCTCATTTGTTTTATATGCTTCCTTTGCACTTCCTAATTCTTTTACTTGGTTGTAATGTTGTTACTTGCTGACTTTTATTGTCCATGAAGCACAATAGTGTGAGAAGTTATTATGACAAGATCCAGCTGGCCGCGGATTACATACTGAATGGAGAACAGTACTTTTACTATTTTTGCCTGACCCAGTCATATCACCAAGATTAGGCCCGTACAATTAATCATTTTAATAGTAATGGTGATTTGCCTTCCCACTTTTAAAACTTGAATCTGAGGACGATCTAGAGAGAGAGGGACTTTATTATTTCCACTCAAAAATGTTGAAAATGGGTGGAATTCCAATTTAATGGTTTTGTGTGTCATGCTTTTTGTACTATCCTTTTAGCATTACTGCATAGCTGTACCGCTGTACTTTACAACCCGTTAAAAGTATTGAATCAACCAAACAGTCTGAATATCATTCAAACTGCGTGCTCCGCCCCCAGAATGATCCACTACAATGATGCAAGTCAAGACTAGCACTTAGAATGACATATTCCTGCACACAGCAATGTTAATAGACTCTACAGTGCATTCAGTCATCAACATGACTGCAGATGGTCTTGACTCGGAAAGCACTGCATTCAATCTTCCATCCGCTCGCTCAGTCCCTCTTCTTTACAAGTCTATTACTGTATCTCCCGACTGGCTAACGTTCATTTAAATTCAATCAATTGTGATAAATACATAACAATTTAATTGTGGCTGTGATCACGCAGCCATGACTAGCATACATTCATGAAGTGGGGAGAATTAGTTGAAATATGGGAGGTTTCTGCTGATAGTGATGATATGGAGTTTTTTTCCTCCTGTTCGGCAGTCACATTAAAGGCGTTTTCAGCAGCATTCGATCGATGTCAATACACACTGCAATGAAGCCTCCCACTGGGACACAACGGACACTAACTGTTATACTGCTACTCTGATTCCATCTGTGTTTAAACTCTCACTAGAACAAATTCTGGTGGGAATCTACAAGCTCACAACACCTCACAGCACTATTCTTGATAATGAGGTTTGGTGTAGGAAAAAAAAGATATTGGGGGAAGTGGTTAACTGTCTGAAAATAGACATCAATGTGAAAACACTGATGCGTGCGGTCAACCAAGCCTATGAATTAATTCATACCTAACAAGCCACCGGGCAGGTTGAGGGTTCTTATGTTGGGGTTGTAGGCTGGCATCAACATGGGCACCATCACCATGGGGGGAGGCAGGGCTTGTAGAGACTCCCTTTGTGCAGTGTGGCGTGTTAAGGCGACTTCAAGGTTGGCCAGAGCACCGGCGGGAGGAGCCGTCTTCTGGTGGAACAGAGTTATGAGCGTTGAGATCACTATAGATTCTTTTCCAGACATGCCTGACTTCATATACACTGACTGGCAAAACACTGAACAGCATGATAGGGAGCGTTGGAGTTTGGAAGCGCTCATTGGGAATCACTAAATTGCACGTCACGCAACGCACGTCAGGCAACAGGACGTCTCGTCACAGAAAATGAGTGCTTTCAAACTCTGGCACACTAACAGGGCAAAGCCTGAAAAACCAAAAACTTTAATGAACCTTTAACTGAAGTAAAAATATCCAGATGCCCCAAATGTGAATTCTACTGGGAGGAAGAATGATTTATACCGAAAGTGTGGAGAAGTTGGGTCAGCCCTGGGGGAGGGAGGGTGGGTTGGAGGGTACAGCTGGAGACTGAGAACCAACAAGGACGGCATACAACCGCCAGGGGCATGGGGTGCCACCCCTTACTTCCATATAACCTCAAATTTAATTATTTTAGGCACATTTCCTCCACCGCTGAGTATGTTGGTTAGATCAGCCCTGAGTGCATCTCATTGTTCATTCCTGTGTCCTTACATTTTTGGCATGTCATTACAGAAAACATTGCCACCATATAACTTTCCCCCCCTTCCAGAGCTGATGTGGGCAAAGAGCCAACATCACAGGGTACAAAAGAAAGAACGCCCCCACCCCCCTCATCTTGCCCAGGTAGTGGGCAAGATAATACAAGCAGTTTTTATAACGAGGTTTGTGCCACACGCAGTGAATATTCTCACTTCACCGTTTCAATTGGACAATTTCTGATTTCTAACAAGCTGCGTGTTCATCATTAAAATAGTCAACCCCGCAGGAGCATGCCGTTTATGTCCAGGTAAGGATTGCATTTGAATCTATTGAACCCCCCCAGCCCCCTCCCATTCCAACTACTCAGTTCTACTCACTTTGGAGTCATCTTCCAGCAGGACACTCTCTGCCACCACAACAGCAGTTGGGGTGGGACTGAGCCTGGAGTGGGTGGGGCTAGAGTTGAGAGGGGCAGTGTCTGTGTCGTATGGGGCGTGGCCATCACTGTCAGGGGCAGAGCTATGGCTCATGAGGGCGACGTTGTGGCTGGTAGAGGCAGGGCTTTGGCTGGTAGGCACAGGGGTAGGGACAGAGCTTTGGCCCTTAAGCACAGGGGCAGTGGCAGAGCTTTGGCCGGTAGGCACAGGGGTAGGGGCAGGGCTTTGGCCGGTAGGCACAGGGGTAGGGGCAGGGCTTTGGCCGGTAGGCACAGGGGTAGGGGCAGGGCTTTGGCCGGTAGGCACAGGGGTAGGGGCAGGGCTTTGGCCGGTAGGCACAGGGGTAGGGGCAGGGCTTTGGCCGGTAGGCACAGGGGTAGGGGCAGGGCTTTGGCTGGTAGGTGTGAGGGTTGGAGCTGGATTATCGCTGGTAGAGGCAGGGCTTTGGCTGGTAGGCACAGGGTAATAGCTGATAGGGGCTGGGTTGTGGCTGGTCGGGGCAGGGCTTTGGCTGGTAGGTGCAGGGTAATAGCTGATAGGGGCTGGGTTGTGGCTGGTAGGGGCAGGGCTGTGGCTGGTAGGTGCAGGGTAATAGCTGGTAGGTGCTGGGTTTTGGCTGGTAGGTGCAGGGTAATAGCTGCTAGGTGCTGGGTTGTGGGTTTGACTGGTAGGGGTGGTGGGGTTGTGGCTAGTAGGGGCAGGGCTATGGCTTGTATGGACAGGACTATGGATAGTAGGGGCGGGACTATGGATAGTAGGGGCGGGGTCTGAGGTGGGTGGCTCAGGCTCACCATTCCACTGGCGGTCCCATTCACAGGTGAACAGAGCATCAAATGGGTTGGACTTCACTCCTTCCTGGGGACATACAACATTAGTTAGTACCAAAGATACCCTATGTATGAAGATATGCAACCTTGCATTGGCGCGTCTATAGACAACATGAACTACAAAGCCTACAAATGGTCTCCTAAATAGTCATGGTTTTCTCCTCTCTGTTGTACAGGTATGTCAAATTGCAGATTACAAAGAGACTCTTCCTGACTCCTATCAAATCTTGCGAGAGTTTCTTGGTGGGATAAAGAATAACTGATAACAATGTGAATTTCTTCTGATTTGTTTAGCCAATAGAAGCCATTTTACTATGAATATGTTGCAAATAATATACACCTTTTGATGATCGGGACCAGTATTTAGTTCACTCTACCACTGGAAATGAATAGTCTCCAACATTCCTCTGGTCTCCATCTAGAGTCAGGAAGCAACGTAGGTTTGCCCCTCTTGCCATTGACCTCTTGGTTAGTACCAGTGTGAAATGCTAACCGATCCAACGTGTGGCTTTGTGCATATCCATACACAGCCTCCCAGCTTTGCTGGATCAAACTCTATAACTTTACAACATTGAGCCAGCTCTCTCTCTGCTGGCATTCACTTAGGTGTGTGCACGCGTGTGTGTGCGCGTTATGTTTTAAGCTGCAGCCCAGGTTCACAACACGACTATAAAGGGAAGAGCACAATTGACAATTGAAAACACCTTCTATACTAATTAATTAACCCTGGAAATGCTCTCTAGTGTCACTCGCACCACCAGCAGTAGAGCGTTTGCCAGCGTTTTGCATAATGGTCGCAACGGTTTGCATAATGGTCGTTCCGGTTTGCACGTTTGGTTTAAGCATAGGTCTTAATGAGGTTAGGTATAGGTTTAGTAGGGAAAACCGTTGACTGTTGTGCTAAACGGTTGCGACTATTACCAAACGGTTGACTGTTATGCAAAACTGTTACAATGGTTATAAAGCCGTTGTAACGGCCTTCGCAACGATTTGGCCGTCTCCCGTCTTGGGCCACATTTACACAGCAAGGACCAGAATAGAAAAGGAGTGCCGTTACATTATGCGGTGGTGCTACAGTAATTTAAAATGCAGCAGTGTGCATGCCATTTGGCAGTGATGCAGTGCCAAATAGACCATTCACGGCCGCTTGAATGCTTTTCATTCTCCAACTTCAATGAAAGGAATTCACTATAGTAACCTTTTCATGAATTATATTTGTACTCATAGGCTCTTTTCCAAGTTTCAACGCCAAAATAGTAGTAGTAGATATTGAATGTTCATTTTATCCTTGTCTTGAGCTTCTGTTTTGGACCAAGTTTAAATGTGTGTATTGTAGATAAAAACGAAGTTTTTCAGTCAATATTATTTTCTTCATCAAGGGCATAATAGTGTTGGCCAAATGAAAAATGGAAATTATAGTATCAAAATGTGTGTAACCAAAAGTAAGATATCTGCATAATGTGGCTTCATATTGTTTTTATGAAAAACACCCATGTATCCTTAAAAATGGGCCTCAGAGACCCTAACATAGGGAGCCATAGACTTCATTCCAAACAAAGGGTCTTTTGCTCCCTTGTGTGTCTATTATTCATCACAAGCACATGTCAGGTATGGTACAACTACACAACCATCTGCCTTATCACCCATTTTGTTGTTTTTCCTGTAACTTAAAAGGTGCGGTGAACCGGACATGGTGGGGTTTTTATTATTATGGATCCCACCCGATAATCTGGCACAGAGTTTCTGAACCAATCAGAGCATGCATCCCTTCAGACGATGGGATGGCATAGTAGGAGGGAACGGCTTACACTTAGCTATATAAACGCTTTGCTTGGAATGTTTTTTTTTTAATATACAACTTGTCGCTCAGCTCTGCCACTTTACTACTACAGTATGTGGCTTATTTCTACCATATAATGTGTTTGGATATACTGTATATTCTAACGTGATGATTGAGTTTAAAGCTAAGGGAAGTGATTTCACTTTTGTCAGGTATCACCCCAAAAAAAAAAAAATCTGTTAAAATGCCCTATTCTAAGGTGCGCAGACCATATATGAAGTTTGCCCCTCCCCATATTAGCAGAGGGGCTAATAAAAGCCTCCTTTTGGCCGCCACAACTTCTAGCCAATCAGGATCGAGCAGAGGCTGGGCGCGTGCTTGTGCCCAGGCTCGTAACCCAGTGTGCGTGTGCACATCATAACGATGGCCAAGCTCTTACGCTAGCAACAGAAACTTCCAATTCCAGTCGAAAAACAAGCAAAAAGAATCAAAATCGTGGAAGTAAAGAAAGCTGCTGTTGGAGAGAAGAAGGGACGCTTATAAAGAAAAGGTTTACATTGCGACTACATTACATTGGGAGCTTTTGGAGAAAAGAAGAGAAGAGAAGGAGGACGACGCAGACGTAGCATATTGTTCTAATGTTCTTCATGCATATTTCCAGTAAGTATCGTAATATCTGGTTATTGTATAGTTCATTTAGTAGCCGGTCCCCGGACCACCTGTTGAAAACCCTTGCCTTAGCGGTAACAGTCTGAGCCCCCCACCACACAGATAAAATCGTATTGTGGACCTTTTGCCCAACGCTATTGTTTTTCAACCAGGATCGTCCTTCACTAGTAGGCTACTAAGCTAACAATATTGCCAAGAGAATGTCTTCATATAGCTTTTTCGCCGGTGAAAAACAATCACGTTCTGCCCAAAAAGTCTGTGTGGTGTGGTCAGTGTTTACACTGAGGACAACAGAGCCGGATATAGAGGGAGGCGTGGGTGGGCAGAGCCCAACCAAACGTTCGTCCTGCCCACTGTCTTTTTTCCCCCCAATATAAAAGCATCACAAAATATCTGTAAATTATCTTATCTGATTGGGCGGAAATCAATAATAGGGATAATATAGTGTCAATTGGGGGATACGTCATATGAAAAACATTCTTCCAGCCCACCCTAATATGGCTGGCTAAATCCGGGCCCTGAAGGACGGTAGTGTTTCTAATCACACAAGCCCTGTTTGTTTTGGTGCGCAGGCAAAACGTACTTTATATAATTCCAGAGTTTTTTTTTTTCTGAGTGTGGTTAGGTTATAAGCCTAACTGTAAAAAGTGACGTCTTGTCTTTCTTTTTTTTCTCTCTCCCCAGGCGCGGACAACAAGAACCCAGGCTTCTGAAAGACTACAGACTACAGAGGACATTTCTAAAAAAAAAAAAAAAAAAAAAAAAAAAAAAAAAAGGCTATTGGAATTATCTGTTTTGGGCTGCAAACCCACGTTTGAATAATAATAATAATAATAATAATAAATAAATAAATGCTGCCCTCACGTGTGCTATATATCCATAAAAACATTAGGTTGCCCTGTGTAGTTTGTAATTTATCAACGGCACAACAAGCCAGCTTTGACTGCCAACAATAACTACAGTACATAATCGAACTATAGAAACTGGAGGCCTCATTCATCTTTGTTTTGTCTTTTCTCTATTGCCATGTAAAGATGCATTTTATGTCATGAAAGGTGGTGCAATACAAATAAAGCTTTATTATAACCCGACTACAGATATGCAGTCAAATGTATTCTACAGTACAATGCATAAGTGACAATTTCAATGAAGCTACCGGTAATATGGAAACATTTTGACACATGTTGTACCCTCTCAGTAAGGATATGTAGGCTACTTTTACCCCTGCACTTTCAATGATGTTATATGGAGCATTTAGTATCCCAAAACATTGATAATTGATCCATCCAACTTTTATCAAAATCATATAAAAGGGGGAAAAAACGTCAAATTCTGTCTTGAATGCAGAAACACTTGGTGTTATGTAATGGAGTGAAATATAGAGTGAAAAATAAACATTGCCAATTCTGTAGACCAGTGGTTTTCAACAAGTTGTCTGAGGAGCGTAAACATGAAACCATTTCACCATCTGAATTATCCCAAGTCTACACAACTAGAGAATGTAGATTAATGGTCATTTTGATCTGATGTTTGCCTGTTTTGTTTCCCAAATCAAGCATGGTATTGTGGACAAAATACATTTTTAGGATGGGGTCTGTGGGGCTAAAATGAATGGTGGTCCGTGGATCAAATGCTGAAGAAATAGTGGGCCCTGGTGCCAAAAAGGTTGAAAACCACTGCTTTGCATATATGTCGCATTGATCACAGATCAAACAACGTATTCTAGCTGATGTATGGAAGTGTTTGGAAGAGACGATCGCCGTTTTGTTTTTTTCCATCCTGTTCACGTGTCTGGAAGTCCAGTGCAGTCCAACAACAGACAGACATCCTTTTCGTTCGGGGTTTGACCAGCGGCGGCCCGGAGCCGTGTAATACAGTATGTCAGCTAACGATCGTAGCTCCGACGGACCCCCACTCTCTGCTCCGTCCCTCCGCTCCGAGAGCGGAGGGAGAGCTAACCGATCGGCTTCCTCAAATGGACACCAGACACGCAAACAAAGGGTGGACGGTGCTATGAGTAGAATCTGTGGTGGAGGATGAGAAGTGGAGTGGAGTCTTGTTGTTTTGGTTCCTTCACGGGGGCAGCCATGTTTTAGCTCTCTTTACTCTGCGCGTTCACGAGGGGTAGCTACTATTGGGGGCCCCTAGCGCAGCAGACTGGTACTACATGATGAATTTCAAATCACTTCCCTTAGCTTTAAAGTAAACTGACTAAAACCAACCTTGTGGTGACCTTGTGGTCCAAATTCGAGCACTCTATACTGACTGAGCAACCCAGACACTGTGCATACAGTGTTGTGACGCATGTGTGCTTGCAGTGACAGTGTGTGTGGTTGTACCTGGCTGTGACAGTTCACCTTGGAGAAGTCGATGAACTCCAGGGCTGGCATGTCATCAAACACCCCTGTGTCTGTCTTTACCTCCTGAAATAAACACACATGGTCATATCGACATAAAAGGGTTAGGGAGGACGCCACATAGAAAATGAACGCAGATTAGAATCACCATCATTCAGGACTCTACAAATATATAACAGTTAAATGTAATATAGATGTATGTGCATGCATAAAGTAAAGAGAAATTGAGTGGCAACATGAGTTTGGTGCCATTTAATGTCATGTATTGCAGTCAGATTGCACATTTTTGTTTGGATGTGTGTTGTCAAGGCCAGAAAAGTTGTTTTTACCCCACCAACAAAGCATTCCTACATAACTTTTGGTTATGGTGAGTGACGTCACGTGTAAACCCTCCTATAGTGCTGTTACTCACAAAATACGTTATCAGCCTTCTAGACTGAATATTCTACCAATTAGTCAACTCTACAAGCAATAGATCAGACATTCACAGATAAGACTTTGGGTTTGGAGTGGTGGTGTTTGGGTCGGTGTACCTTTTGTGTGTCTGGGGTCGGGGCGGGGCTGCTACTTTCACATTGCTGTGATGTGATTGGTGGAGGCGAAGAGCGCAGCATGGGTTCTTCTGGGTCCAACAGAGTCTTACCCAGATACAGACTCACTGGGTTGAACTGGACGCAATGCTGAGAGAGAGAGAAGTAAACATCAATACTGTGTTGTGTCCATCTGTGTGTGGGGCGGAGCTTAACGTCCATAGTTCAGTCGTCGCTTAGGTATTCAGATTGCAGAATACCCAAGCCATATATGGAGAATGATTCCTGTATCCGTGACCTGTATCCTGAAGCATGTTTGCCACGTTTGCACGTCTATTGTTTTTTTGCGTCCAAGATTTTCTTGTTAAATGTGAACGCAAATAAGCTAAAGACTTTAAATGCGTGTACAATACATACAGCAGTGGTAGTGGTAGCACACAGCTGTGCGTGTCCCTGTGCGTGCAGGACGGTGTGTGTGTACACGTCGTCCTCAGAGTGCGTGTCACACAGGTAGAGCTGCAGCACGTCGTCATGGTAACCCTGCAGAGCCGCCACCAGGAGGCGGTCGCAGCACATCCTCTTGAAGCAGGAAGTGGCTTCGTTACTCCACACACCCTGCAAAGAGACGCAGGAAATGAATACACCGCGACGCCTTCCCGGAGTCCCAACAGAAATAGATTGATATAAGATTTGAAATTGATCACTTCAGCAACAGCTTAGACCCTCCATTAGTAAATAAATAGATATTCCTTGTGTCCAAATCCTTGCGCATGTGCATGTACTGTCACATGATTAAGCCATGTAGAGTGCTATAGAATAAATGTAATTCAGGGATTCTGTGGATGAAAGTCATTCATAGTGGTGACCTGACTACAAAAGGTTTAAGAACCACTTACAGTATAATGTACACAATGAAACAATACAGAGTATAGTAATAATAAATATAATAAATATTAATAAACAATGTTACAAAGTGTTTCACAGAAGAACCAATACACATACAATAAGCCCCAACAATAGAATAAGCAAAGAAATCCAATATATTAAAATGCTGGGAATACCAGCTGCTGAGTCGAGGGACATGCTATACTAAAACCTGAGTAAATACAGCTAGTGTATGTGATATAATGGTCAAACTTACTCCTGTGGGTGTGATTCCAGCCAGTGATGAGGGCACTGCCTGTGCTGGGAGCTCAGAATAGCATGACCTGGCAAAACATACAGCATATCCTTGTTTTAGTTAACGCTATGGTTGATCATAAAACGGTATCACACAAAAGCAAGCAGATCTACCTTTGCTAATTTTGCCTCCTTTTTTGGAATCCTAAAGAATAACAATGGACCTTAATATCTCATGCCAGAACCACTAAAATCATGTGTATATGGCCAAGGACCCACAACTAAAAATATGAAGTTAAAAACATTTTCTGTAACAGAATACACAAAGCTTTTTAACATTTTTTTCTGAGCGTATGGAACCAAATGGGTCCATTTGGTTCCATTTCTACACCGGAATAAGGTTGTGTTTCACCATGTTAATTTCACCATGTTTTTTTTACAGACCTTCATTTCTGCGAAACACAGCATGGGGGAACTTTTTTTTTATCATCATGTCCACACAACATTTCTAGGGTATATTAATGACATAGTAAAATGTTGAAAATGGGTGGAATTCCCCAAGAGTGAAACATTTTTGAAAAATGCTGTTTTTCTTTCCACAGGCGTAATGACATGACAAAAGGCTCCATTGTGCCGAGTGCTGACTGAAGGTCACATGTGCAGACAGGTCAGACTAATGGTGCCTTGTGCTCGTTGACCCCAGCACTTTCGTCTAATTATCTTCTTAATGTGACAGCGAGATGAACTACACTGCTCACTTCTGCAAATGGTGGCAGCATTGGTCACGGTCAACATGACTGGGCGATATACAGGTAGTAGTAATGATAGATGATGACTCAGGCCAGTCACTAACCACAAGGTCACCGATCTGGTGATCATCACTTATTGAGATTGGGAGGTCGAGGGACCATGGCAGAGTCTCTTTGTCTCTTTCGGGTAACAGCCCCTTATCTCATGACCTTTTCGAAAATGAACGTCCCATTTGATCATAGTACAGTCAGTGTCACATTCAAAGCATCAAAGGAAGCAAAAGGTGCAAAGCTTGGTTATGTGATAAAATAGTTTGTAGACGTTATAGTAACTTGCAATGGGTCTGGTATTCAAGATTCTTAAGGGACCATTACTGCACCCGTCTAAAACTACTAATTTCTAAGAAATGCCAACGGGCACCACACCAACGGGATCTCCACTGATCTCATTCCCAGCTGATTTGGCACAAACATGGGGAGGAGTAATTATTAATACTATTTATTATGCCACCAAAATGTACTACAACCAACCAGCCATAAAAATGTGTGATTCCCTACCATCCTTCGAAACCGATATGAAAGAGTACCTGTCTGCAAACTTGGCCTAGATCTTCATCTGGCCAAAGGAAATCTCACCCTCCCTCTGAAAATATTACAATATTAAATAATGGTTGTATGTCTAGAATACACAATAAACAAGCACACAGGGCTTTCCGTCGTTTCCGTCTTTTTAAGTATACAATCAACCAACCTTTTTGCTAGTAGCGAGTATCTAGATATGGCTACTATAGCAGATATCTTAATCACAACAGTTATGGAGCTAATTTAGATGGCACATGATTTAAACAGATGCTAGGTTCATCATTTAGCAGGTAACTTACAGTATATTCTAATGCACAGATTACTATGCAGATAATGTATGGTGGCACCAGTGACACCTGTGAAAAGGTTGGCCTGGAGCATAGTTGTTCTCGTCAACGAAAACTAAAACGAGACTAAACTAAACGAAAATCACGTGCATAAACAATAACTGGGACTAAATCAATATGCAATTTCGTTGACTAATAAAGACTAGACGAAAATGTAGTTCACAAAATAAAGACTAAGCTAAAATCTATTGTCATTTTCGTTCACGAACGAAGACGATACGAAAATTGTATTATAATGATCGTATCTCTGCTGAGTGCTTACTATTTTGCTATGAGTTGCACGCTGGGTTCGGAAGTGTACGCCGGGACTGTCCGGGAGCACAGTCGCCTATCACTTTGTATACAGGCATTGTGGTCAATTGTCAGCGTGCATCTAACCCACCCTACCCCCACAATCACTCCTCCTTTCAACTTTACAGCGGGACAGTGCGGTTGCAGCGGCTAATAGTAAACACTACTACTACTACAAGCCATGTAGATTTTCCTCAATCCTCATATTTCATGGGCGAAACCATAAATAAACTATGCTTTGCACGGAGATGCGCAGAATAAAACCGAATGCTTGGTTACAACAACAACCGAAGGACATGCACTGAGCTCAGAGCAGCAGCAGCGACGGACCAGCAGTAGCAGCTCAATAAGGAGCATACCGTTTTGCCGACACAAACGTGTGTGTGTGTGTGTGTGTGTGTGTGTGTGTGTGTGTGTGTGTGTGTGTGTGTGTGTGTGTGTCGGTCGCACTGTAGTGGCCTAGCGCATCAGCGTTCTTTTAAACTTGCTGCAATGTCACCAGCTTTAATCTCTTAGTCCAAAATGTAAAAATGTTCTTACTGGAAAGTGGAAGCGATGTCCAATAATCATCCAGTGACTGATTGTCTCTCATGCCTTCCTTATATAAACTCCATGTTTGTCACGTTGTCACGTAAAAAAGTGTGGTCCAGTAAATCCTCAATTCCCCAACAAGAGTTACAGTATTCCATGGAAGCAGGTCCAATTAAACACGTGCGATAAAGCATAACATTTTATATAACTTTAGAGAGACTAAATGCACGACAACGTACAGTTCAGTAAATGAGATGGTCGCCAGGAATAGCCATCTAATATCAAAGTTGCGACATTGAGGGGTCAGAAACCGGGCGCTCGGACGCTGTTCATGCAGCCTGAATAGGGACAAAGCGTCCCACTACTAAATAGAAGTCTATGTAGAGCAGCCGCCATTAGACCTTTCCATGGTAGTGAATGGAGATGTCGTAACTCTGTTTATACTCTACTGGTCTGGGAATTACATGGGGTGATTTTTGCCTATTTTTTTTTGTTTAGAAGGCATACATCTTGCATGGCTCTGCTTACCCATTGAGCCCTAAATAAGAGCATGCTGTGTCTGACACAACTGTAGGAAGAATTATTACTAGTACACTAGTTAGATTAATATTATTTGAGAATAATGTGTCTGTGAGACATAATTAAACAAAAGAGGGGAAAAATAGTGTACCTTAAGTATACTTGAATGATTTGCCACCAGTAATGCCTGCATGTCTACCTATAACTATATAGTCCAGGCAAAATGAATTTTCAAGTGGAATAAATTGTAACATGGGATTTTTCTTCACAGATCATTTCTTTGAGGTCTCCAGAACAACATATTAAAAGTCCCGAAAAATCCCAGTTGCGCAAATATGTTTAATATCATAAAGTAATAGAATACATAGGCTCCAATGGATTGATAGCCCCGCCCCCTCCTATACCAGTGTTGTTCTAGTCTGCGATTTTTAATTTTAGTTTCAGTTTTAGTCCACTTTTAATCACCGGTTTTAGTTTTTATCCTATTTAGTCTAACTCGTCCTTTTTTTATTTAGTCTAGTTTTAGTCGACGAAAAGTAAATCATTTTAGTTTTTATTTTAGTCCATGAAACCATGATTTTATTAGTTTAGTTTTAGTCGACTAAAACTATTGTCATTTTAGTCTAGTTTTAGTCTGACAATTTAGTCTCCAATTGGTTCCAATATATCATTTAACAGGGGATCTCCTGGAATTTCCTGAAGGACCCCTGGGATCCAGAGTGTGTACAAGTGGAACCAAATGGACCCGCTAGTATTCATTTGTTTCACAAAAAGGTCCCAAAAGAAAAATCACTGGAGAAACATTGTGAAACACAACTTGATGTCATCAAATTGTGTTTCAGCATGTTAATGATTTTTTTTTTCAGACCTCCATTTCTAGGGAACACTGGGGGGGGGGGGGGCGTTTTTTTTTTTATCATGTCCACACAACATCTCTAAGGTATAATAATGGCAATCCCCTTTAAATAGGCTAAACTAGCATTCCAACTGAATTTTGAAATCATAGTTTCCCCACCAGCAATGTGTAATATAATGTGTGTTCAATTCATTCAATGTCAAAACACGATCTCAAGTTGTGGCCAAACTAAGTTGTGGGCAGGTCTGATCTGCCCAGAAGAGTTGCGACATTGATGGGGCAGAAAACAGCCTGGTCACGTGGTTCATGCACTCGCACGAGCCCATAGACTCCAATGCATTCCGTAACTTTCGGTTGTCCCTTTTTGTTGTCTCTTCTCAATAGAAGTCTGTGTATGAGCCTCCATTGGACTGATCCCATGAAGTGAACGGAGTTTGCGTAAATCTGTCTATAATCTATTCCGCTTTGCGTTGCTAACATTAAGCTAACACTGTCACTCAACAACACAACGTTGATGTAGCGTTACATTCTACAACCAGCAGCAGACAGGCTGATTGCTTTATGCTAAATCCTGAGGTTTCTCTTCAGGTTTGTAATCTAGCTCTCATCTTCACTGGAAATGCTGTAGCCCCATCAGTGTAAAATGATGGAGCTAAACAACAAGTTGCTTAACAACAAGAACAACAAGTGTGAGCATGCGGGTCCATTTGGTTTCATTTTTACGCTCTCAAAGAGTTACATCAAGTCTCCACCAGTTAGCCGGGGACCACCTGGAACCCTCTCAAGGACTACTGGTGGTCCCCGTACCACTGATGTATACAGCATTTTCGGCGAAGATGAGACGTCGCACAACGGCGCTAGTTGTGAACAAGCATAAAGTATTGTCCCTGTCCACATCGATTTAGTGAAAATATTTCCATAAATCTTCTCTTCTCTTTATCCTAATCCCGTGCAAAGCGTGCTGTTTTGTGTGAAAGGATTCGACCATAAAGTATGAGTAAAATCTCTGTCGCGTGTCTTATAGTTTTGTTAGTTGCAGAGCCTTCTTGGTGCTGCTGCGCTCAGTGCGGAGCACCAAAAAAAGGAGGAGGAGGATTTGTGGAGGGAGGGTGTGTTCGGTTACAGCCACGCTGAAGTGATCACAATGCCTAGTATACAGTATACAAAGTGATAGGCGACTGTGCTCCCGGACAGCCCCGACGTGCACTTCCGAACACAACGTGACTTCATAGCAAATACTCCGCAAAAAAGAGATACGATTATTATAATAATATATTTCGTGTCGTCTTCGTTCGTGAACGAAAATGACAATAGATTTTAGATTAGTTTTTATTTTGTCAACTACATTTTCGTCTAGTATTTATTAGTCAACGAAATTGCATATTAATTTAGTCCCAGTTATTGTTTATACACATGTTTTTCGTTTAGTCTAGTCTCGTTTTCGTCCCGCGAAAAATGGTCGTTGACGAACACATTTCGTTTTAGTTTTCGTTGACGAGAACAACTATGTCCTATACAAACCCATTATAACTTAAAACTCCATTTTAACCATGATGGATTATTCAAAAACAACCCATCTTTTTTCTGGTGACTGATATTGTCCTCCTAATACGTGAGAGGACCATGGAATTTCATTCACAAGTTTCAGTTATTTTTAAAATATTGTTTTGGAAAATGTAGCAGCCTCCATATCTGGCTATGCCCATCCAAATGAATATTAAAAATAAATAAATAAATAAAACCTGTAAATGAAATTCCACTGCCCTCACCTTTTTCTGGTGACTGATATAGTCCTCCTAATATGTGAGAGGGCAGTGGAATTTCATTTACAGGTTTCATTTATTTATTTTTTTAATATTCATTTGGGTGGGCATAGCCAGATATGGAGGCAACTACATTTTCCAAAACAATATTTTAAAAATAACTGAAACCTGTGAATGAAATTCCACTGTCCTCTCACGTATTAGGAGGAGAATATCAGTCACCAGAAAAAAGATGGGTTGTTTTTGAATAATCCATCATGGTTAAAATGGAGTTTTAAGTTATAATGGGTTTGTATAGGAGGGGGCGGGGCTATCACTCCATTGGAGCCTATGTATTCTATTACTTTATGAAATTAAACATATTTGCGCAACTGGGATTTTTCGGGACTTTTAATATGTTGTTCTGGAGACCTCAAAGAAATGATCTGTGAAGAAAAATCCCATGTTACAATTTATTCCAATTTTAGGTAAAACATGAGCTAAAATTACTGGCCTAATAAAGTATAATTATTTTATTTCTGCCAATAAAGTGCCTTTTTTTGTACTTATATAATAATACAAGTATAAATCCCGTCGGATCCCGTCTGGACCCGGACTCAATAAGGACCCGAACTCAATAAGGACCCGGACTCGAAAAGGACCCGGACTCGATAAAATCCTAACCAGTCCCAACTCTAATTCCAAATAAACATGCAAATTCAAGTTGATTCATGGTGCTTAACATATTTGTTAACATGGTCATTTTTATCAAAAGAATGATAGAAAATGCTATAAAATATCTAGTAAATGGCTAAAATAATTGACTAAAACTAGACTAAAACTAGACTAAAATGACAATAGTTTTTTGTTGACTAAAACTAGACTAATAAAATCATAGCTTCATGGACTAAAATAAAAACTAAAATGCTTTACTTTTCGTCGAATAAAACTAGACTAAATGAAAAAAGGACGAGTTAGACTAAATAGGATAAAAACTAAAGCCGGTGATTGAAAGTGGACTAAAACTGAAACTAAATTTAAAAATCGCAGACTAGAACAACACTGGCCTGGAGCCCTGGGCTACGGTACTCACTTGAGGAATTTGAGCTGGTCTGTGGCCACCTCGGCTATGTCCCCGAAGTCGACGTAGTAAACCTCCACCTGTGACTGGCTGAGCAGACGGTGGATGACCACACGGTAGAACCACAGGTCTCTGGGGGCCACGCAGCACACCTGGCCCTGGCGAATGTAGCTCTCTGTCAGGCGGTAGCGCTCAGACACCTCAGGACTTGTGTAAGTGCTCCTGCACCAGGGCGAGTTGAGATGTCAGGTTAATGCTACAATAAAACCCTGGCCTCCATACTTTGGACAGGTATTATTACATTTATACATTACATTACATTTTTTACACTTGTTCCAAAAATAATTCAACCTTTTAACCCAACTTCAACAATTGGTCCGTACTAATGCTTATGGATACATATTTGATCATAAATCATCATATCAGATTAAGGGCCCGATTTTGGTTACATTAGCCCTTATGCGCAATTAACGCACATAGCATTGGGGAAGAGGCGTTCCCCCACTAAAGTCGCTAATTTCGTACCATGCCATCTCCCTTAAATACCTCCTTTACCCGTTAAATTATGCATAGGTGTGGTTTGGGCGTTTTTAGCTTTCATCCAATCCGTGTTGGTCTTGCCATTCCCTTTAATTCATCCCTTATCTATTTCCCTTATCCCTACTGCTATGTCTGACCCTCCGAAGCACGCAGCCTGGCTGCGGGCTTAGGACAGACGCCTATTCTCAAAGATCATGCTCTCATTTTCAAACAATTGCTCGGTCAATTCTCAATCATTTCTTACCATTCAACATGTTATGTTGAAAAAACATGTTCCATGTTTTTTTGCTGTATGTGGCGTGCATTTATCCCAAGTCTGCGAAATGTTATAAAGTAAATTGCAAAAAAAGTCGGCAAATCGCGGCAGAAAACGTTTTTTTTAATCATTGATTTCTCGGTCAATTCTGGACCATTTTTTACATTTCAAAGTGCAGCGTGACGGCAAAGACCTCCTCTCTCAGATGCTGTATAGTACATGTGGGTAGGTCTTCTCTACGATGCGGGATCTAGCAAAATGTAAGTGTCGGGATTTTGGTGGAAACGGTCCACCAAATCCCCGACACTTACATTTTGCTCGATGCGGGATCGTAGAGAAGACCTACCCACATATACTATACAGCATCTGAGAGAGGGGGTCTTTGCCGTCACGCTGCACTTTGAAATGTAAAAAATGGTCCAGAATTGACCGAGAAATCAATGATCAAAAAAACGACTTTTTGCCGCGAATTCCAGAGTTTCCACGTGGAGTCGTGGACATCTCCAAAGGCGCACAGACGCACGCACTGTGCGCACGTGGCTCTGCCTTCTCTTATCGGTTAAGGGGTGGTCTCTGATGGCGTTATCTAGTTCCCTAATCTATCTGACGAAATTAGCAACTTAAGGGACTGCGCAACAAACACGCCCATGACCACACCTCCAGCCACAAATAACGGTGTCGGCATAAAGAATAGTGGCTAAGGGAAGAGAAAAGGTGACCAAAATAGCAATAAGGGAATTCGCTGCGGGTATCGGGTAACGTTAGGGACAAGGGGGGGAATGAAAATCGCGCCCTAAAAGTAGATTATTTTCTACTACTCAGTCTGATGGGAAGTTGCACTTCTGTTTATGTGGAAATAAACAAATAACATTTCAAAAGTGTGTTCCAACCTCATCTTGATCATCATGTCCTCCATGACTCCGCCCTCCACGGCCTCACTGAAGCGGACGTAGAAGTAGCCAGGCGACTCCACGTGCTCCACCAGCACCGCCCCCAGCTCCCGCGGCCTGCGCCGCGACGGCGGTTTGAGCCCCTGCCCGCGCAGCGCATCCAGAGGCACTCCTGAATCACAGTGCACCTCGATGTGACGGTACCTCGATGTGGCTTCTACCTACACACACAGAACAGCCAGGGACAGCCAGTCTGGATTAGTCACAGTCATTGTGTTTTGGTCACATGGTTTGACTCATCAAGCCATGTGACTATCATTGGAAATGAATGGAGCTGGATTTATCAGATTGAACCATTTCCTTAATAGTTCAAATAGGCTTATTTGCTCTACCAGACTTCCATTTGCACGATAATTTATTTAATTAATTTATCAATTTAATTCCAATCGAATAAAGTTGCCATAATTAAATGTATCCCATAGAAATCCTTATAAATAGTCTACTGTAAAGAATGATGTGGCAGTTGGTGGCAGTAATGGTGGCACACGATCTCTGGAAAATGGTCAAACCACCACAGTAGTACTGAGGACTTCCAGTTCATTGGGTCACACAGCTGTTGGCAAAACACAGCTGTTTTCATCAACATGAAGGACTTGATCGGTGCCATTGTGTTTACCATTAATATGTCAAATCAACTTGCATTGACGTGCCGACTGCTGGACATACAGACCGTGCAGGTTCACGTGCATCGATCATGACGTTAGTCGGTCATGCTAAAAACATACTAATGAACTAAAATGAATGCCACGATCATTGGGGATTAAATGATTACATCAACTATGTCACAGGGGGGGATTGGATTTTGGGAGTTATTGAGTTAATAGTGAGAATTGCATCATAGACACCGGGGGATATCATTCTACAGTGTGCAAACACAAGTGTGGTTTTAAGTTATAGATGCGTGTGTGTGACATGATGATCATCATCATCACACCTGGATGTTATGCGGGAAAGGCTATCGAGTCAAAACAGAAATGTCGTATCTGATCGCATTGAAACTCATTTCACCACTCGATTTGCCACCGACATTACGGATGCGCATCGCTTCTATCAGGGGCGTAAACTTACGTTCGTCCTCACGTAGGCTGCAAAAAAATACCACCCAGCCCCGCCTCCCCGCCCCCCCCCCCCCCCCCCCCCCCCCCCACCGCGACAACCCCCCCCCCACCCCCGCGACCCCCCCCCCCCACCCCAGAGCACACCACACCGACGCAAACAACTCCCTACTTATAGCCTATGATGTGTTGATGTGTTCTACTAAGTACTTTACAAAAGTATACTGTAAGTATACTGTTGTATTGTGCTCTCTGTTTTCTCATGCCTATTAAGAAATTAAAAAAAAGTTGTTTTTCTCTTCATTTTGTACTTTTACAGTTTGGTAATAAACACAGCAGTGGCCTATATAAGAATAATCAGCAATCAACAGTAAAACATTAGTAAACATTAGTAATTAGTAAAACATTTAATCCTAATTAAAGTAACATTAGTCATAATAAAAAAACGTAGGCCTATTTTATTTAAAGTTTGGTAATAAACACAGCAGTAGCCAAGCATAATCAGCAATCAACAGTAAAACATTAGTTTGAGCCTCTTCATCCCTGAAAATGATCTCTCCGAGCTGCAGGATGTGACAGGGATAGTCAACAGCTGTTTCACCAGCACTGCTAGAGAAACCTTCTGCCGGTGACAATGCTGCTCCACTAGCAGCAGCAGCATCAACGACGCCGGCGCATAACAATAGCCAGCTGATTAGCATTTCAATATTTGATGGCTAGGTGACTTGGTCAACGTCCAGCCGACCATCGATACTTCTCCACCCCCGAAACTGGCTCTCCCAGAGCCAGCATTTCACACTTGGCCATTGTTGTGGCACAACCTCAAGGGGGCTGCACCCACAGCCTCTGAAATCCTACTGAAATTCTCATGAGGGCTGCAGCCTTGCAGCCCCCACAAACTCTACGCGCATCGCTTCTATCACCACCTCCCTTACAACACAGTGATAAACCAGATACCTGGATTTGGGACCTGGAGGAGGTCACACTGATGGTCTCAGGCAGGTTCTCCGGACGCTCTTCGTCTACTTCCTGCTCCTCCTCTGGGGCCTCCCACAGAGACTGACCACCACTCAGGTAGTAGCTCCTCACATCCCCTGCTCCTGACACACTCACTCCTGCAACACACACACACAGAACCATAATGAACATTATAACCCAATGGGGTTATAATGTTTGTCATAATTAAAAAAAAAAAAAAAAGGATTAGGAATTAATTACAGCAAAAAATAGCTGATCTACAAGCTCAAAACGTGCCGCAATCATCACATTTTGAGCTTGTAGATTATGCTATTTTTGATACGTGAGTATATGCAATGTGGCTCCTCTGGATGGAGTGTGGAAATATAGTCACACCGTAGGGAATACTTCACAGGTCATTTTAAAATACTTAAAAACACCATCTATAGCAGGAAAAGAGACAACAGAAAGCCAACTATTATGGCTTTTGAACACTGATGCCTCTCGCTCACAATGCAGGACAGGGTCTCAATTTGTGGGACCCCTGACGTTTTAGAAATGAGGGACTGTCCCAAGCATAGAGGGACATCTGGTCACTATTCCAGGCTCACTGTTGAGATGTCCTTGAGCATGATACTTACCCCCCATAGGCTCTATGCAGAGCAGCCATTTTAGAAATATTTTATATAGAAGCATCTATTCTAGACTACTGTAGTAGAGGATAGATAAGTGTATTTTTCAAGGCCATTTTAAAAATGCACACCAGGGTGCGGTTTGTTGCATATTTACACTAAGTCTGTTGCCAAGCTGCTATTAAACACTGTTAAAGCAGCTTGTTGGCAAAGAGTTGATGGCTTAAGATGTTTTAATATTTCAAGTCGAGTTGTGTGGTCCATGACATTAAACTGGGTCGTGATCATCAACATGGTGACATATCTGTTTAATGTGCTCATAAAACATTATAAATTTCATCCCTAAGAAAGAGGACAAGTTAATTGTGCATAGAGTTCAGGGGATGTTTGGGCCAGTGGGTTTGTCAGCTCATTAACTGCAGCAAAGTCTGCATTATTTGGTGGTATCTGAAAATGGCATGTGTCACTGATTAAAGGTCTGCTGTTGATACAATCAAAACTGGGAGACTGAACTGGAAACAGGGTAAATAGTGGAATAGCCTGTTCTATGCCATCCCTCCTGAGTGCCAGAGGCGGTGCTTTAAGCACTAAATAGTCCCTTTGAATGTGTACTGGTTCATGAGTTTCAAAGTGGCCTTTGAGAACTCCCAGGTGTCCTCAAGCGGGTCTACAACAAATGCTCTTCAAACTCATGTGATGTGAGCTGTAGAACGGAGGATGAGCAGAAGTTCAAGCAATGTCATGAAAAATGCTCGCGCAGCAGTCTCTTCCAGGTTTTTAAATAGTTGGTGGAAATTAGAAATTATTGTCTGTTTTTCAAACCCAGAAGAGATGCCTGCGATAGGCGTTTTCTTGCAAAAGTCTGGTTATAGTACCGTCTTTTTTTTACCTGTCTGTGTGTCAGCGTCTTCCTCGATGACTGTGATTATCCAGTCGCGACCCTCGTCTGCGTCACTCCCTACGGGTCGGAGGTGGAAGATGTCGCTCAGCGCTCCCACCAGCTCTGTGACACTGAAGAAGCCCAAGTCTCTGACCAGCAGGTCCTCTCCAAACATTTTCTGTACACAGAACACCACAGTTTCAAAGCCCACAGAAATAATATGCATGTGACTCGGAACACGTATTATTTTTAAATGTACCACAATTTCCGGACTATAAGCCACTACTTTTTTCACTTGCCCTGCGGCTTATACAACGGTGCGGCCAATCTATGGATTTTCCAGGTTCCAGGTGGGCTCCGCAGACGAAAAGTTGGTTAACCAGATGTAACTCTTTCAGAGCGTAAAAATGAAACCAAATGGACCCTTGCGGGTCCATTTGGTTTCATGTTTATGCTCTCAAAGTTATGATATTCACCATCTAAATTAGCACCACTTAATTAATAAGTCATAAGTCATGTTCATTTTGGTCTAATTTTGATGTTTTGCCTCTTTTGTTTGTGAAAATCCATCCTGGAATTGTGAACAAAACCAAAAGAAATCTTTAGTTTTGCGGTCTGTGGGGTGAAGATGTTGTTAAATTGTGAAAAAGTTGAAAACCACTGCTCTAACCTGAAGCACCTGACTATAAGCCTGGTGCAGCTTATACAAGGAAAAAAAAAGAAAAAAGTGCGGTTTATAATCCGGAAATTACGGTAATGTATTCAATCACATTGTGCTTTAAGATATATTCTTTTCTTTTGCTACGACAAAAACATCCATCATGCAAAAGTTCAAGCACTATATTCTGAAATAGTCATTGCTCTAGTAGTGTTTATTCGGTCACCAGGGTTTCGCCAACTCTCCGGATTTTGTGTCTTATAACTTCCAAATTCAGTTGTTTATTGGGGTTCCTGTACAAGTTCTGTCCCCTAATTGGATGAATTATTTTGTTTACTAAAGAGCAGGAGAGACAGATCTATAAAAACACTGAATTACAATGATAACGTCAAATTATTGGCATCCAAAACTTACTATGTATTCAGCAGGAAGCTCATGTACAGATAACCCCCCTTTCCTCTGTCTCACGACCTAAGGACAAACATGTATATATTTAGGCACATCATTGTTTATAATTATTCATCAACATTAGTCAGTTTACAACTGAAATATTGGTACCTGATGACCATTCATCAGGCAAAACAAATATATTTCTACTCACGTTTATGTGATTAAACCATAATGTATGGCTTGTGTTCCGAATGAGAAGACACCTTTGATTAGTATTTGGGTTAGGGTTAATTAGCGTCATGTGAAGGACATCCACAATAATAGTTACACCATTTACAAATAGTGTAACCACCCCCGCCACCACCACAACCCCTCAAGAACTGAAACTGTGGTATTTTTTAAGTCACCTCTCGTAGATTGTTCTTCAGTTCTGGACTCACTGTACCGGCAACTCCGTTCTCCAGGATTCTCTGACGAAGCTCCGCCTCCAGCTGCATGAACCAATGACGTTAATGTATGCATGAATAAATAAATAAAAACGATTAACCTGATTAGACTAAAGCAAGAACAATGAGCATAAAACACTAAAATCTAACAGCATTTTCCAGATATAAACTTATAACAAATGTAATAACACTTCAAGTTTGCCATTTAGTAGACACTCTTATCCAAGAGTGACTTACAAAGATACCAGGTAAACAATGAATCTAGCATCTAAATAGCATGCAATCAAAATAGCATCCTTAACATTATTTATGGTCAAGAAAAACAAAATTATGAGAACAAACAACAAATTTAGAAATCCAGGCATTAGCTAGACGGCAGTAAGGGACGGCTACATTGAGAGTGCCAACCACACATCAACAGCATGCGTGACTTTGTTGGAGCAACAAACCTGGATGATGGATTTCTCAAATGAACCTTCTTGCTGGCTGGGTTGAGCTTGGGGTTTAGGTTCAGGTTCTGCTCTGTCCTGCTGGGCTTCAACACACCTGCTGCCCTCCACAGCTGGCTGCGGAGCAACGCCGCCACCGGGCACGGCACTGTGGGTGCCGGTGGGCACGGCACTGTGGGTTCCAACGGACACAGTGGTGCAGGTGCTAACGGACACAGCACTGTGCGTTCCGACGGGCACGGCGGTGCGGGTATTGACGGGCACAGCGGTGCCGGCGCTGACGGGCACAGCGGTGCGGGTATTGTTGGTGCACTGAGGGCTAGCCACCGCTAGTAGGGTGGGGGGAGGAGAACAGAACAGTCAAACAAGTCACTAATCATTAATCCATTAAAGTGGAACTCCACCCATTTTCAACATTTTAATATGTCATTAATATACCTTAGAGATGTTGTGTGGACATGATAAAAAAGTTCCCCCCAATTCTGTATTTCTTAAAAAATGGAGGTCTGAAAAAAATCATTAACATGGTGAAATACATCTGATGACATCATCAAGATGTATTTCACCATGTTAATGATTTTTCTTTCAGACCCCGTTTTCCTGAGAGAAGATACAAATATGAACCAAATGGACCCTAGCAGGTCCATTTGTTTCCATTTGTACCCTCTCAGGAAATTTCTGAAAATGGGTGGAATTCCCCTTTAAGAACGGGAACGCATCTGTGTCTTTGTTTAACCACTTTATCCAATATTTTAAACTTTAGCCGTTGAAAAATAGCAGATACACATGCTGGCAGACCACAAGTTCGTAGATATGCTATCATCAACCTGTAACCGTTACAGCCCAATCCTGGTAGGCCTACTTAGGATTGGTAAAATGCACAGTACTCGAGCAGACCAAAATGGTTCTTGTGAAATATTACGAGAGCAATGCCAAAGTGGTTAAACTGTGAGAAAAGGCAAACCTCTGGGTGCTCTGGAACCCTGTTGAGGAGAACGTGGAGCTGGGGGGACTTGAACCGGCCGTGGCGTGAATCGCGCCGCGCTGGCCTGCTGGGCAGGGGGCAGAGCTGGTGCCCGGGCTGGGGTCAGAGCTGGGGGCCGGGCTGGGGTCAGAGCTGGGGGCCGGGCTGGGGTCAGAGCTGGGGGCCGGGCTGGGGGCAGAGCTGGGGGCCGGGCTGGGGGCAGAGCTGGGGGCCGGGCTGGGGTCAGGGCCAGGGCCTGTCTGGGCTGCGAGGCAGGTGGTTGCTTCCAGGTGATGACTGAACCCATCCTGCCTTGCTCGACAGTCACCAGGTCCCTGGCCACGTCCAGCATCTCCCCCAGGGAATAGAAGCCGTAGTCGTTGATCCTCAGAGGGTGACCGAAACGCCGCCTGAAACTGTTCTCCAACTCTGACACCCGGAGAGGACCCTGGGAACAAAAAACATGCTTTGTCGCTGTCGGGCAGAAACCATATATCTGACTGTTTTTTTACATCTATTAAAGCACAAATAACATACATTCCTAAAATTCTTTGTATACCGGTACTTAATATATTGTATGTGTCCCTCAGTTATTTCCAATGGTTTGAGCCTCAATCACCACTCTGATATAACCTGTCTTGGCATTTCTTTGAAAGCACTTTACCTGCAGTAACACATGTTCCTGAGGTGGTGGAGGCGCTGATGATTTAACATTTGACTCATTATAATACTGATAGATAAAACCAGGCTTGTTTCCATTCCATGCCAGCTTGGAACATCAACAATGGTGGACAATGTAAACAAGTGGAGCACATTTGGAACATAAGACTTGGGGCTCCATTTTCGTTACCGCTAAGCCCCTTATCCCTTAACTTCTTTTTCTTTCTAACAATTAAAAAAAAACATTTTTCAGTAGTTCAAATGGCCAATCTACAAGCTCAGAACGCATTAATAGATTGACGCATTAATAGATAACAGGTGCTGGCCAGTAAATTAGAATATCATCAAAAAGCTGAATTATTTCCACAATTCCATTCAAAAACCCGAACTTTCATTAATTATAGATCCAGTACTCACATTGTAAATGATTTCAAGTATTTATTTGTTTATTTTTACGCAATTTTGGCTTCCAGCTCATAAAACCCACCAAATCAGTATCTCAAAAAATTAGAATATTTTATGAGACCACTAAAAAGATGTGTTTTAAACAAGAAATGTTGACTATTTGAAAAGTATATTAATGTATGCAGTTAATACTTGGTCTTGGCTACTTTGGAAACTTTGGAACAGATTATTTCATTAATGGGGCGTGGCATGGAGGTGATCAACCTGTGGCACTGTTGAGGTGTTATGGCAGCCCAGTTTTGCTTCAATAACAGCCATAAATGAATTTGTATTGTTCAGTCTTATGTCTCACACCTTCCTCTTGACAATACAACCCAGATTCTCTGTTGGGTTAAAATCAGGACAGTTGGCAGGTCAGTTAAGCGCAGTAATACCATGGTCAGTACAGCAGCTACTGGTGGTTTTGGCTCTGTGGGCAGGTGCCAAATCGAGCTGGAAAGGAAAACTAGCATCTCCATGAAGCTTGTCAACATACCGAAGCATATGGTACTCTAAAAGATGGCTGTGTTGCAACCACTGGCGAGTTTTCTCTGTCAGTGGATTAACACCAGTCGATAACATGGCTTGGAGACTGGACATGGCAAAACACATGATTTAGGTCATGTTATCGGCTGAAAACTTCAACGCGGCCATTTTCTTAGAGTACCTTGTGCTTCGGTATGTTGACAAGCTTCATGAAGATGCTAATTATCCTTTCCAGCTCGATTTGGCACCTGCCCACAGAGCCAAAACTACTACTAACTGCTGTACTGACCATGGTATTACTGCGCTTAACTGACCAGCCAACTGTCCTGACTTTAACCCAACAGAGAATCTGGGTTGTATTGTCCAGAAGAAGGTGTGAGACATAAGACTGAACAATACAAATTCATTTATGGCTGTTATTGAAGCAAAACTGGGCTTCCATAACACCTCAACAGTGCCACAGGTTGATCACCTCCATGCCACGCCCCATTAATGAAATAATCTGTTCCAAAGTAGCCAAGACCAAGTATTAACTGCATACATTAATATACTTTTCAAATAGTCAACATTTCTTGTTTAAAACACATCTTTTTAGTGGTCTCATAAAATATTCTAATTTTTTGAGATACTGATTTGGTGGGTTTTATGAGCTGGAAGCCAGAATTGTGTAAAAATAAACAAATAAATAATTGAAATCATTTACTATGTGAGTACTGGATCTATAATTAATGAAAGTTCGGTTTTTTGAATGGAATTGTGGAAATAATTCAAATTTTTGATGATATTCTAATTTATTGGCCAGCACCTGTATTGAAATATTCCAAAAAGGTTTTTCAAAATAGTAAAAATGAAATAAAGGATTTGGGATAAGGGGTTTAGCATGTAACGAAAATCGAGCCCTTAATGCGAGGAGGAATTAGGACGTGGACGTACTCCGTCACAGTCGCCACAGAATAGCCCAACATAATTAAGAAAGCAGACGACGCCGAGAGGGCCCACCCCTTCCACTGGCGTCTCTGGTTTCCATGGTGATGCTCCTCTACAGCGTAGCTCTAGAATTTCATGTAATTACCCCTTTAATGCCCTACTACTAGATCATACTACGGCATCAAAAGTGGCAAATGTAACAGATCTATAATACATGCTTTGAGGTTTCACGCTTTCAGATGGACAGGAATGTTAGTTATTAGCCGATATAGTGTCAGACATGTACCTCATGTAGCAGCTGCTGGAGCTGGGCTCTCAGCAGAGCGGGCATGGCTGGAGGCGCTCGACCCCGTCTAGGCAGCACCACTCTGGACTGGGATAGATTCCGAAGGTGGAAGGAAGGACCACCTCTGCCTCGGCCAACCTTCTTAGCCTTCCGCTGCTTGTCTACCAGCTCCTGTATGCCTCTGGTGGTCTCATCCGCTACCGCTGGGGGTTAGAAATACATCAAGAAAGTTGGAGTTACCAAGGTTTCGCAAGTTTTGCCATCTTCTGTGATGCTACGGGGCAGTAGTGGGAAGTAAAAGCAAGGCTTAACTTTATTGGCATTTTACATGTTGCCATGAAAAATGAGTAAAATGGTAAAATGTGCAGTTACGTAGCACTTTTGTCCACATTCATACACCAATATATTCAATGATTTCACTTTTTTCTCACTTTTTTAAAATGTGTTTTCGATAAACCTCCAGTGTGCTGTCCATATAAGGAGTTCCTCCCTGTCCCCAGTGAGCCCCTGAGCTAAAAAAAGTTTCAGTTTGGACATTGGGCGGCAAAGCCTTCATCCATTCAGGAAGAGAGGGGCCTTGTTCCCATCATGATCGAGTGTGGGCAGGATTCGGTGTACGTGCTGTTGGCCTGTTGCACTTTCAACTATAGGGCATGTGCACATCTTACAAATCAAGTGAATGCTCCTTTAACTCTGGAAGAGCCTGGTTTCAAACGGAGGGGTTAAAAAAAGAAAATGATGCATATTATGGACAAACCTCCGTAACTTCAGTGGTAAATATAATTTTTATAGAATGGCAGAAGGGGAATTGGATCCAGCACAATGGGCTCAAGTGTGCACAGGTGTTGTGTGCAGCAAATCGCAGATATATGAGCTCACAGCGTGTTGGATTGCATGCTGTGACATTACATTACATAACAGAATTCCTCCACCAAGTTGGAGGGCCTACCTTTCATAAGCAATGAGCCGTCCGGCATGTGGGTGATGTTGACCACGTCAGGCATGTCCTGGGCCATGTCCATCACATTTCTGTAGCCCAGGACCCTACAGGGAGAAACAGAGAGAGAACTTTATTGATCACACAGGGAAGATTTAGTGACTACCATCTCTAATAAATTGTGATTAGGCAGTTAGGGAATTTATGGGATAAGCCTAAAACTAGGAGGAAAATGATACATATATAAATGGGGTTCAGTTTGGGCTTTGGGTGAAAAGCCTTTCATCCAATAAGGATGAGAGGGGCCTTGCTCCAATCAGGATCAAGAGGGCCTTGGGGTATGTGTTGTTGGCATGTTGTACTTCCCCTCACTGTAGAGCATGTGCATGTCCACATCATGCTACCGAGGGGGACTGGAGGGTTTTCCAAATCACTTAATATACCTTTAAAGATGTCCAAGTAGAAAAAGTTGCGAAGCTTTGGTACTACCCAAGACAAAGTAAAGAAAAAAGACCCGGTTTACTTCCTGTATCTGAATGATAGTATTGGGACGACTTTTTAGGAATCCAAATCCGATTCTCACAAGTTTGGGGACCAACCTGAGAGGCATGGGATGTCCCAGCATGCTGGCATAGTCCCTCCTCAGGTACTCTGGTGTCAGACCCTCCTTCGCTGACACCAGCAGAGAGCGGACATCTTTTTTTAACTTCTCCAAAACTTCCTCCTGGTTCATAGTGTGTCTGAACCGCAAGCACACAAACACACACAAACACACACACACACACACACACACACACACACACACACACACACACACACACACACACACACACACACACACACACACACACACACACACACACACACACACACACACACACACACACACACACACACACACACACACACACACACACACAGTTAGGGCATTTTGTACATGCACTGAAAGATTGAAATTCAACTCCTGTGAGAAACCTCATAAAAAGCAGGTCAAAGTCAGGGTACGAGTATATAACCTATACAAAGAAATTGGGAATTGAATGCAAAGAAGGCAAAATTTCATGATGCTTTATGTAGCATGTGATAGGTCTAACAAGGTGTTTTTTGATTGTGAATCGATTCCAGCACTAGTTTGGGATGGAAAAACATACTAGAGGGCTGAAAACGGCCATAGCACTTGCCAAATGTGCTGTCACATTCTGCTATATTGTATGCAATGGGATTTGCCAGCAGGTGCCACTGTTTCCACTGTTTTGCCTGTTTTCATTGCAGCTCAAAAGCCTTCCGAACCCCAACAAAAACCTCCAGACCACAACAAGACAACTGAATGTTTAAAGGTCTTCTGCATATAATTGAGATCATGAAACTTAAAATAAATAAACTTAATAATGGTGATGATGACGTCACAAAACATTTAATTTACATACAATAGTCTACACTTTAGAGAATATTTTTATTTTGATATGCTATCATGATCCCCCAGGTTGCTCTTAGGGCTGGTGGTCCCTGGGTCAAAATCTGTTGAAATGAAACCTCTGACTCAGGCTATGGGCCATGACCAGAGCTGGACCCTCCCGGCACTGACGGCTGTAATGTATAATATTTTACAGTACATGGCAGTTGTTAAAGTGGCTACTAGACCAGGGGTTTAACAGGTGGTCCGGGGACCACTGGATTCCAGGTGGTCCACAGGCTAAATGATGTAAAGTTGATTAACCAGATGTACTCTTGAGAGCGTAAAAATGAAACCAAATGGACCTGCATGTTTACACTCTCAAGAGTTAAAATATTCATCATCTGAATCAGCCCAAGTCTACACAACTAGGTAATGTAGAAGATTGTCACTTTGATGTGTATTTTTGACTGTTTTGTTTCCAAAATCCAGTCTGTAATTGTGGACAAAAATAAAATAAATCTGTAGTTTTGGGGTCTGTGGGGCTAAAATGTCATCAGATGGTGGCCCGTGGCTCAGATTCGGAATAAAAAGTAGGGCCCTGGTGTCAAAAAGTTTGAAAACCACAGCTGTAATGTACAATATTTACAGCAGGGGTTTTCAACAGGTGGTCGGGGGACCACCAGTGGTCCTTGAGACGGTTCCAGGTGGTCCCCAGCTAAGTTGGTTAACCAGATGTAACTCTTGAGAACGTAAAAATGAAACCAAATGGACCCTTGCGGGTCCATTTGGTTTCATTTTTACACTCTCAAGAGTTAAAATATTCATCATCTGAATTAGCCATTTTGGAATGTTTTGCTTGTTTTGTTTCCCAAATCCAGCCTGGAATTGTGGACAAAAGCAAAATAAATCTTTAGATTTGGGGACTGTGGGGCTAAAATATCCTCAAATGGTGGTCCGTGGCTCAATTCCTGAATAAATGGTGGTCCCTGAGATGAAAAAGGTTGAAACCCCCTGATCTATATGACCGTATAGATGCATAGATGTATACCGACCGTCAAGTATCAGGGCTATTTACAGTAGATGAGTTGTGAGAGTGGCTACTAGGGCAGAGCTAGGAACCAGCGCTGCGTACAGCAGCCACGTGCCGCGGTCACGGTGCGTTTCACCTGCTACTGCGACGCAAAGTTATTCTGGCATCAGTTGTAAAACTGTCGGAAAAACACTGCCTGCTCGACCTTGCGGCTTTGTTCAACAACTAGTTCACACTTTTACACCATCCCGCAGACGTATAATGAAGTCTTAAGTGTGCATTTTCATACCGTCAGGTAGGTTTGTTGTTTCTGTAGGAGCCTGCTGGCGAGCGGTGACTGACGACGGTGGAGGTAATCACGTGCAGCTGTGGTGGATTAAACCACCGTAGATCACATGGCTGATATATCATGGGGCCACAACAGAGCCATAGAGTATAGACAGAATTACGTAAACTCCGTTCACTTCGTGGGGACAGTGGAAGATCTGGTACCGACACCGGCTACATATAATGAGAATGGGGGACAACAAATAGGGACAACCGGAAGTTACGGAATGCGTTGGAGTCTCATGGCCCCTCAATATTGCAACTCTAAATGGAAGATTTTTTTTTATAAATAGAAATGAGAGTTACAGTACAAGTAGGCCTACACACTACTACAAAATTGATAACAGCTTGGAGAATACATCAAATCTGGAACACTGATTGGACACACTAGTTAAGCATACACTTGTAATGGCCAACTTGTTCATTTCATTAAGACATTCAAATAGGTACAAAATAATTAAATTCATTAAGGTGAGAAATAACAGATCATAGAGGTATGGGCAGTGTTGTAGTGGTACTTTTTAGAAGTGGGGGGACGCCTCTTAAAGGGGAATTCCCCCCATTTTATTTTTTTTTCTGAGAGTGTACAAATGGAACCAAATGGACCCGCTAGGGTCCATTTGGTTCACATTTGTACAGAAAAAAAGGAAACTCATTAACATGGTGAAACACATACATGATGATGTCACCAAGATGTATTTCACCATGCTAATGATTTTTTTCAGACCCAAAAATATTTTAGATGTGAGTGGGGGGACGCCGCCCCCTGCGTCCCCCCTCCACTACACCCCTGGGTATGGGTAAAATCACAGTGGAGGTAAAAAGGGAAAAGAGAAATGTACTATGTTAAACCATTATAAATATATTTTCATTCTGAACTGTATTCATGCAGTTTATTCCTATTATGAAATACTGGAATATTTATTTCTGTAAAGGTAGCAATTAAAGCGCAATATAAAAATCACACCATTGAACTGAGCTGTGAGTGTATTCTGTGTTAATGGTATAACAGCTGTTAGTTCGCTAAATATGAGGCGATGGACATAGGGACAAAGCGCCTTGGAGTGGTTATACACCCTCTAGGGTTGCACCACTCAAGTCAAAAATAAGTATTGAATACAAGTAAAAGAGTGAAAGTATTGGCAACAAAATATACGTAAGGTACCAAAAGTAAAGGTACAATAAAAATTGCACCAATTGTGCACTGTGTGCGTTGCGAGCGACCAACCGGAGAACAGGTAGGCCTACTACTATTCCTCCAGGGGATAATACTCATGATAATAATTATAAAGATCCCTTAATTACGTCACCCTACTACATCATCACCCTACACCAGCCAATCAGAGTCCACAGACAACCACCATTTGGACTGACAGTGAGCAGAGCAGTGCAAGTTAAGTGTTCGGTTAGGCGCTGGGCACACCAGACTGCAAACTGCGTCCTTTGGACGCAGCGCAGCGTCTTGAGGTCACGTGATGTGTGCTGGATGGACGCAAGGCCGTGCGTCGGACGCAACGTCTTTCTGCCACAAGGCCGTGCGTCCCCAGGACGCAGGTCTTTTGCCGCGACGGCCATTTAATTATTTCCCATCCACAGCCATTCAAAAACTCCAAACATGGCGGCCGAGACTTTTTCAGCTATCGTGTGCTCACAGCTTGGTCCCCCTAAGTATTCTGATTGGCCAGTTGTGAGTGATGACATACAGTAATCGTGAGTGACATAATTAAGACACCTTTATTACTAATGTTATAAGTATTATTCTGCAAAAACAGTTAGGCCTATTAATTGTTTCCTAAGAGAATATTAAAAATATGAATTGTTTTTGGATTGCTTGCTCAATGCGCAAATTGGCACTCCACTCTAGAGTGCAGATCGATCTAGTTTAGTCTCTTTGTCCCCTTTTTTTCTTTGCCACCTATTCTCTCTTTCTCTCTCCCTTACTGTAAAGTGGTGTAAGGCAGTAACATCAATTTAACTGACAGCCAGGTCAAAGGTCAAAGCTTTAATTATCACTTTCATTAAGGGCGAGTGTGTAGGTGTGTTTAGTGTCTGTAAAGTAAAGGAGTATCTACTTGAAATAATAATTATCACTTTAATTAGGAGAGTGTGTGTGTGTGTGTGTGTGTGTGTGTGTGTGTGTGTGTGTGTGTGTGTGTGTGTGTGTGTGTGTGTGTGTGTGTGTGCGCGCGCGTGTGTGCGTACGTGCGTGTGGGTACATTACGGAGTGGAGGAGGAGACAAGCCTGATGCTGCACATACCGGTACCAACACAACAAACAATACCACAGAACGCACTGTTTGCTTTCTTTAGAACTCTCATTAATCACTTGAACCTTATACAGTACTCAGCAGTTGAAAAGGGGCTGTCCCATTGGTCTATAAGCAGTGGTTCACAAAGCTGTTAGCTTGTGACCAAAAAGAGATAGCACATCTACAGCTTGAAGAATTAATTATTTTAACATATGAAAAAATTGCACATATATTTACACAACACATAATTGTTCACAGACTCCTGACCAACTGCTTGGAAACCAAGGGTCTATCTGTAGTAAAATGTAAATAGCCATGCATCCATAGCGCATAAAGCAGTAAAGTAGCCTATCTCCCTGGTCCTATAGAGTGAGGCGACTTGATGTTCAACTACATGCCAAAGACGTGTCCAAAGTATAGGTCGCAGGGATTTATCCCCACATCCAACAGGATCCGCTCATAATTTGGCACCATATCCTTATTCCAACAGCAACCTCCCATTATTCTGACCTCTCAATAGTCCAGCAAGCCAGTGGCGTTTCTAAGCAATTTGGAGCCCCAGGCAAGATTCTCCCTGGAGCCCTCCTTACCAAATGGACCCATAAGGATCCATTTGGTAAGGGGGGACTCCAAGGAAAATCTCCTGTGACGTCATACCTGACAGGCACAGTAAAATGGCACCCCCCAGGGTTAAAAATATGGCAGGCAAATGCCTAATCTGCCTAATGGTAAAAACACCCCTGTGGCAAGCTTTAGGTCATTGGTCTCACACTAAAGCTCATTTGGTCTCAGGGGCCAGGGCACCCAGCGGACACTTTCTCTTTCCCACACTCTCTCTCTCTCTCTCACACACACACACACACACACACACACACACACACACACACACACACACACACACACACACACACACACACACACACACACACACACACACACACACACACTTTTTAAAACCCATCCCATCTGCACATAGCAACCCAGCTGTCCGGGCGAATCTGTCCTCTCCTCAGAGTCTCTCTGAGAGGCATGGAGCAGCCAGGGACAGGGGGAGAGCCGGTCAGAGACACCATCATCAGACGGGTCTCTCCCAGTGGCACAGGGACAGGGGGAGAGACAGTCATCAGACCTGTCTCTCCCAGGGGGACAGGGGCAGGCGGAGAGGCCGCCAGACCGGTCTCTCCCAGGGGTCGGCCAACTAAAGCTGGGAAAACCCCCAAACGGGAGAGGGCAACAGGTCAGCGCCACCGGTCGTCCAAAAGCAGCCGTGTCCCAGATAAACCTAGGAGGACAGAGTCTAAACGAAGGCAGAAAGAGGACGAGGGGACAGAGGGGACAGCAGAGGACAAGCAGGAGGGGACAGGGAGGAGTACCGTGGTGGACGTGGACTCAGTGAGACAGAAGGATGCAGAGGAGGACAGAGATGAACTGCTGTACGCGTTGTTGGAGACAGACGCATTGGAGGAAGGTTTGTGTTGCTCATGGACACCTTGAATGTGGCATAGTTGACGTTGTGGTGCAGGGGTTTTCAACCTTTTTGATCCCAGGGCCCACTATTTGTTCTGCTTTTGATCCACGGACCGCCAGTTGATGTTGAGTTTAGGCTCTCGAACCCCAAACCAAGGATTTTCAATTTTTTGTCCACAATTTAGGAGAAAGAACTGGCAAAACACTGGTCAAAATAACAATTCTTCTACAGTTCCTAAACGTGTAGAACTGTAGATTCTTGAAAATTAAGTAATTCGAATATAATCTAACTCTTGAGAGTGTAAAATGAAACCAAATGGACCCGTAAGGGTCCATTTGGTTTCATTTTACGATCTCAGGAGTTACACATCTATAAAGGTCCATTTGGGGACCAACTGTCCATTCATTTAGCTTGGGACCACCTGGAACCCTCTCAGGGACCACTGATGGTCCCTGGACCACTGGTTGAAAGCCACTGTTGTGGTGAATTGAACCCAGGACCTACTGTCTGGGGGTGAGATCTGATTGGTTGTGGTTCTGACAGGTGTGAAGCAGTGGGGTCTGGGGTTGCGTTCTGATTGGTTGTGGTTCTGACAGGTGTGAATCAGCGGGTCTGGGGGTGCGTTTTAATTGGTTGTGGTTGTAACAGGTGTGAAGCAGCGGGTCTGGGGGTGCGTGAGTGGCTGTTGATGGTCGTGGTGCTCAGCTTGGTTCTGCTGTTCCTGCCGCTCTCCATCTGGTTCTGTGTTCAAGTAAGACCTCTAATGTCCCATCCATGGCATTCATATATCTGCCATTACTGTCTCAACAAAATAATTACATCATCAAATTGATATCTCAAAGAAACAGTCTTTTAAAAAGTGTGCTTAATATCTGGTATTAATAGATCTGTGTACAGTTATATTTGTACAGCAGGTATAGATAAAAATAAATAAGCACAGTGATTCAATCATTGCAAAACATAAATACTACGGTATATTGCTGCCTTTTTAGTATGCTTGACATTTCTATGTAATATTGAATATGAAATCTTTAAGGAAAATATTGTCCGATACCAGAATAATGAGCGATTTATTGTTTATTTGTGCATCACAGTTTTTTTTTACTTCAAAAACATTCATTGTAACTGTGATGGCTGTCCTGATTTGATCTCCTGTTCATCATCACTTACATAAATTCCTTCTTCTGTCTGCATTGTTGGTTTATGACAGCTTCCGTTTTGATTGACAGGTGGTGAGAGAGCACGAGCGAGCTGTGATCTTCAGACTGGGTCACCTGCTGAGAGGGAGGCCCAGGGGACCAGGTCACTACTGGTTATTGTAGTCCTTCTCCTTGTCTGTAGTCCAATCTACCATTTACCTATAAGCAGACTGATGAATAGATTTTAATGTTTACATGAACGTAACATCTCAGCACTCTACTGTATGTCAGTGATTTTTCACGTGTCCCTTCCTTATGATGCCTTAGGGGTCCTTGTGAGATTCCATGGGGTGAGATTCCAGCAAAATGGGCACCATCAAAATCATTTAAATCCCTGTATCCATAGTTTGTATGTGTTCACTATTCAATAATAGCCGATTTATAAAAACAAATAGCAGACATTTAACACACACATTTTCTTCTCGGGGGTTGTGTGGAGAAATTCATCAATTTGGTGCTGCTTGACTTGAAAATGTTTGATAACCACTGTGGTCTATTTGAGGTATCTTGTCTCATGCAGTCCATTACTGTAGTGCATGTTATGTGTGTGTTCTCTCTCTATCTCTCAGGTCTGTTGTTCTATCTACCATTCATAGACGTGTGTCAGAAAGTGGACATTCGTCTGAAAATGCTGAAGGTTCCTCCTCACACGGTACGACAAGAAAATCTAAGAACTCAACTGTTGAAAATGGGTGGAGTTCCCCTTTAAGGATCTGTTCGGTGTGTGTTCACGTGTGTCTAGGTGTTGACCTTTAAGGACCTGTTCGGTGTGTGTTCCTGTGTGTGTGTGTCCATAGGTGATGACCAAGGACCTTCTCAGTGCCGATGTGAGTGCGGTGTGTTACTACCGCGTGGAGAACGTGCTCCTGTGCACCAGGTCCGTGTCTGACGTCAGCATACTGCTGCAGGCGGCGGTGATGCAGGCCGTCAGGGCCGTGCTGAGCAGACACGCCTTCACACACGTCCTCATGCACAGGACAGACGTGGGACAGCAGGTCCAAACGGCGGCGGACGCCCTGGTCTGTCTCTGGGGAGTCCGAGTAGAGAGGACGGAGATGTGAGGACTGGCTTCTTTCTGTTTCAGTGATGGACTAGGACAGCTGAGAGGAGATGGTGTAAGACAATAGGACAGCTCTGAGTGAGACAGACAGATAGTAGAGAGCCAAGAAGAGTTTTGGAAAGTAAAATATTTATTGTGTCTTTGACTAGATAGGGTCTGTTCAGGTCAGAGGTCATCAACTCATCACTAAATGCAATGAAAACAATGCGTGATAGTCACAAACACACAGTCCACTTTATTCTTTTGCTCAATATAAGAACTATGTTTTTAGAATGACAATTCTAAAAACAATTTTACAATCAACAGAAGCAAAGATTTCTGTTAGACTAAGAAAAATAAAAATGTAATGATAATAATAACAACCTATAGCAGTTTCCATTTGACCAGACCAGTTCTTTGCAAACACAAACTATGTGGCTACAGTAGGAGACCTAGCAAACAACAATGAAAATATTCTGTGTCTGACTCTGTGTTAAATAAAACATTAGTCACATGCACACTGAAAAGTCCCTGTGTGTGTGTGTGTGTGTGTGTGTGTGTGTGTGTGTGTGTGTGTGTGTGTGTGTGTGTGTGTGTGTGTGTGTGTGTGTGTGTGCGCGCGCGCACACAGAGAAGACGTGTGTCTACCTGCAGAGCTGCAGCTGTCTCTGTCTGCTGAGGCTGAAGCCAAGAGACAGGCTCACGTCAAAGTAAGACTGTTTGTCTGTCTAACAATTCAGACTCCATCTTAGTCAGTATCACTTGCCGTAGAACTTGTACTAGCCTCGATGACCTTACAGTTGTAGCCAAAAAGCTAAACGTATGTAATTTACGTTGTAGACTGATTCACGTTTTATGTACAGTACATAATAGTGTATATCCTCGAAGCTATACCTCTTAGACAAACTCAAGTTGCATTTGTCGCCATTTTCTGCAGAATATTTTCTGCAGCCGAATATTCGTTGAGTCACGACTAGTTCAACTATCTACGTATTCATCTAACCTCCCCTCTCCTCTCCAGGTCATAATGGCTGAGGGGGAGAGGGCAGCGTGCCAGGCTCTCCAGTCCTCCCTGAGCCTCCTCTCCTCTGCGTCTCCTGCTGCTGCTGTCCATCTGCGCCTCCTGCAGCACCTCCTGTCCTCCTGCTCCTCTGAGATCCTCCCCTTGACCCCTGACCTCCTCCCCCTGCCCCTGCCCCCTTCTCCTCCTCCTCCTCCCCCCGAGGCAGTGGACACAGACTCGCCTATGATGTGAAGCCGTAGACTGTAACAAGGGTCACAGTCTACAGGTATTTTCACTACTTCCTATTCATTTGCCTTCTAATTATGGCATTTATTTGATTTTTTTTCATGAAATTCTTTAAAAAAACATTGAATTTTATTAATTCATGGATAGTTTAGCCTTTTCTGGAATAGAAATAATAATTTAAAAAGTGTGCGTGATCCACAAATGGGTGCATCATGGGCACTGGTCACCTAATGCTAGTATTTAGCTTTAGGTGACCAGTACATATTCATAACAACAGCACTCCCTGCTGGTAAAATGTGGTACAATAAGTGGGATATCTGAAAAGCATAGTGCAGTGTATGTAGTTTTATAAACTGTAATGGGAGGAAACAAACTTTAAACTTAGATCATATTTAAGTCATAGTTGTTTGTCCATTGTTGGCACTGTGCATCTTGCTTGTGAGTTCTACTGTCAAGTCAATATTAGTGAATGTCCACATTCAAAAGCAACTGGGACATTTATTTTTGCTTGCAAACTAATAATGATTTTTGGACAAACATCTGGACTCCTTTTGTCATCACTGTTTTTATTGTTTGATTATTTGAGTGCTTTTGTTGTTGTTATTGTTGTTTTGGTTTTTATTTTTTTAATTCAAAATCCTGATACATTTGCAATAATAAATAATTACAAACACACTTATTTTGTATTTGTATTTGTATTTTCTGTTTCTGTAACATGTTACAAGTACAGTGATACACCACACGCAGCAGTCAAATAGTTTGACTGGTGAATTATATTGGGAGTTTACTTAAACACCATAGGAACATTTCATACAGTCATCATCTGCTTTCCAGTCTAATACAGTAGTTAAGCCAAGTGCTTCTCAAACGCTTTCATGTGGAACTAACTGACACTGTAATGTCTCAACTCCTACATTCCAAGTACTTTCAGGATGGGGGCGCACAGTTCAATTTATGAGTATTTTGTGGGATTCTCAGTTCAAATACCATTATTTTATGACATTCCCAGTCCCAATTATAAATATTCTGTCCCCTGTTGGCAATCTGGGAATCCATGTCCAAACCAAACCCAGCAAGCACAGCCAGCACCTGGACAAACTACTGACGTCTTGATTGGGCCAAGATCAATTCAAAGCAAAACTAGCCAATTCTGTTCCAGAATATCACCTGATTTCAAACAACATAAACCCTGTCCACTATAAAGGGCCAGTTCATACTCTCTCTGACCTGCAAACGTTTCATCGGAAAGATGCGATACAACATCACTCGCAATTTTTGAAACATATTCCTCTGAAATTTTGTTCTGAAAGCTGCACTGTCCGGGTGATATGACCCATTCCAAGAGAGGTTAGCAGAACAGTTGCTCGGCAGGGGTGAACCACAAGATTGGTGCATTGTATCGGCGCATGTTGAATCAAAAGGCTCGACTCCATGCCCCTAAGACATCTGTCTTAAGGACGACAGACATCCCTGGATGAATCAGAGTCCGAATGAGGCAGATTAACTTAAATCAACTATAACTAGTCAGTTCTGGCCCCAAATAAATTGGTGGGGACTTCCTGGAAATGATGTAGGGTCATCCCATATGGGCTATCATCTGGCCTAGTCCAGAATGTCACCAGTCACTAGTGGACGTCGTCATGATGTTATCATGACGCCAGTTGGCTTGCCGGGAAGGGAAATCAGAGCCCCCTTTTCCTTTGAATATGACCTGGGTCAACATTTATGAATGGGTAGCAGCCTACCTGGTGGTTGGTACCAGGTCCAGGTGAATGGGTAGCAGGTGTTTGGTACCATGCAAAATTGCAAATGGATAGCAAGCAGGTGGTTGGTACCAGGTGATTGGGTAGCAAGTGATTAGTACCATGTGAATATATCGCAGGTGGTTGCTAACAGGTGAACGGGTGCCACTGCCAGGTGATTTGTACCAGGTGAATGGGTAGCAGGTGATTGGTACCAGGTGAATGGGTAGCAGGTAATTGGTACCAGGTGAATGGGTAGCAGGTGATTGGTACCAGGTGAATGGGTAGCAGGTAATTGGTACCAGGTGAATGGGTAGCAGGTGATTGGTACCAGGTGAACGGGTAGCAGGTGATTGGTACCAGGTGATTGGTACCAGGTGAATGGGTAGCAGGTGATTGGTACCAGGTCAATGGGTAGCAGGTGATTGGTACCAGGTGAATGGGTAGCAGGTGATTGGTACCAGGTGAATGGGTAGCAGGTGATTGGTTCAGCGTTTCTTGGGTCTCCTGGTGCTACTTCCTGGTTTGGGTTCAGGAGGGGTGGTCCTTCTGGAGGCAGGAGGTGAGGCTGTGGACGGGGGTGGAGGTGGGGCTGGGGGCTGCTTGGGTTGGGAGGGTGAGGACTTCTTAACTGCAACACAGATCAAATGAAATGAATCAAATGCATATATAATGTGTTATTAGTATTTGTTTTTTCTTTCTTTCTTTTCAAGTGAAGATAGACAGGAAGAGAGAGATTGGGAGAGACATGCAGCAAAGGTTGTCATGAACAGGGTTCCAACAAGGGACATGCTGTCAGGCCAAAGCCTATAATGTCATCCACCCGGACCACTAGACCAGTGGGTACCTATTATTAAAGAGGGGGACAACCAGTGGCTCACTAACCACCGATCTATGGTCACCCCATGGGGAGACCTACAGTAATTTAGGTTCTAAGGTACCTTTGGGCTCCGCACGACCTTGTAGTTGTCTCTCCAGGTCCTTAATTTTGACCAGAGCCGCCTGTAGATCCTCCTCTGCTGTGAGGGCCCGCTCCTCAGCACCCTGAGCCCTGATCTCCACATCACTGACAGACACACACACACACACACACACACACACACACACACACACACACACACACACACACACACACACACACACACACACACACACACACACACACACACACGATTAAGTAAAACATTTGAGTACTTTCATCCACCACTGGTCATCATGGCGGAGACAGAAAGATGTGACCATACCGCAATTGTGTGTGGAGGATCTCCATGCTGACCAGAGCATCAAACCCCTGATGACCGTCAGCTGTGGTTGGACGCACCACCATGTGATCTGTCTGTCTGACACACAGACAGACAAACAGAGAGAGACAGACAGTCAGATAGATTTAATTCAATAACATGAATGGACATGTGTTTGACACAGATCCTTAGAGTAAGACAGAGTTACAACATTGAGGGGACAGAAAACAGCCACTCACAAGCCCACAAACTCCAATACATTCCATAAACCTCCAGTGTCACTATTCGCCAGTACGGCCATTGAACTAGCCACATGCAGTCAGTGAACAGATTGAGTTGTCGTAACTCTGTCCTACTCTATGGCTCTGGTGTGACTGTACTCTGTGGTGTTTATATTTCTGCCAATAAAGTATTCAATAAAGTCAATCAAGGTCAACGGTCAATCAAGGTCAGGTGGTTTAAGGTGTGTATGTGGTGTAAACAGTCCAGACCCCGTCCAATGGGACGCTGTGCTCTCCCAGGACCCTCTCTGTGATGTTTCCGTCGTAGCCAATCAGCTTCACCATGGAGGCTGGATGGGGCTCCTCCCCCTTCACAGGCTCCTCTTCATGGACCACCAGCTCCCCCTGCAGGACCACACCCACAACAGCAACAATAATCACAAACAAAATAATAATACAATAAACAATAACGTCATTCATCTAAACCAGGGGTGGGCAATTATTTTTCCCAAGGGGCCACATGAGATACATAAAATATTGTGGAGGGCCAAGACTAAAGGCTGAACTAAAGTCTGTGTAGTATTAATTTAATTTCAAGACGAAAGTAAGAGTAAGAACAAACTTTTTGATACCGGGGCCCTCAATTTATTCAGTATTTGAGCCACAGAGGACCAACATTTGATGACATTTTTCGCCCCACAGACCCAAAACTAAAGATTTCTTTTGTTTTTGTTCAGGATACCAGGCTGGATTTGGGAAACAAAACAGACAAACCTAGATAAAAAATGAATGTTCTTTTACAGATGATGAATATTTTAACTCTTGAGAGTGTAAATATGAAACCAAATGGACCCGCAAGGGTCCATTTGGTTTCATTTTTACATTCTCAAAGAGTTACATCTGGTTAACCAACTCTCCACATTTAACTGGAACTCTCTGAAGGACCACTGGTGGTCCCCGGGCCGGTCAGAGTCAGCCAAAGGGCCGCATTTGGCCCCCGGGCCGCATAATGCCCAGGTATGATCTAAACACAGCCCAAGTACTTTAGAATCATCATCATAGGAATATGGAATATCAAGGTAGATCGTAATAGACCATAATTTATTATGAAACGGTCGGGCAGAAATCTCTTAATTTGTAAATAAATGGCCTATTGACTACGCAGATCGTGGCCAAATCAGAGTTTGGAATCACGTGTTTTCAGCATTTTTTTCAGCTAATTCAACAGTGGTACGCATGGGCTGTTGAGTGATATCGAAAGAACTTCCAAAATCCAACGCTTAAAAAAATAATCACTTGCAAGGAATAAGTAGCCACAGAAGATGTGGATTTCTATAAAACAAACACTTTGCAGGTACTGTAGAAAGAGGATAATTCAAGCTTTTGCTACAGCCGCAATTGCTGTTTGGATGGCATATTGGATGGCATATTGCATAGTTGCCGCAGTTCTAGGAAAGCCCTGCAGTGATGGGCCAGTACTTATACACCCAACACTGGGTGAAAGTAGTCACTAGTGAAAGTACCATGCCTCACATTGCAAGCTTTCTAGCTGGCTGGTGACAATGAATAAAACCTGAATGATAAAGTTATGAGAAACATAAAACCGTATATACTAAACATGTTTGTGTACCTCTATCGGCTGTGCATCGCTGCCTTCTCTTACAGGCTCAGGATCAGCTGCTATATCCACCTATCAGCAGACACACACACCCACACACCATTTAAATTGCTTTTAAATACAACTATAAAACTAAAATAATATAGCATAATATGATGTTGTAATAGAATATGATTTCACCGGAGTTTCTGCGCTGTGTGTAAGAGAAATGACATCAGCGACAGAGGTGGAGCCAGGCTGGCTGTTGACAGACATCTCCATGGCAATTACAGCCCTCGCTTCTAATAGGAGGATCCCACAGGTCTCCGTCCAATCACTGCACTCCCTCTGAGGGCAGGGACAAATGACAGACAGACAGACAGACAGACAGACAGACAGACAGACAGACAGACAGACACGCGTTGCATTATGTGATGTTATGAGTACTAGTCATAGTTAGTCTTGCATCGCAATACTAATATCACCATTGAAATATGCAGTACATAGACAGATGAAGCCAATGAACAACATTATATCCATCAACACAAGTCCTAGAGATTTCCCAATTCATCCAGAACCAATACAAAGACTTTAGAGGGCGGTCCTTCATAGTGTGGCAGTAGTTCTCAAACTAGATTGCCTCATACATATTGGTATGCAGAGACTCTGCATCTCTGAACGGTCTAGGCAAGACAATGTACGCATGCAATACTGTAGACCAGTGGTTTTCAACCAGTGGTCCGGGGACCGCCAGTGGTCCCCCTAAAGTTCCAAATGGACCCTTGCGGGTCCATTTGGTTTAATTTTTACACTCTCAAGAGTTAAAATATTCATCATGTGAATTATCCCAAATCTACAGATCTAGGTTTGCCTGTTATGTTTCCGAAATCCATCCTGGAATTGTAGATAAAAACAGAGGAAATCTTTGGATTGTGGGTCTGCAGGGCTAAAATGTCATCAAATGGTGGTCCGCGGCACAAATTCTGAAAAAATAGTGGGCCCTGGTGTCAAAAAGGTTGAAAACCACTGCTGTAGACTGATCAAGTATCGAACTGGGAACGTTGTGGTTGTCTAGTCTACCGACTACTCTATACGCCTGAGCCTCCCCAATGCCTGAGTTGTTGTAGCAGATCAATCTGCGATCAATGCCCGTCCACCTAAATGGTCGACAAGCTCTTAAGAGAGAGAGCACTTGAGAGCCAGTAGACTATTTTTGGTATTTTTTGAAATGGGGCTATGGTAACTTTTTTTTGCCAGCCCTTGTGTCTTTCTGAAATGTTCACCTGTAGCGTGTTGGGTCCAGACTTTATTGTTTCAGGCGTGTCCTGGGAGCTGCTCTTCTGAACCTGCTGTTCTAGGATCAGCTGACAGGAGCTGGAATAACAAAAAGATATATTAAAAACAATTGTAGAAAAGTACTTAAGTAAAATGATCAAATTAGCAAACGTCAATAAGTCCATTCAACTAAACCGTTTTAAAGTCAGCCACACCAATGCAACTCCCTACAAATGGAGTTGCATGTTGCAAATAGTTGCACAGTGAATCATTGGTGTGGTTTGGTTTTATTTGCATTATCCTTTTAGCATTCTGTTTTAATAAATCTTTGCAGTAATCTTCAATCAATGAACAAAACCAACACAATGTGCAGACCTGCTGATGTACTTGGAGAACAGCTCCAGCCTCTGGGTCAGACTCTTGGCTTCCACCTCCAGGTGGTCCACTGTGACCCCCGTCAGCACCTCAGGGTCCCCGGGACCCAGCGGAGGGAAGGGGCTGTCCTGGGGGTCCCTGGGGTCAGGTACCAGGAGGATCAGCAGGTCCACCAGCCAACGGGTCAGCGCTGTGTGGAGGACCCCCACCTGTTCCAGAGACATCAGTATCAAGCAGTGTGACGGAAAACAAAATATCCTGGCCCCTCCATCAGGCGCCCTATGTGGCCAGGGAGAGGCAGTTTAGAGACCAGGATTACTCTCTCTTTAATATATATATATATTTTTTGCCCATACCCGAGGCGGGGTTGGTGAAAGGGCCTTTCTGTGTGGAGTTTGCATGTTCTCCCCGTGTCCCCTAGGGTAGATACCCTCACAAAAACATGCTGTAATCCTGGACTCTAAACTACCTCCCCCTGGCCAGCCGGGGCGCCTGATGGAGGGGACAGGAACTGGTTGGAATAACGTGTTCCTTCCACGCGCTACGTCCAACCAGGGAAACTCCCCCCTGTCAGCTGAAAAGAAGGCAGCTTGGACTCCTCATGCATTGAAGGAAGCATGAGGCCAGTCCGCTGCCTCCCCAGGTTGGTGGAGGGTGTGTAGAGCCCAGGATCACATTAGGAATTGGCACTGGGTGAAAAAATGGGCTACAAAATCGTGGGAAAAAAATATATTAAAGAGACCAGGATTACTCTATGTTTTTGTGAGGTTATCTATCCTAGGGGACATGGGGAGAACATGCAAACTCTCGTAAATCGAACCTTCCTCCGCTAATGCAAGTTGTCCAGCAGGGGGAGTCGGTTCACCCAGGCTATGAGCACTCACCCGATTGGGTCAAATTCGTATCCCAAACTAAGAATGCATTTTTAGAGCAGAACAGAACACTCACCTCATCACACAGTCTGCTGTTCTCACAGTCAAAGTAGTTGGACTGAGTGGAGATGAACTCTCTGATGGTGTCAAACACCTGCTCCACCTCAATGCTACACACACACACACACACACGCACACACACACACACACACACACACACACAGTAATCACGGACAAGCATTCTGAATGTCTGTCTGTCCATTCACATCAGGGGCAGATTGGCACATATTTTCCCACCGGGACAATTTTGCCTTTGCCAGGCCACCCTGGGGGTGGCAGCAGGTTAACCAGATGTAACTCTTTGAGAGCGTAAAAATGAAACCAAATGGACCCTTGCGGGTCCATTTGGTTTCATTTTTACACCCTCAAGAGTTAAAATATTCATCATGTGAATTAGCCCAACTTAGTCTACACAACTAGAGAATGTAGAAGATTAATGGTCATTTTGATCTGTATGTTCCAGGCGAGCATCTAGCGCATTCTAGTGCATTTTGGAAGCGCCACTAGTGCATTTTGGATCTTGTCCAGGCCACTAGGTGGCGCAGGCCACCGGGAAAACTCCCTGTACTCCAGATGGCCAATCCGCCCCTGATTCACATCCTCTTCTGCCCTCCCCATCCTCCCCTCTACTCTCATCTTACGGGTCATGTGTGATGTTTTTGGTCTTGTCGCTCTCTGATTGGGTACTGGAGATGTTCTGCAGAACCTCCTCGGTGGCCGTCTGCAAACCGGACAGTGCCTTCTCCAGTTTCAGCCTATCAGAGTCCTGCATGCCCTCTGACCGACCAATGGCGCTCTTCAGCTTGGTAGCCCATGGTTCCATGACAGCGACCAGGGACATGATCTGTTTATGGACTCCTGATGAACAGAAATATGAATTAATAAACATGAATCATTATAAGAAATGTGAATAAGAGTTCAACAAAGGGTCTATATACAGTATGTGACTTTGCATATAAACATTGCTAGTGGGCCTACTTTTAACATTTAACATAATGTACTAAAAACTGTCAAAACGTTATACAATGTTGTGGCTTCATTGGTAGTTACAGACAGTGAAGACAGACAGGAAAGAGGGGGGAGAGACATGCAACAAATGTCGTCGTCATGAGCGGGACAACGCGACCTATATTATGTGGCATACACCAGGTCCTCATATTAGTGTTTTTGATTGATTGATTACTTCATTAACAAAATAAGCAAACAGTAGAGCGGTACAATTACACAAATAAAGGATAACTTAACCCATTCTTTATAGGTGTTTTAAGTTTTATTGAAAAATAGCAGGTGTGGCGCGCCACTTTGTGGCGTGCTATGAGACGTGAACACCTGCTATTTTGGTGGCAAATCGTGAAAACACAGCGCAAATCTTTGAATATTACGGTATGTTCTGAATATTGAACATTTTCCACGATTGAGGGCTTGTTTCCATTAAGGTCTTCAACATGTTAATACATTCTTCTTCACCAGACTTATGTCCTGTTGAAAAGCCTGGCTCCCTGTTCATACTGTACATACTAATTAGGAGTAGTCATTGGAGCTCCCTCTGGTGTCGTGCCTGTTGGCATTTCTTACAATGTAATATTTTGGCAGGTACATTGACTTGAGAATGTTGAAAGCCAGCCTCCAGGTCTGTTGAATGTTGCTGTGCTCTGCCCTCTGCCCTGAGCCACCCCACCCTTTTGCACAATGAACAGGGTGTTGGGTGAGTCCTAGGTTTGAGGTCTAATAGTAATCCAAGCAAGACAGCCATGCCCAAAATGTCTTGTCCTCATTCTACTGGTGCACTTCTCCACTCATTCTGCTTTCCAACACAACCTCCACACACTACACTCCCTTACTCCACAGCCCGGCAGACATCCCATTTTACTGGGCAAAACTCGTTCCACTAAAATGGACCATAAAGAAAGTGGACAGAAAGTTGGCAATGCCTCATCTGACAGATAAAAAAAACAGGGGCAGCGTTTCTGGAAAGCACTCATTTGCAATTAGTTTCCCCAATGTTGACAGTAAAATATTTAATTGGTCCTCCGGTCCATCCCTGTTCCTCCATAAATCAGGTGTCAGAGGGGTTTAGTTTATTGGCCAGAGTCCAAGGTACCTTGGACACTCACCTCCATACATCAAAGATCCATCAAACCCTGTGGCGCACAGAGGATCAAATCCAACTTCCCTGGAACATTATGACAAATGCACTCTTTTTTCCATCGACACCTTGGCACTCTGTTCACAAATACATCACCATTTGTGCTAATGACACTAGCCCCCCCTCCAACAACACTCCCTTATTTACCACGATACAGTCATTTTATTATTGAGTAGCCTTGCAATGTTTCTATAAAAACATAAACATTGAAGACCATTGAAAAACCCTTTGTTGAGAATGAGATGATGTACTGTATGATGACTAATGATCGGAGATTAATTGAGAAACAAATCAGTATAGTCCGATTTTATCTGTTTTTAGATTAATCGGCATTGGTTTGATATCAGGGCAATTAATGAATGGTTCTGAATAATCGGTATGTCTTCACAGATAAACAAGGCCAAAATAAACAGAGAGGTAAAAATTAAAGTTCCCTAAGGTGGCACTTTTGGTGAAAACGCCCTGAAAAATAGATTTTGAAATATTTTATCTAAATCCATCATTTTGGAATGCCATACTTAGTCAACAAGACGGCAATGTTCAATGCGACGAGCTAGTAGCAAATCATAGTTTGCCATGACTCCCACAATATCTCTATGATGGAGGAGTGATGTCACAGGAGAGTGACTCCTGGACCTCCTGTCAACCCTAGCTGCCTAGACTGGTTCTACACAACGAATCTAAACAACGAAGGGACCTTTAAGAAGTTGATTCTTGGTTACATCATCACAAATCGTCGACTTCATCGCCATGCCTGTGACAATGCTGGTATTTCTCTTGAGTTGTTTAAAAGACAGCAAAGGAAACATATTGAAGATAATTCATAGAAAGACAATGGAATTGAACAGGGTTTGGCAGGTTATGTTGTCAACACGTTAAAGCAAGTGATGGTGAATAACAATCGACCGAGGGTCACCATGCTGACATTATCGTCGTTAAGTAAAAACGTTAGAAGAGTAAAAGACATAAACCCCGTTCATGTACGGGGAGAGCGAGATCTAACGGGATGAGCTCGGTGTGCCGACACACAGAGTCGGTTGCTACGGATCATGTGGATCCGAATCCAGAGCCTGATCCTGATCCCTCTTTAGAAGGGGGAGGGGGAGGGGGCGGGTCCGGCCGAGCGGCGCTGGCGAGTTTCGCCTCGTTCTTCCTGGGCATGGCGGTGGCCACGGCCTACGGCGCCATAGCCCTGCTGGTCCAGAAGGGGGAGCCGTGGTTCTGCGCCTGCAGCACGGTGGCGCTGGCAGCGCTGGCCGGCTTCGGCATGGGCCTGTCGGTGGAGGTGCGCACCAACGTGCTGCTCATGCTGCCCACGCTGTGCTCGGCCAAGGGCAAGACGCTGCTGCTGTTCGCCGCCGCCACGCTGCTGGCGCGCGGCCCCGTCGCCAACACCGCCGAGAACTTCGAGCGCGCCGCCGCCAGCCTGGTGTGCGGCCGGGAGCTGCTGGCCGGCCAGGCGCTGGAGCTGGCGGCGCGGGTGGCCGCGCCCCTCCGCCGCATGCTGGGAGCCCTGCGCGACATCGCCGGCAGCGCCCACTCGGTGGCGGGCCGCGTCGGCAAGCTGGTGGACGCGCTGGCCGACGGCGTGCGCCACGTGGCCGCCGCCATGCGCAACGTCCTCCACTTCCTGGTGGTCATCGGCGAGGTGTGCAACGACAAGATGGGCTCGCCGTACCGGAAGTGCCAGCTGGCGTTCGACGACGCCGTGGAGAACTGCGAGCACCTCCTGGGGCCCTTCGACTTCCTGTGCGAGATCGCCGAGGCGGCGCGGCCGCTCTGCGGCCTGGCCAAGGCCCCCGAGCTCTTCTGCATCCTGCCGTCGTACGTGGGCGAACAGCTTAAGTCGGCGGCGGCGCCGGCCGCGGACGTCTTAGACCGCATCAAGGCCGAGTTCGAGTTCACCATCTCGGCCAACGTGACGGTGGACGTGGACGTGGAGAGCAGCCAGTCCCTGAAGAAGATATCCCAGCGCATCCTGGGGGAGGTGTCCGAGGAGCTCGGGAAGTTCCGCATCCTCCTGGTCCTCGGGGGGTCCTGGATGGGCATGGTGGGCCTGCTCCTGCTGGCCTGGGCGTACTACAAGGCGGCACAGTACAAACGCAAGTACCTCCGCCAGGGCGACTTCGACAACATCTACATCACGGCCGAGTTCAGGGAGCTGGACGAGAGGATGAGTCGGGCCGGCCGGCCGCCGGTGCTCCCTCTGACCGGCAACGAGGTCGGCGTCTACATCGCCCCGACGTCTCTGCACCTGACGCCGGCCGAGTGGCTGGCGGTGGTGCGGGGCGTGGCCTCCCTGCTCAGACACCTGGCGCTGGGGGGGCTTATCGTGGGCCTGGACGTCATGGTGTTCTGGATCCTCAACCTGGTGCGGCGCTCGGTCCAGGGGGACCTGGTGGCCCGGCCCCCCGTCCGCGTGGCGGTGCAGGTGAGCGGCGAGGGCGCGGCCTCCGACATCTTCCGGGACGTGGCGTCGTCCTTCGACGTCCTGCAGAGGGGGAACCTCACCGTGCTGGCCAGGGAGTGCCTGGTGGAGCCCTCGGAGCCGGACTACGGCGGCTACGTGGCCATCGGCTTCGCCTACGGCCTGGTGCTGCTGGCGTGCGTGGCGGGCGGCGTGGCGCAGCGCTGCAGGCGCGCCATCTGCGCCGCCTACTACCCGGCGCGGGAGCGCGAGAGGCTCCTGTTCCTCCACGCGCACATCGTGTCCGAGAGGATCCCGCTGGGCCGGGCCATGTGGAGGGCCGTGACCACGCCGAGGGGCGGCCAAGATGGAGGAGGAGAGGGGTGGAGGAGCAGGCTCCTCACACTCCTGCAGCGCGTCCGAGGCGGGTCCTGCCTGGCCGGCCTGCTGGGCGTGTCGGGTGTGCGCTGCCTGGCCTGCGGGGAGGCCAAGGAGGGGCCGGACCGGGACGGCATGGTCCTCTGCCCGACGGCCCGCTGCGCGGGCCTGTACTGCCGCGCGTGCTGCCAGGGCCTGGGGAACAGCTGCGCCGTGTGCGGGGGACCGCTGAGCTACGAGGACGACAGCCAGGACGAGCTGGACTCCAGCGATGACGACAACGACGACGGTGTAGAGGAGGCCGCCGATTACAGCGAGGCGGACATGTCCTACCAGTACGTTTCGGAGGAGGATTTGTGACGCCGTTGCTTCAGTTTCTGCACCCATTCCCTGCTCCCTCCACTGACTGAATGCTCGCTTCTCTATTAAGTCCTGCCCTGCGTAGGAGTTAAACATTTTCATAATTCAGAACCTTGGTAGAACCTTAGAGCGTATGTACCTTCTGACACCTCCAGGAGATAATGCTCATGGAATTATCTCCTGGAAGTGCCGGAGGTACTTGCACTCTGCTCGCTTGAGCTACTCACGTACAAGTAGGCCATTGTGTGCAGCGCGCAAATTGCCAACTAAGGCCTATCCAGAGTTTGATTTTCAGGGGCCACTGCCAACAAAAATACATCATATCATCATTCATATAACTGCGATATTGTGTCATATCGTCTCATTTCAACAGGTCAGACTCATGGGAGTCTTGCATATTCAACAGTCTGCCAGTGATTCATTTGATAATAAAGTAATCTTAATCAGTGTTGTTTTGGCAGGCATTTTTTAGGTTTAGTCAGTCTTAGTGTTCTGGAAGAAATGCTTATTCGTTTTAGTCACATTTTAGTAATTTGGATTAAATGTGTATTCGTTTTTATAGTTTGATATAGTCTCAACCTTTAATCCCTCTTTAGTAAAATAAAAGAAATGACTAATGAAGGAAGTATAACTATTAACTTGGTCTGTTATATTTAAGTTAAGTTAGTGTTCTAACTTACCTAGAGCTGGTTGCTTATTTCTCCTCGCAAAAGCAACAATGTTTTAGCAGGCATTACTTATCTTAGTCTTTTGGATCAAATGCTTATTCATCTTAGTCACATTTTAGTCATTTTTCTTATTGTGACCGACCGACCGTGGATTGATTTAAGTAAACTAGGTTAAAGCATAATATTTTAATCATAATCATTGCTGTTTGTTCAGTAACAGGAGCCTCTATCGACCAGCTGGGACCAGCTTTGAGGTTGTTGTCATAGGTTTATATAACCACGGCCATGGTCGGTAGAATGCTCCGGAAAAGAGATCCTCACATATACTGTAGGCCAGGGGTTTTCAACAGGTGGTCCGGGGACCACCAGTGGTCCTTGAGAAGGTTACAGGTGTTTAACCAGGTGAAATGATGGAAAGTTGGTTAACCAGATGTAACTCTTGCGAATGTAAAAATGAAACCAAATGGACCCTTGCGGGTCCATTTGGTTTCATTTTCACACTCTCAAGAGTTAAAATATTCATCATCTGAATTAGCACCACTTCATTAATTCAGAAGTTTACACTGTTTTGGGTTGAAAGGTTGAAAACCCCTTGCTGTAGGGTTAGACAAACTAACTCTCACCGCTCTCCCCGTTGACGCGTACGTCCAGCTGCCTGTGGAGCTCGCGCACGGCTCTGCTCAGCTCCCTCATGGCCTCCTGGCCCGGGAGGGGCTCCCCGTCGGGGGACGGGTGTCTCCTGAAGACCTGCAGGCCCACCTCCACCCAGCTCTCCTGCAGGCGTCCCATGAGGACCAGCCTCTCCTGGAACCACAGCAGCACCTCCCCTCCGTAGCGCTCACACTGCTGGTTCAGCGTCTGAACACACAGCACAACGGAGTACATTACCTATAGGCAGGGGTTTGACACTAAGGTCTCCGAGGCATTTGCCCATCGGGCAAGCGCAAGTCAGGTTCTACTTGCCCTCAGGTCATGGTCACTTGCCCCCCAGGTTCCAGGTGGTCCCCAGTTAAGTTGGTTAACCAGATGTAACTCTTGAGAACGTAAAAATGAAACCAAATGGACCCTTGCGGGTCCATTTGGTTTCATTTTTACACTCTCAAGAGTTAAAATTCATCATCTTAATTAGCCCAGGTCTACACAACTAGAGAATGTAGTAGATTAATGGTCATTTTGATGTGTATGTTAATTTGCCTGTTTTGTTTCCCAAATCCAGCCTGGAATTGTGGATAGCTAGAAAGCAGGGAAAGACACAGAGGCAGAGTGCAATGACTGCCTTCAAGACAAATTTATCTTGTGTTGTGTTATAGTGCACTATGTTGCACACTTGCCCGTTCGGGCAACCAGGTAGCAGTCTTCACTTGCCCCACCATTTTTTTTACTTGCTCCGGGCAAGCGGGCAAGTGTTAGTGTCAAGCCCTGATAGTGGCTGCAAAAAAAAACCATGTGGGCTGTGGGGAGAACATGCTGCTGTTTGTTTCAGAAGAAGTGCTGTATAAACTAGACATGTGGTTTTGTAGAGCTATAGTTTTGTTTAGTCGCTCTTGACAGTGGCTTTGATAAAGTAAACATGTTTTCTCATGCCAATAAAACTGAATTGAATTGAATTGAATTGAATTGAATTGAATTGAATTGAATTGAATTGAATTGAATTGAATTGAATTGAATTGAATTGAATTGAATTGGACAGGTGTGTTAAAGGTGTATTGCATATGAGCAATGCTTTTTCTATCGATTTAAAGGAAAATCCTCGTGGGGACTACGTTTTGGGTCCCCACGAGGGCAGTGTGTTGTCAGATGTAGGTCCCCACAATGTAGCACGCACGCACGCACGCACGCACGCACGCACGCACACACACACACACACACACACACACACACACACACACACACACACACACACACACACACACACACACACACACACACACACACACACACACATGTGACCAGTGTTTGAAGTCAGCTTGAAGCTCTTCCACTGAACTCTTCTCATGCTTCACACCTGGACTCCTGAAAATAACAACAGCACAACAATTAACGCATATAAAATACACTGTGCTTCCATGCCACGGATTGCGGATCGATGTGGATTTTTATAAATTTGATGAAATAATTAATGCGTTCAGATGGTGGTCGGATCATCACAACAGAGTACTACTGGTAGTTTAGATGGGAGGAATGGCATAACAATACAATAAAGGTGCAAAGTACTTGTTTAAATGGGAAGAATGGAGTAAACCATGGGTTGTCAACCAGTGGTCCGGGGACCACCAGTGGTCCTTGAGAGGGCTCCAGGTGGTCCCCAGCTAAGTTGTTTAACCAGATGTAACTCTTGAGAATGTAAAAATGAAACCAGATGGGTCCATTTGATTTCATTTTTACTCTCAAGAGTTAAAATATTCATCTAGTCTAGCTACTATAATGCGAGAGTGGCTATATTTTTTTAATACTTTTACTCTTACTCAAGTATATTTCCGAGACAAGGATTTGTACTTTTCCGTTACATTCCGTTACATTTCTTTAAAAAAAAGGCTGTATAAGTAAAAGTACATTTATAGCGTCATCCCCCCCCCCCCCCCCCCCCCCCCACACACACACACAGTCCTGAAGTTTTTTTTGTGTGTGTGTGTGTGTGCTGTATTTGTCAAAAATGAACCTAAACCTAGTCATCTGATTCAGCCATTTTGGAATGTATGTTTTGCTGTTTTGTTTGTTTATTTCTCAAATCCAGCCTGGCATAGTGGAAGCAAAATCAGTAAAAATAAAATAAAATAAAAAAAAAGCAATCTGGGGTCTGTGGGGCTAAAATACCCTGAAATGGTGGTCTGTGGCTCAAATCCTGAATAAATGATGGTCCCTGAGATCAAAAAGGTTGAAAACCTCTGGCGTAAACAGCAGGGTAAAGATGCAGAGTACTTGTTTAAAAGGGAAGAATGGAGTAAACAGTGTAGGATAAAGATGCAGAGTACTTGTTTAAAAGGGAAGAATGGAGTAAACAGTGTAGGATAAAGGTGCAGAGTACTTGTTTAAAAGGGAAGAATGGAGTAAACAGTGTAGGATAAAGATGCAGAGTACTTGTTTAAAAGGGAAGAATGGAGTAAACAGTGTAGGATAAAGATGCAGAGTACTTGTTTAAAAGGAAAGAATGGAGTAAACAGTATAGGGTAAAGATCCACAGTACTTGTGTGTGCAGTAGAAGCTCAACCAGGAGGTCAGTCCATGGTGGATGGAGGTGAGCTGCTCCCGCTGCTCCTCCTCAGTGTGTGTGAGTTTGTGCATGAAGCTGTTCACATGCTCCTTCCACTGCTCTGTCAGACTCACAATGCTGTTCAGGTCCTCAGTGTCCTGTGAACCGTCACAACGAGCACAGGGAAATGTAGTTTAGTTTAGTGTTAAGTGAGAATGATTGATGGCTTCCATTATAGCAGTGGTTTTCAACCTTTTTGATACCGGGGCCCACTATTTATTCAGCATTTAAGCCACGGACCACCATTTGAGGACATTTTTAGCTCCATAGACCCCCAAAACTAAAGATTTATTTTTGCTTTTGTCCACAATTACAGGCTGGATTTGGGAAACAAAACAGGCAAATTAACATACTGTACAGATAAAAATGTTGTGTAGACCTGGGCTAATTAGGATGATGAATTTTAACTCTTGAGAGTGTAAAAATGAAACCAAATGGACCCGCAAGGGTCCATTTGGTTTCATTTTTACGTTCTCAAGAGTTACATCTGGTTAATCAACTTAGCTGGGGACCACCTGAAACCCTCTCAGGGACCACTGGTGGTCCCCGGACCACCTGTTGAAAACCCCTGCATTATAGCATAACCTTTAAGGAATAGAAAGCCTTTGGTTTCAGCAGTCTTATATTTTTTCATAAATCTTAGTAAAAAAAAACAATTGACCACCAGTTTTGAGTGTTTGTGTTAAAACAAACATTCATTGTATAAACACAAACATTGACAACACTGTTACTATATGCAACTGCGCATGATTGCATTAGCTAATGCTAGCTAATGCAAGCAAATCTGATAACTCGTCCAAAGTCGTACTTTGTGCTCAAGGAGTTCAACGACTTTCAACGGTCCTTTTTGAAAATAGCAGATCTACAAGCTCATAATGCGCGACAATGTGGCGGTAGTAGCGCCATTTATCAAAACATCCCATATAAGGAGTCCCTGGCACAAAATATATCCTGGTGGATGGTCCTTGAATCACTATATGAATTACATGTTTAACTACTGTTTACAGCACATTTTTATTTTATGAGTAAAATTCTAAATACGGTATATTACGGTCATATTTTTGTCATCTTACATGTGAGTGCTTCTGTTGACTAAATATTGTAAAAAATATTTTGGGTGGCCATGGTGGCATCATAATGGTAATTCTTGTATCTTCTCTTCTGCACTAGTCCCTGCCCTAACATTTTAGTCTAGTTTTTGTTGAAAATTGTCAAATTAGTCACCATAGGTTAGTCCTTGGGTACCCCTCAGGGTACTCAAGGTATTGTTGTAATGTGATGTGACGTAAGTAAAAGACCTTTATAACAGTCATTATAAATGTCATTAGTTTTAGCCCGCTCTGCTCATGCACGAGTAGGCCATGACCTACTTGCGTGCAACACGCAAGTTTGCACTCTACACAAGTGCTGATCTACCGGTAGTTCATTTTATTTATTTTTTGTTGCTGACCAAAAGGTAAGTCAACAAACATTTTCTGTCATAGTTTTAGTGGAGGGAATCGACCCTGCTGCTGCCCCCTCCTCCTCGTAAGCGATGGCGATGCCTCTCCTCCCCTGCACTGCCTTGCTCACGGGCGTCTCTCCCAGATGGAGTTCTAACCCCCGCCAGCTGCGGGTGGCCAGGAAGGAAGCGGCGGAGCCTGGCTGCGCCATGGTGAGCGTGGCGTTCCTGGAGACCACGGAGTCTCCGGCGGGCGGGTTCTTGGGCGGCGGCAGGACCGCCCGTTGCGTCCGGAGCGCTCCGGTGATCAGCGACACGTCGGCGACGTCACCCTCGTCCTCTTCCTCGCCGGCGTTCTGGTAACTCGGACCGCCCGGCAGCAGGCGGCGGAAGTCCGTCACGTACTCGTGGATCCAGTCGCGGCAGCGGCGCGGGTCGCAGGCCACCTCCATCTCGAACGGCGTGACCACGGGCTTGTAGAACTCGGCCGAGTCCAGCAGGGAGTTCTCGGGGCAGGCGACCAGCACGAAGACGTCCACCTCGGGGAAGTTGGCCAGCTTGGCCGGGTTGACCTTCCCCACGGCCAGCATGTAGCTCTTCTTCCCCGCCCTGCGGACGCTCTTCTTCACCTGGCCGATGACGGACAGGTAGTCGGCCACGCCCAGCGTGCCCGCCAGGATGCCCACGGTGCGGGCGTCCTTGGCCCGCTCTATGGCGTGATGGCGTTTCATCATGGCCCGTGTGACGCCCGCCGCCGGCTGGGGGTGGACAGGCGGGGCCTCCGGTGCCGCCGCCGGGTCGAAGGAGCTGAAGGAGCAGCGGCTCCACGTCATGGCGAAGTTCCTGAAGGTCGCTCCTTCCTCGCCTATGAAGAACATGGCGTAGTCCGTCACGCTCAGGCCGCTCTTCAAAGGGAAGCGTCGGCCGAACTGGCAAACAACCTCATCGTCGTCGTCTTCCTGACCTGAATCGGTTTGTTGCTGACTCTTGTTGCTGTCCAAGAGGAGCGTGGAGACGACCACGTTGGGGTACTCCGGCCTCAGGAGGGCACCGAGGTCGTGGACGGCGTGGGCGTAGCCGACGTCGTACAGGACGACCACGTGGCTCCGCGTGTCGGGGTAGAGGTCCCTGAAGGCGGAGGCGCACCTCTGCGGGTCCAGCGGGCGCTTCTCCAGCACGTACATGAGCGGCAGGCGGCCGGCGGGGCGGCTGAGGCAGGCGGCGCCGTAGTGCACCAGGCAGTCGGCCCGGGCGTGCTCCGCCGCCACCTCGTCCACGCAGCAGGCGCCGTACGACGTGTCGCCCAGGACGAACGCCGCCGCCCCGCTCCTCCTCTCCACCTGCTCGGCCACCGCCGCCGCGTCCGACAGCAGGTGGTCGGGGAACTGCAGGGCGACCCTCGTGTGCCGGCCGCGGCCGATGAACTCGCAGGTCTTCTCGATCTCATAGCGCTCCTCCAGGCCTTCCGGCGGGACATTACTCTCCGGTGGTGTCGCGGGGTCAACCGCTGTACGCCGAATAGTGTCCGAACAACAGCCGGGTGCGTCGGCCATCGTTGGATCTTGACCCGGAGACTCGGTGGGATTGAAGGTGAATGAATGTAGCGTAGTTTATTGGCTAAGAGGGACGGGTGAGCGGCAAGACTACTTGATAGAGGTTTCGCTTAGGCGCCGCTCCTCACAAGAACATTGCTTTTCTTTCCTTACAAATTTGTGGCCTGGTTTGGAGTAATACATAATTAAATGCAATTACGTCATACTACAGGACAAAGGAACTTCAGGACTGAAAAAGGTTTGGTTTTTTTTTTGCAAATTTGCACTGATCTCACTGAAATAAGTGCTTACTGAAATCAGCCCCCAGGACTGAGCACTGTAAGACCTGCGTAGTATGTACTACATAAGAGCAATGGCTAAACATCATTATATGTCATAGTAATAGTACAAAGTGCTACTTCCTCCAGCCGCCCCTCCCCTAACTCCTCCCCCTTCAGCATCCAACTAAAGCTGTGGGTGTGGCTTCAGTTCAGCTGAATCTATTCTCCACCCATCACCAACCACCAGGCAAGCCAGGCATACTTAATGAACTGGTTGAGTGGAATCATGAAAATGACAGTTTAACAAACACTGTACACTTTTTGAAAAAAAAAAAAAAAAAAAAATCTTACTCTTCATCTAACAATAATACCTGATGATCATGTTTTAGAGTAGAAAAGATCATGGCACTCCATCTTTAAATAAATACCTTTTTAGAAGTCTTTGAGGAAAATGAATAAATGGCAAATTCACTTTTGGAACCGGCATGGGGGTATGGGGGAGCGGAACTGCAGTGTTCTATAGCACCCCACTTTGCAGCGAGATCAAAATGTGTTGCGACTCAACTCCTCTACGGCAGTCATGCATTACACTACTATTACGACCGGAGCCGTAGAACAAGAGAGTCACGACACGCTTTGATCCCAATGCCCAAATATAGGCATATAGGCATGGATACATCATAGATGATTGATCTCAAGTGTTGGGAAAGTTACATCTAAAAAGTAAAAGTTTCCTAGTTACAAAGTACTAGCTACTAGTAATTCCAAAAGTAAAGAATATAAAGTAAAAATAATAAATACACATAAGTGTCAAACAACGCTAACATGGCAACCTCCGCGTGTGTAAATGAGCAGGGGGTGATCAAAGAAGTGCAGGAGTTGCACTCCAAAGACGCGGCCGCGTCCCCCAAGGTGACCACGGAGCTGCTCCGCCAGCTCCGCCAGGTGATGATGGACGGAGCGCACTCGTCCGGGCCGGTCCAGGCCTACGTGGTGCCCTCGGGAGACGCGCACCAGAGCGAGTATATCGCACCGTGCGACCGCCGCCGCGAGTTCATCAGCGGCTTCGACGGCTCGGCCGGCACGGCCGTGGTGACGGAGCGGCACGCGGCCCTGTGGACGGACGGGCGCTACTTCCTCCAGGCCGCCCAGCAGATGGACGCCAACTGGACCCTCATGAGGGCGGGGCTGAAGGAGACGCCCAGCCAGGAGGACTGGCTGGTCGCCGTTCTGCCGGAGAACTCCAGAGTGGGCGTGGACCCCCGGATCATAGCCGCCGACCAGTGGAAGAGCATGTCGGAGGGCCTGGCTGCCGCGGGACACTCCCTAGTGGCGGTGCAGAGTAACCTGATAGACGCGGTGTGGGGGGCGGACCGCCCGGCCAGGCCTAGCACACCGCTGGTCACTCTCGGACTGGAGTACACCGGTCTGTCCTGGCAAGACAAGGTCACGGCCCTCCGGGACAAGATGGCGGAGAAGAGAATCGCCTGGTTTGTCGCCACGGCGTTGGACGAGGTGGCGTGGCTGTTCAACCTGCGCGCGTCCGACATCGAGTACAACCCCGTGTTCTTCGCGTACGCCCTGGTGGGGGCCAACACGCTCACGCTGTTCGTGGACCAGAGTCGTCTGGCCGACGCGGCCGTGCGGCGCCACCTGCAGCTCGACGCCCCGGACAGGCCGGAACTCGACGTCCAGACGCGCCCCTACGAGTCCGTGTGGACCGAGATCCAGGCCGTCTGCGCCTCCCTGGGCGCCAAGGACAAAGTGTGGATCTGCGACAAAGCCAGCCACGCCCTCACCCAGCTCATCCCGGCGGCTCACCGATGCCCCGTCGCCAACACGCCGCTCTGCCTGGCCAAGGCGGTGAAGAACGCCACCGAGATTCAGGGCATGAGAGCGGCGCACGTCAAGGACGCGGTGGCCCTCTGCGAGCTATTCGCTTGGCTCGAGAAAGAGGTCCCGAGGGGCACGGTGACCGAGATTTCTGCCGCGGACAAGGCGGAGGAATTCCGCAGCCAGCAGGAGCGTTTCGTGGGCCTCAGCTTCGAGACCATCTCTGCCGTCGGCCCGAACGCAGCGATCATACACTACAAGCCCGTCACCCAAACCAACCGGACGCTCTCCACGAACGAGGTCTACCTGATCGACTCCGGGGCGCAGTACACCGACGGCACCACGGACGTGACGCGCACCGTGCACTTCGGGACGCCCGCCGCCTTCGAGAGGGAATGCTACACCCGCGTGCTGAAGGGCCACGTCGCCGTCAGCGCCGCCGTCTTCCCCAACGAGACCCGCGGTCACCTGCTGGAGGCGCTGGCCCGCGGCGCGCTGTGGGAGGCCGGCCTGGACTACATGCACGGCACGGGCCACGGCGTGGGCTGCTTCCTCAACGTGCACGAGGGGCCGTGCGGCATCAGCTACAAGACGCTGAACGACGAGCCGCTGCGGGCCGGCATGGTGGTCAGCGACGAGCCGGGATACTACGAGGACGGCTCCTTCGGCGTCCGGCTGGAGAACGTGGTCCTGGTGGCGCCGGCCCAGACGGCGTACGACTACAGGAACAGAGGCAGCCTGACCATGGAGCCGCTCACCCTGGTCCCCTTCCAGGCCAGGATGATGGACACGCAGCTGCTCACCACCAGGGAGCGCCGCTGGATCAACGACTACCACAGGAAGTGCCGGGAGACGGTGGGGGCGGAGCTGGAGAGGCAGGGCCGCAGGGAGGCCCTGGACTGGCTGATCAGGGAGACCCAGGCCATCGTCTGAAGATCAACGTCTTACTTACCTCAAACCCTTTCATGCCAAGGACCACCAAATTAACTCATTTGTTGGCAATATTTACTCAGACTGAGGCCGATTCTACAAATGTATAGTGTTCTATCAGACAGATTTTTTCCCTATATGTTAAAAACTGGCAGATGTACATGCTTGTATCGCGGCACGAAATGATGCCCTGTGAGCTTGGTTGAGGTCGAAGAACAGAGTTAGGGGACAGTATTGTATTTCACTGTATGCACAAGTCAATACAAAAACTGTTCCTGTGGACGATACTGAGATAAAGCATTAAACTTGTTTACAACAAGGTCCACCATTTTCAATTTATCAGAACATTTAGAGACTTTAAAAAACGGCCGTCCGTATAGGTGCCCTTTTTGAAGGAATCAAGGTATTCAAATGTCTTAATTGTTGTTAAACGTGTGACTAATCGTATGATTTTGACTTTGAGTTTGATTAGGGACAGCGTGGATTAGACAGTAGACAGAGAGTAGAGGCAGACAGTAGAGACTGTAGATTAGGACAGGGTTAGGGGACAGTAGATTAGGGACAGGGTTAGGGGACAGCAGGGGTGTAGTGGAGGGTGGACGTGGAGGGACGGCGTCCCCCCACTTCTCACATCTAAAATATTTTGGGGGCAAAAGTAGGCCTATGTTTTTTGTCTCGTCATTTACTTTTGTGGATACAATTAGCCACTGTAAACAATCTTTCTCAATATGCTCTACTTGCTTTAATAGCGTGTTTTAATAGTGTCTGTGTGTGTTGCGCAGGTGCATGCAAATGCAAGTGTGCATGCACGTGTCTTAAAGGGGAATTCCACTCCTTTTCAATATTTTACTATGTCATTAATATTTCTTAGAAATGTTGTGTGGTGGTGAAATACATCTTGACATCATCAAGATGTGTTTCACCATGTTAATGAGTTTTCTTTTTTTCTGAGAGTGTAAAAATGGAACACTCTCAGAAAAAAAAATAAAATGGGTGGAATTCCCCCCACTTCTACAACACTGGGGGACAGTACAGTACCTTAGCGCTCAGGGACAGGGTTAGGGGACAGTACAGTACCTTAGCGCTCAGGGACAGGGTTAGGGGACAGTACAGTACCTTAGCGCTCAGGGACAGGGTTAGGGGACAGTACAGTACCTTAGCGCTCAGGGACAGGGTTAGGGGACAGTACAGTACCTTAGCGCTCAGGGACAGGGTTAGGGGACAGTACAGTACCTTAGCGCTCAGGGACAGGGTGAGGACAGTACAGTACCTTAGCGCTCAGGGACAGGGTTAGGGGACAGTACAGTACCTTAGCGCTCAGGGACAGGGTGAGGACAGTACAGTACCTTAGCGCTCAGGGACAGGGTTAGGGGACAGTACAGTACCTTAGCGCTCAGGGACAGGGTGAGGTGTTGGGCTGTGGTGGACCAGGTCTGTTCACTCACATGGAGCCTGCTGGCCAGCTGCAGCTTGTTCACACTGATCACCTACAGACACAACACAACAGCTACATTACATGCTTTGGGAAAATAGTCATTGATACCCTTTTACAGAACCATTTACATGTACATACTAAACTTGCACAGATTAGACATTTATAGAATCATTTGATGAATGTAAACACTGCGTTTAGTCATTATTACTTGCATGAGTGGGCACAAGTAAGACGATCGGTGCGGGCAGTCGCTCGGTTTACTCCGATTGGCTGGTTTAGGTGAGCAGAAGACCATTATAACTAATGTCATGAGTATTAGCCCACTCCACTCACCCACGAGTAGGCCATGGCCTACTTGTACACAAGGCGCAAGTTTACACTCTATCGAGTGCTAATCTAGGTTGTCCAGTGATTGCTGATTACTTCCAACCACAAGTAGGCAATAACTGTAACTACCAGAAAGCTACAGTGACGTTATTGTATTGGTAGAATGACAGATGACAGACAAGAGTGCAGACAATTTAATATGTGTTCCAACTTCCAACCAATTAATTATTATTTTTTTTGCTATGTTGGTGAGTTGAATACATAGGACCTCCAAAACTAGTCCTCCTGGTAATCCTTTTAGACCAAGTGTTTGACTGTATTTTTGTTGTTTGCATTTCCAGTTAGTGCTTACCCAATGCTCTGCCATCAGCCAAGTGGATATGTGTGTATGAAACCTCACCCCTTTAGTGTCTTAAGCTGCACACTACGGTTTGTACTGTGTACAAAAGCCGCAGCAGCATCTTGATGTCACGTGACGTTTTATACAGGCAATGGATGGAAAGAGACGTCAGACGCAGCTTCCTTTTTGCACAAGGCCAAGTGTCTGCTGGTAGCAGGCCGGTGCGTAACTTTACTGCTTGGGTGGACCTTATTTCCCGTCCACAGCCATTCTAAAAATCCAGAAAGTGCATCCGTGTCTGTGTCTTTTGGAAGTTGTAATGTGCCTCACATCCTTACTACTACGTTGTACTACTGCTACTACTACTGCTACTGCTACTACTACTACTACTACTAATAATAATAATACTAAAGTACAAATAGTGTGTTGAGGTCTGTTTTACCTCCAGTCAACCATTATTATCTGTATAATAACTTCATACTGTTGGATAAGATAGAGTGAACACATGTGTGAGGATGTGTGCGCGAGTGTGTATCTGTGTATGTGTGTGTGTGTGTGTGTGTGTGTGGTGACCTTTACGGCCAGGTTGTAGGTCACTGTGCTCCAGAGGTCTCTCTCCTGGGTCAGTCGAAGCACCTGACCCTCCAAACGTCTGCGCTGCATCTCATACAGATCATGATACTCCTGGACCACACTATACACACACACACACACACACACACACACACACACACACACACACACACACACACACACACACACACACACACACACACACACACACACACACACACACACACTCAAGTTGACCCATGACCCCATGGACCATCGTGTCCCTACTACTCTGGTACTACTCTAGTACATAAAACATTTGATTTGGCAAATAAGCCAGATCTACAATCTCACAAGCTTTAAGTTACTATTTAGTCCAGCTAGGATTATCTATCTTATCCTTTTGTTTCATTGCATTTCAGTGCTTTTCTTATGTTTGTGTGTATACTTTAAGTTTTGTTTTGCATGTTTAATCCTTGCCTACTTACTGTATGTTTTTATTTTGAAGCACACCATATACAGTATGAAATTAGTATTATATCCTGTATACTATATATACGTTGTATTGTTGGATTTATTACGTGAGCAGAGTGGGCACAAGTCCGGTTTAGGTGATGACCTAATGGTGTAAGTAAAAAACCTTTACAGCAAATGTCATGAGAATTAGCTTGCTCCGCTTACGCACAAGTAGAACATGGCATACTTGTGTGCAACAAGCACGTTTGCACTCTATCGATTGTTCGGTCTAGTTTCAACATCACACTACACAATGTGACATAGAGGCAAAAGAGAAGGGACAATAAACGATAAAGCAGAACCGTAGAATAGAAGATAACAGAACTTACTCAGAGTTCTTCTGGCATTGGTCCAGAGCTCTAGCTAACTCATTCTGGGTTTTCTCTGCCTGACTTGATACAAATTCATCATGATCTCTCACTGCAGACAGCTCCCTGAGCACACACACACACACACACACACACACACACACACACACACACACACACACATAACATGAACAACATGAAAAAGTCAAGCCTCTCCTGAGTGTGGAGATATGTTGAAAGAAAAAATGTAGTAATTCTGTTGTAGATTGACTAAGTGTTGGGCAGTAACTAAATAAATATTACATATTACTGTAATATTATTAGCTTTTCCAGCAAAAGTAAAGTAATATGTTACTCTGCCAAAACATGCCTCATTACTTTTGAACAGATTTACAAGCTATCAACAAATAACAACAGACATACACTGTAGTTTATAGATATTAATCACAACAATCCGCACACAGGACATACACTACAAGTTATCGTAGTTGTCGCAAGTTGTCACTAAACAGATTGTGTTGTACATCTATATTCCTTGCGGGTGGGAGGGGGGAAATTGGAAAAGTAATATAATAAAGTAATGTAATGTTATTACTTTTTTTAAGGGGTCATAAGTAAAGTAAAGATATTACTCTCCTAAGTAATATTAATGGATAATAATAATAATGGATTGCATTTTTATAGCGCTTTTCCAAGTGCTCAAAGCGCTTTACAATGGTCCATTCATTCATCCTGTAGTCAACGTGTCCAACACTGCTCATCACACGCACGCACGCACGCACGCACGCACACACACACACACACACACACACACACACACACACACACACACACACACACACACACACACACACACACACACACACACACACACACACACACACACACACACACGTGCTCAGTAAGCCATATACACCAGGACCTACGTGTTGATCTCCTGGATGTTGGTCTTGAAGCAGATGATCTCTTCAGTCATCCTGCGGTCCAGAGCTCTCTGGGCCAGAGTCTCTGTGTGGAGACCCTTCAGCTGTCTGGGAATGTGGTCTAACAATGAGACGTAGCGCTGCCTGGAACCCATAAACACAACCCTTCAGCTGTCTGGGAATTAGTGCTCCTAAGAATGATCATATGATTATGATCCCAATCAGAATCAGAATTCACATCGTCATAGATGTAGTTTTTTGTGCATAGTTCGCATCCTATTATATTTCCAACAAAACAAAGAAAGGGAAGAAGAGATGTGGAGGGAGGGTAAGGAGGTCAGGGCAGGAAAGAGGAACGTTTCAACTGCAGCACCCTACTCCTTGGAACATACAGGACTCAGTAATGGGCATATTACTTTGTTTTTCTAATATATTACTTGTTAATTATTGTCTCCAAAGTAATGCAGAAAAAAGGTACATATAACAGATTTGTGTTAAAAGTAATATATTATATTACAAGTTACTGCATTTTGTTAAGTTACGTAATGCACATTACTGACAGTACTGTACAACATACTCATAGAATTTGAGGACATACTATAAGTGTAAAATAACTTAACATGACTCAATAACTGACTAATAACAATTAAATTAGCTGATCTACAAACTCTTGTAGAATCAGATATCTTCTCTAGTTTGGCTTTGGATCCTGGGCAAAAAATGTGTAGGAACCACTGTAGCTGTACTGCATGTATTGTGTGGAGGTGCACTACCTGAGTTTGGCCAGCAGGTGTCCCCTCTCAGCACATTCCACACTGACCTGTCTGATCAGCTCATGAAACACAATGTTGTAGATGTTCTGCTCCACATGGACCAGTTCCAGCAGGTTCTGCATCTGAACACGCACACACACGCACAAGCAAAGGTATTTCCCGGAATTGATGTGGTTGTTCCTGTAGTCAACCTGCCTTACGCACTTTCACTTGATTGCATTAGGATTGTATTATCTACGGAGCTAATGGGAGCTAATTTATAGTGTCACACACTTTATTCTTATTTCTGTTGTTTACCTGGGACAGGTGTGTGAGCTCCTCAGGTCTCTGATTGGCGCCTGCTTTCTCCAGCATGTCATCCATCACTCTCATCAACTGTACCGCCTCCAGTCTGCTACTGGGCTTTCTGTATGCACGCACACATGCACACACGCGCGCACACACACACACACACACACACACACACACACACACACACACACACACACACACACACACACACACACACACACACACACACACACACACACACTCACACACACACACACACACACACACACACACACACACACACACACACCTACTAAATTATATACTATATCAAAGGTGGACTCTGCAGTCTGTTCCTGTTCTTCCCCAGACTTGAACATACGTAATATAGCTTTACTACTCACAGAGAAGGGAAGAGCCTCAGACGTTGCTCTTCATCTTTAAGCTGCATGGTGAATTTACTGTGAGGAGTGAGGAGACACAACACTGTTTTAATAAAACATTAAACTGACTTTTTGGATCCATGAACCAAAGAGATTGCTTAGATTAGCTGTTCAAGGACAGTAGGTTGTGCTGAGAAGTTTCTATCGTGATGAACTCACTCGTTGTATAACTCCAGACCCTGGACCCCTCTGTTCTTCACTATGTGATACTCCTCTGGGATCAGAGTGTCTGTCACACCCACATCCTGGAGTGGAGAGAGAGGAAGACAGACTCTTCATACAGTAATAGTTTCCTTCGCACTGTAGTGACTATACTCATCTAGGATACCTTTATTCAGTCCAGTAATTTCCTTTATTCAGATAGTAGTTATAGTATAGTAATACTAGGTTTTGTGCCCCAATAACATAAATAACAAACAAAGCAATAATTGTTGCTGTCTGACCAGCCATGAAACTGTGATGAAGTAATAGTGATGATACACTCTAGAGATCTCGTCAGCCTTTAATAATAATAAGATTTAGTCTTGCCTTCAGGTTGTCACTGCTCCTGGAAGACAGAGGTGGAAGGGTCATCCTTCTCTTTGAGGTTGCCATAGCGTCACAAAGGAAGGAGATGTCCCTGTCATACACACACAGAGACGTGAGCATGCACACGCACACCCCCACACAATACATATACTGTATTAGTACAAGCTGAGCTACGATAGTGCTGATTGGTGATTGCATAGAATCTGAAAGATGGTAGAGACAATGTATGAGAGACATATGGTAGGACAGCTGTCGAAGGAGACACCTCATCTGAGCAAGCGTTGACACAGCGATGAAATTTAGACGTACGTACTGTAAGAGATACAGGCCCACATACTGACCTTCCTGCTCCAGTCATGGAGGGTGGTTGGTCCAGAAAGTGTTGGTATTTCTTACGAACATGTGGATGATTCCACACAGGGTCTGGTCTTCTGACTCCATGGGCCTTCATAAGACAAACTACACTCTAATACTGGTTGAAATCATAAGGATAAACAGCTCAACATCGCAACTGCAAACTAACTTAAAGGGGTACTTCACCCAAAAAAAAACTTTTGGTCATTTTATGGTCTACTCAGCCTCATGTGAACACACCAGACAGTTTATAAGTTACTCCTTTCAGTATTTAGATATTTGATGTTCATTAGTCTGCCATTAGTCTGCCAGACCCAAACCCATTATAACTTAAAACTCCATTTTAACCATGACAGATTATTCGAAAACAACCCATCTTTTTTCTGGTGACTGATATTGTCCTCCTAATACGTGAGAGGGCTGTGGAATTTCATTTACAGTTTTTATTTATTTTTAAAATATTGTTTTATTCATTTGGGTGGGCATTCCCAAATATGGAGGGGGCTACATTTTACAAAACAATATTTTAAAAATAAATGAAAACTGTAGATGCAATTCCACTGCCCTCTCACGTATTAGGAGGACAATATAAGTCACCAGAAAAAAGATGGGTTGTTTTCGAATAATCTGTCATGGTTAAAATGGAGTTTTAAGTTATAATGGGTTTGGGTCTGGCAGACTAATGGCAGACTAATGAACATAAAATATCTAAATACTGAAAGGAGTAACTTATAAACTGTCTGGTGTGTTCACATGAGGCTGAGTAGACCATAAAATGACCAAAAGTTTTTTTTTGGGTGAAGTACCCCTTTAACATCAAAGTAAAACAATCTTAAAAACAGTTTAAATCTTAAAGAAACAGCTCAACATAAAATGTCAGGCTTGTAACAAAAAAATCCTAACTTAAATCTACTTCATATTAGAGTTCTCAACAGGCTTGAGAATTAAAGCCTAACTGGGCCTTCAACAAACCCTGTATACTAAAGACACTGCCACGTCCCGCTGTCATGTGTCTTACTGGTAATTCTGCTGGAAGTGTAATAGTAGCTAATGTGTATCTTACTTGTACTGTATCTTACCCTGAATTCAGCACACAAAACAATAGATAGTTAATTTTGTAGCACACAATACCGTTTATATTAGTTATGTTTTTTCCTTTCCTAGTTTTTATTTAGTTCAGTTAACAAATTATATTGGTGTGTGTGTGTGTGTACCTTAGTGTGTGTGTGGCAGGTGGAGGTCAGTGTATCTAACAGCTGGTCAGGGATCAGTTCAGTGTGGACAGGAAATTTGTCCTTCACTACAGGAAGCTCCACTGGAAAGAAATACAGTTCAATTCAGAACGTGGCTCTCCGAATGATTGTTGACTTATTTTTTTTTTTAAGTTAAATCACTATATTCTGAGCCTGAGACCTACTCATCTAGAGTATTCATTAACAGGGCTCTGCCCATCTCTCAGCCCTTAGCTCTTTAATAAATATAATTTAAAAGATATCAGGTAAGTGACAACAGGAGAGCGTAGTCATTTATCAACATTAAATCGATAACTGGCTACTCTGTCCGCTGCCTGGACTCAGGATACTCAAGATTAGTGGAATTGTAAGTGATGATACGCAATAAGCTTAATGATTGGATAAAATTTGGTATCCTGCTGTGAAAATGCATTTTCTATTTAATCCCTTCTATAGCCCTAATTAATTATTAAAATGTGATGCTAGTGGTTCCCAAACCTTTTCATGACTCCTCCTGAAAGTGAGGAGTCATTACCTTGCGCCCATGAGTCCCATTTTTAAAAGATATGGCAGGGACTCCATAACAGAAGTTTTTTTTTATGGGTGGCAGGGATTCTCGGCCTGATTAATTTCACGGTCCCCCAGTTTGACCTGCATATTAGCCTACCCAATGGACCCCCATTTATTGGCATTTCTACCTCTGGGACCCCAACACACACACACACACACACACACACACACACACACACACACACACACACACACACACACACACACACACACACACACACACACACACACCACACACACACACACACACACACACACACTATGGGGACCACGGGTTTAGACTACAACGTGTGTTTACATTCACCTGTGTTGTGTTCTGAGGCTGTAGCAGTTGGATGTGTGGACTCTGTCTTCTGTGTGACGTTCAGAGAGGCACACATTCTGACGGTCAAGTTTATAATCAACCTGACAACCCCCCTAGCTAGCTTATTCAATCACCTGCCCCTTCTCCTACAGGTCAGTTGAGTAGGCTATTAGAACAAAAAACAAGTTTCTTGTAGTGCATTGCGCTGAGTTACTACCAGCCCCCTCTAAATATTAAAAACGTCTGCCTAGACGTGTGTAAGAATCGAGATGTGTCTGATTAGCTTACTCCCTCACGTCCCCTCGGTTACCATGGATCTTGGACGCGTTGCATGCAACAGAGCTGACTCTAGATGGCACTGGTGTGTAGCTATCATGTGCAGAGCCATGGAGAATACAGTAGTTAAAACTCCGTCTCAAACTCCGTTCACTTCATGGACGGCTCTTCTACCTACGGGACAAGTCCTGGACCTAGATTTAAGATTTTAGAGCATTTTCTAGAGATAGTACAGCTTTACAGCGACTTTAGTTTTTACTACTCGTTGAAAGCACAGCATTTCCAACTCCAGCTTGTCCCAGGCTGCATGAACTGCCCTCGGGCGCTCGCTGAACTGCCCTAGCCCGCTATGCCACGAAATAGCCTGCCCTCGTGGTGTCACAATTTAAACAATTATAAACAAGTTAAGTTAAACAATGATTTAAATACATTTTCTTGTCTAATTTTCACAAAAGTCTCAGTAGGCCAGTAGGAAAACCTCGACCCTACAAGTGCCATCTCTGTGCATTTTTATACACTCGGTTTTCATTTCATTATTGTGAAGCACTTTATGCTGCATTATTTGTATGAAAGTATATCTATATAATAGTAATTATCATTGTTATTAGGCATACTTTTACATTTAAACATTTTTAATGCAATAGCCTACTATACCCCAAAATATATCCTTTTTACTTTATCCATGCAGGCTCAGAAGACCCAAAAATGCTTTGGCCTTATCTTGTGCCAGTAGGCCTATAATCCCACACATTTGACATTTTTCAATTTTCAATGCAAATTGATGACTGAATTGTTTTTGTGATAATGAAAAGCCATTCAATAGTAATTGCATCAAAATGAATGTAATGTGTAGCTAATGCTAGTAAACATCTTAAAGGGGTATTCCACTTCAAAAAAAAAAAGAAAAAAAAAAACTTTTGGTCATTTTATGGTCTACTCAGTCTCATGTGAACACATCAGAAAGTTACTCCATTCACTATTTAGATATTTGATGTTCATTTTAGCGCCTCCTTAACCATGACAGATTATTCGAAAACAACCTTTTTTTTTCTGGTGACTGATATTTTCCTCGGAATACGTGAGAGGACCGTGGAATGTCATTTACAGTTTTTATTTATTTTTAGAATATTGTTTTATTCATTTGGGTAGGCATACTCAAATATGGAGGCGGCTACATTTTCCAAAACAATATTTTAAAAATAAATAAAAACTGTAAATGAAATTCCAAAGTCCTCTCACATATTCCGAGGACAATATCAGTCACCAGAAAAAAAGATTGGTTGTTTTCGAATAATCTGTCATGGTTAAAATGGAGCTTTAATTCATAATGGGTTTCATTGGAAAGAAGCTGGAGGCGGTAAAATGAACATCAAATATCTAAATACTGAAAGGAGTAACTTATAAACTGTCTGGTGTGTTCACATGAGGCTGAGTAGACCATAAAATAACCAAAAGTTTTTTTGAAAGTGGAATACCCCTTTAAATCCAACCATGCAGAATGCACACACATGCAAGTGCACAAGTAGTATAAGTCAAGTATTTCAGGCGTTCAAACATATTCATTAAGGCATCATCTTTACTTTAGATCAAATCAATATAAACCTATTTATGGTACAATATATATTTCTCCCTCATTACACATTTTCAAAAATATTCAAAAGCGCAGCATGTTTAGAGTGTACAACATGATGTCACAAACCAACAAAATCAACAAATATCCCATTTCAGATTGGGACAGTGCTAAAACACTACACAATAACAGAATACTAGCAAAATAGGATGGAATCAACGTTGAAATATGGTCAGGCAGAAAATTGAATCCACGTTGAAGCCTGACATTGAACTATCATTGAACGTGGTCGCCTCCGTCAATGTTGATCCAATGCTAGGTTTTCAACCATAGCTGATGCTATACTGATGTTGATTCAACCATCTTCTAAATTGGGATCTAAATGTACATTTTGGTTGATTTTACATTGAATCAATGTTAGCAAATCAATGTTAATTCAACCAGTATTCAACTAATATCTAAATGGTAATCTACATGTAGTTCTGGCCCATAGCTCCACTGCTTCTATGATTCTCCCTTGCAGGGGAGCTCTGTGATAGACAATGTAATCTCTGGGATGAACCTCTGACCAGTCTCTCTTCTGGAGTGGAAATATTAGAACGTTTTACCTACTCACCAAAACAAACACTTGTGTGATTAGAAAGACTACTTTCCTTAGGGGATGCACTGAGCCCATCACCACATGTATAAAATGCACTTATTGTACAGAGTAGTTTTTCAGCAGGTAAAAAGAAAAGTATTTACCAAAGAGTGCATTTTATCCATGTGGCTAAGTGTTTTCACTTAGGAAAGTAGTCTAATAAGTTACACAATTCACGTTTGTTTTGGTGAGTAGATAAAATGTTCTTTATATCTCCACTCCAGAAGAGAGACTGGTCAAGGTTCATCCCAGAGATTACATTGTCTTTCACAGAGCTCCACTGCAAGGCAGAATCATAGAAGCAGTAAAGCTATAGACCAGAACTACATGTACATTTGAGATTAATATCTAAACCCATTAGTTATTTTGAAAAGTCTACACCATACTATTACAAGTGTCTTCACTCAATACTTATTGTTGGCAGATGATCTGTAATAAATTGTTCAAAAGTACCATTCCAAAATGAGTAAACAAAGTTAAAATGACAACATTACTGTATATTATTTTTGGAAAACTGGTAAACCATTCAAGTAGATCAGGGGTGCCTAAAAGGTAGATCACACAGGCTGTGTAATGACAGTCCCCTAAAATATATAACCGTCAACTCAAACCCTAATACCTTCTTTCCAAATATCAGTAGTTGTACTGTATATACACACACACACACACAAGAAAACAGTGTAATTTTTTAAACATTATGTTCTTTCAGAGCAAACTTTATTAACTCAAATCACTGCTTCTATGAGGTCCCGATACTTTTTTTCCCCCTTTTCTGATCAGGAAAAAGAAATCTTAAAGTCAACCAACCAGGAATAGCAGACTCCACATGACCCAACATGTTATTTACCTGCCACAGTGTCAACCCTTTGTCTGACATGTAGTTACACTGGCATATTTACCAACACATTTACCACTGGTATGAACCGATAATGACAAATAAGGGACAATACTGATACTTTTCTGAAACCGATAATGGCAATACGACAGATCCGATACGTTTTTCCGATATTGATACAGTATCAAGACATCCCTAGTACTCATCATTTCTATAGACCTGCGCAGTGACGTCACCGCCCCTGTTCCAGAAACGGATTTTCCATTCATTTTTCTCATAGACTTTTCAAAAAGAATTTATATTAAGACGATTACGCCGCGGACAAAGCCAACTCGGGTCGTGACGAATCATGATGGCACACACAAACTTTTGGAAAAATTAAATAATTTCTAAGATGAAAAACGAAACAAAAAGTCTACTTCTTGCTAATTAGATATTATATGACGATATTGTGCTTGTTGTCATGATTTGTCACGACCCGAGTTGGCTTTGCCCCAACGCAATCGTGTTTTTATTAACCATTTTCTAAAAGTCTGAGGAAAATGAATGAGGAATCCACTAGTGGAACAGGGCTGGTGATGTCAGTGCGCAGGTCTATAGGTATTGGGGCTTTGTTTCCAGTCTCTTCAGCTGTTTCATTAAACAGAAAATGCAATTTTCAAGTTGGGATACCAATTGTATCCAATCACTGCAGAATGAATGCAGCCAGGAAGATGAATCCAAATCAAAAAATTGGCACGGAGACGGCATCCGTGGTGTTGTTCTGGCAACAACACCACAGGGAGATTCCTCCCCATGTCAACCAATTGGGAGAATAATATAAAAAGGGTTAAAAAAAAAAGTCAATTCCCTGGGACTACATATTTTCAGATGGGGCTGGTTGACCTGGGTTTGTAACACTCCATGGGGCCGCTTGAACTGGGTTTGGGGCACTCTGTGGGATGCATCCGTCCTGATCTGGCGCATAACGCAGCCACTGCATGACCGTTTCGCAATAGTCCTTTTCAGTGAGCTTTGGGTCAATCTGCCGAGCGAACAGCAACTGAAAGACAAAGAGACAAATAGGAGGGAGGAAGGTACAATTTCTTGTTAGAATCATACACCACTTTATTACAAGATAACATTTATTAAGTTATTGCATTTTATACATAAAGAGCAGAGAGGATGCAATATACTGTAATAGTTGGATTTAAATTCTGTCCCTACTGTATGCCTAGATACAGTACAACACACTGAGCATAGTCTGGAACTGTGTTGAAGTTTTATTTCCCAGGAGCAGTCCCAAACAAATTCCAAATACAAGTCAAAGCCAAAGGGTTAGGGTTAACAGTGGGCTCTGATTGGTCCATATTGAGTTCCAGGGTTTTTGTTCCTGTGGTAGTTTGGGCTGGTCTCCAGGCTAGTTTAGATGGATGGGCTATCAAGGGCAGAAATTTGTGTTTTGATTAGGCATTCAATTCCTGCATAACTTCCAAGTCATGTCCCATGCATACCCCCCATTATATTCTGAATCAACAGCAGTCATGCCTCACACCCTAAAATTATGAAGTAGTTTGCAGGCAAGGAAGCTCACCAAACATGCATTGTTGTAGTGCTGTGTTCTTGAAAGCCTTCTTTTCTCCACACCATTTGTCGCTCTTTCCAGCCCAATTGCATCCACTGGCCCGGCCGTTGGTCATGGAAGTCGCCAACATCCGTCTGATCATGTTCTCTGAAATGGTGCCTCCTACCATAACCAGGCCAGCAATGTAAATCAGAGAAAAGAAAATGAAGGCACTGAATTAGAAACAGCATAACAGCACTTTTTTTTTTAACAACGAGCAACCAACTGGCAGACATGGGCTGGAATAACAGTGTTAAACTACAGTAAGCCTCTTGTCCTAATTTTAGTCATGTCCATACGTAAACTGTATCTGAACAATTTCAAAACGCTTAATAAGCAGCAAATCTACAAGCTCTGTGGCATGATTTGAACTTGTATCCTAGAATCTGTGCTCAAGTAGCTAAAGGGCTAAACATATTTTCCCCTGAGGTAAACAACCAAGGCCACACTGACTGAAATGACCTACATTTGATGAATTGCAATTCAGTCTGTCAAATTACCATCTTTCAATGTGATTCTTCCTTCAGTAACGACTCTGCCTCATTGTCATTGTCCTGTTGATTTGAGAAAGGGAGCACATGGGTTTCTGGGGTTGTTGAAGATGGTCTCCTCCAACACGTTCTTCATGAACTTCACATCTCATGACAGGTCCTGAACCACCACAAGCACTTCAGCCAAAATAATAAAAAAATGAAAATGAAAATAATTAAGTGAGAAAAAAAAAACACAATGGAAACAAGTCTCTGATGGCTATGTCTTAAGCAATATTATATAAATTAACTCTTACTGTACAAACTAAAGTGCTTAATCAATGGCGTGAAGTAAACAAATAGGTGATCATGCAATACAGATCTAACCTCACACACAAACAAATCAGAAAATGTCTACAAATATTAGGTAACATTCACATACCATTGCAACCATGACTAGGCCTCGAATGCACTGGATCATCATCACACTGGTGGTACCCTCTGAAGTCTAAAGGGAAAAGGAAAAAAGAGAGAGAAAATAAATATACAGAGAAGAAAAACACAACACACACACACACACACACACACACACACACACACACACACACACACACACACACACACACACACACACACACACACACACACACACACACACACACACACACACACACACACGTGTGCCTATAGCCCTTGGGAGTTTGACATGCGTTGATGATGTGCAGTATATTACCAGGGCTGTATCCTGACAGCTTTGTAGAAAAAATGTAAATGTAAAACTAACTAATTATGTCATAAATTATGTCAAAAAAGGAGCTCTATGCCCATTTCTCAAAACATGTACAATATCATACCACTGCTTGTAGTAGGCTTCTGTGGATCCTGCAGCTGCTGCACTTGCAGTGGTGGATCCTGGAGCTGCTGTGGGGCTTGCAGCTGGTGGTACTGAGCACTGTGGGCTGTAGCCAAACCTGGCATCTCAGCTGAAACACACGGTTAGAAATACAAACTTTGAAGTTATTAGCAACTATTGTATATAGAGTACGCCATATAAATGTATCATGTACAACTATACATGCATTATTCATTTTGTGACTTTAATTGTAAGTCATGAAGGCCTGGGATTGACTGGTGTTCATATTGCTATGCATACACATTGTAAAGTGTGTATGCTGTTGCATGCATGATATCCAACAAGAACACCAAGACAAGTTCACTTACTGCTATTTAAATCAGGAGTCTGCAACTCTTCTAAATAGCTGCAACTCATGCATCCAATGAACCTTAAAAGGTAAACCAGAGCGAGAATTTGAAATGCTACAAATCATGTTCAACAGTTATCCAGTTGGCATTCTAACATTAATAGCAACATACCAGTAACTGTAGGCTCTAGGCCTGGGCTGCACAGCTGGAGACTTCCCAGACTTCAGCATCTTATGAGACTGGCTGGATTTTGGGGTCTGACCTACAACATTTTAGTTGGCATGTTATTCAAAATGTATTTATTTTGGGCTATTTTTCAAATTAAGGTTGCTCATTTTTTGCTGCTATAATGGCACGTGCGCGCGCGCACACACACACACACACACACACACACACACACACACACACACATTTTACTGTAGCAGTGATCAGTTCCAAAACTACTAATGTAAATCAAATGCATTGCATCAATACCAGGGAAACCAACATACACAGGCCGCGCAGAGTTATTATTTTAGCTGTACTTGTAAATAATTGCACTGCTATTCGAGTTATACACTAGGGACATTCCTAACATCAGTTTCTACATGCTGTGCTGGGGACCCCAACTTGACATTTCTAACATCAGTTTCTACATGCTGGGGGACCCCTAGCCCTGTTCCATTGCGTAGAACAGGGAAGGGGACCCCCTACTCAACATTTGTAACATCAGTTTCTACATGTTGGGGACCCTTACTCGTCATTTCTAACACCATTTTCTACATGTTGGGGACCCCTACTCAACATCTGTAACATCAGTTTCTACATGCTGGGGGACCCCTAGCCCTGTTCCATTGCGTAGAACAGGGAAGGGGACCCCCTACTCAACATTTCTAACACCATTTTCTAAATGCCTGGTTTACAATGGGGCTCTATGGACTGGCTTGTAGACTATACCAGACGTAACCAAAACATATACAGTATTCCCGTCGTGGTTCAGAATGGAAATAAAGCAAGGGAGACATTATTTCCTAAGGCCTACTTATCCACACAACTACCACAACTACCTGCCGTCCCCTGCGCCAAACTTATGTACACGAAGAGTTATAGTTTCCATTATTTAATTCATCTTTTGATGCGAACGTGTCGTTTGGTTGCATTTCATTTGGGACAAATGGGCGCGGCCATTTTGTGAAAGAAACAAGCCCCGCACCCATTCTATTCGAATGGCATTGGGTCAGATTCTACCCCTCAATGTACCGTTTCCTGTTCGGTAAGAGTCATCCAATGCGCACTCTTTTGATTGGCTCACTCGCACGACATCATTCAGTACCAAAGCACGCGATTGGTCCGTTTGATTTAGCGCCTATAGCTCGTACAGCAACAGGAAAATAATAATAAAACATCGAAAGGTTTCAAAACACATGGAAATATTAATTAACGTAATGCTTATATGTCTAAGAACACACACTGAAACCATACAGACCCACTTGTACACTCGTTGAGTTACAATAATAAGGATATCGTAGCGAATATTCATCAATATTTCACGCATTTATCTATCAAGTTGCAGCCTGCCCTGCAGCATAAGCACAACACAATGGAGTTATTCTTCCAGTAAACACATTTATGATAAAAGTAAAAATGTCAAACTTACTGCAAAAGTGCTCAGGGTAGAGTAGTATTTCGGGTTTGTAGAGAAAGAAGCAGTAGCAAAACTCCATCAAAACAAACTGAACTCCTGAGCCTCCGTGTGTGGTTGGCAGTTGGGACATACCACTCGTTTAAAAAAAGAGGGGGGGAATTGGACCAGTCCACTCCTGTTAGTGACGTTTAATTGAACAGGAGGAGGAGGGGTGGGGGGTTGATGAACAGCATCTGTAGATTCAACGTTGGTTAGACATTGGCATTTCAACCATTAAAATTAGATCACTAAACAACATTGATTCAATGTCATCTTTTCAATACTGGATGATTGTCTAGAATTGGACGATTGTTTGAAGGTTGATCCAACATCAATCGTCGATCTCAACCAAAAATCAATAATTATGACCATAAATCAACATAGAATTAACATCTTTTGCTATCTGGGAATAACACAATACAAACACAATAGTACACACAGTACAGTACACTGAATACAGCCTACAATACATCATGTTTTTTTCCATGCATTCAACTCATACAGAGTTAGTACCAGATTTACAGAAGGTACTGTATATACAAATGTACATCTTATGCATTAAGTATCTCTGTACATTAAGTACTGTATCATACAGTATGCATCAAGTAAGCCTATCTCTGTACATTAGGTACTGTAAATACATTGATGCAACAAGTAACCCCATCTCTGTACATTAGGTACTGTACATTTACACATCAAGTAACACTAGGTACTGTACCGGCATATCCTCACCAAACCTTTTATACTGATGAATACATCGTTGAAAAAGAGTTATAAAAGGTCTGTTTTTTTTTTTTTTTTTTTGCAGTACCTAGTCAAATGCATCACATTTATGAACAAAGAACACTAGAAACAAAGTAACACTTCTCTGTAGTGAAACAGGAGAGTAAGAAGAAAAACAAAACAAAAAGAAAAAATGTTTTTTGTCTGTCTTTTTTTAACCATTCATATATAGACATAGGCTATTTACAAACGTATATGTACTGTATATACATGAAACACAGATCTGTGTATGTACATGTACTGTATATATCTGTCAGCAAAACGAGCATGTTTATTTGCAGAAGAATGCAGTTACGTTTTCTTTTCTGAGAGATCTGGATATGCAATAGATCAATGCCTTCCACAATGCCTTCTAAAATCTCAAATAAAGAGCTGCACACATTGAGATGAACCCCACCCCAGTAGGGAAAAGAAGTCATGGTCGACACAAACCACCTGGCAATGATCCGTTGACAGCTGAGCTGCTAAAGGAGATGAATCTTATAGGCCAAGGCACAACATGCAGCACAAGGTCCCGATGGAGGCAGATCATCTAAGCCTTATGTCCCACTTGGGATGAAGAGGACTTTACGTTTGTTTTTGTTCTCTGTCCTAATCCTTGTTTAAGGTTGACAGTCACAAGGGGAAATGTGAAATAGCAGTTTGAATTCAGATCCTAAAGAAACTGTGAATAACTGACAGTATTTCACATTATATTCACAGTTAATGTCTGGTACAGATGCAAAGTCTAACACTCCCTTGAGAGGGTCTGTTTCATAAATAGGGGAGTTTCAAGTACTGTCAGTACAGCATCCAGTCGTCCCAGATGGACAGAAGTATTGTAGCGTTTTGAGGGATTTATTTCATAATCTTCATAAGGTTCAGTTTGTCTTTTTGCCAGATTGTCCTTTGAAAAGCCCCTATGGTCCTTTCTGCCAGAATCATTGGTTGCATATTTTCTTCTACTTTTGCATTTGAGGTTACTTTCGTAAATCTGCCCAATTGTATCAACTGTGTAAATGTGTTTTCAGCCATTCTCTCAGCATCTTTGCATGCCTTGAAAAGTCAGTTTTCATACTGCATATCGTATGCAAGTGGTCCATTAATAGCAAAGCCCAAGTAAAAGGACACCTTTTCTGTGCTGAAACCACTTCGTATGCCTGCGTAGGCTGGATGCACTCGGATTTTATCCTTCCCATGAATGGCGTAAACCACACCTGCATCAAGAACGCCATTGACCCTCTGGAGGCGATCTTGGATTTCTTTCTCTTTAAAGATGTCTCCATTTAGCCAAAGCTGTTGCAGGGCTTTGTATTCCACGCCTTGAAAACATTTGTCCAATTGCATTTTAGAAATAACCCCTACTGTGCCTCTTCTTTTAGCAAGGTAAAAAATAGCAACTGTGTTTCTCTTTCTCAACAAGTGAGAATGCTGCTTTTGAGATGATCTATTAAGTGATTTGGCATATAACACTATATATGTGTCTTCAGCATCAGCAGTTGGCCAAAGTAACAGCAGTGCTGTATAGTATGGTTCTGGAAAGTCATATTGCAGGCCAATCTGCTGTAGAAGTGCCCGGAGGAGATCGGTGAGGTACTTGTTACTCTTCATTAGTGTGGATTTTGGCATCAAACAATGCAGAATGATATTTGACAAAATAAAGCATGTCTTTTCTTTCACTGTTTGCTTTTCTGAATATTGATGTAAAAATGCGTAGCTTTTTGCGATTTTCTCAACATCTTCACGTTTCTTGTCTAGTGACTGGAGTAGTCCGGAGAATGTGTCTGCATTCATCCGTTCAAGAAACATTCTGTGCGTTTCGAGTTCTGAGTTTAATCTCAATGCTGACTTGCTTGCTTGTTCTTTATAGATTTCACCTGGTGTGGAGCACATTAATTCTATGTAGCGGTCAAAGTGTTCAGACATCTTCTTCCGGATATGTAACTGAATGCCTTTTGCATTATTTCCCTTCATGTACGTGAAGTAGCAGTTAAAGAATTCAAATACCTTTTTCATGTTTGTGTTCAGGTCCTGAAGAAACTGCAAATTCTCTTCAATCACCTGACAGTACTTAACATTATCTTCAGAGTTAATGTCTGGTACAGATGAAATTCTTATCACTTCCTTGAGAAAACTCTGCAGGTATTTCTTCTTTTGAGGCTCAGTTTCGTCAAAAAATGGGAGTTTGCTCATCATTTCAAGCACCATCAATAAAGTTTCCAGTTCTCCAAGATGGCCAGAAGTATTGTAATCATCTTCATCAGGTTCAGTTTGTCTTTTTGCCAGATCTTGAGCACTTTGAAAAGCCATTACGGCCCTTTCTGCTATTTGAAGATTTTTTCTTAAGTCCTCTGGGTTGCATATTTTCTTCTTGTTGCTTGTGTTATGTTTTAGGTTACTTTTGTGAACCTGCCCAATTGTATCAACTGTGTAACTGGTTTCACTGATTCTCTTTGCATCTTCAGCATATTTCAATGCCTTGGGAAAATCATTCTCATTTAAGTAGACATATCTTGCCAAAGTTTGAGGAATAGATAGACGGTCTTTAAATCGCTGTGATGCTGTGATGAATATATCTTCAATCCCTTTGCCTTGTTCCTGCTTGTGAATGTCTTCTACAAGTGGAGAAAACTGAGTGACTCTTTCGTCATCCAAAGCTATACGCTGCCTTTCAACCAGCATGCGCAAAACAGATTCGATCAAGGTGTCTTTCACAACAGCCATTTTAAAGAAGAGGTCACAATGAAGCATGTCTAAGGCGATATCACTTCGCTTGATTTTGTGGTGTGTGCCTAATTCTTCAAGACATGCGGTTGCAAGGCAAGGGTGTTGGATTTTAATGGCTTTGAAGCCTCCCGAATTCTCTATGCTGTCTTCAATGAGGAAGTTTGCATAGGGTTCCATTTTGTCAAGTACACTATCACCGTCCCAATGAACCATTTTCATTTGAAAAAAATCTTCACAGAGAGAAAGAGATATGTGTGACTCTGCAACATATGTGTTCACCAATGCTAGGAAAGTAAGGAGTCTAGCTTTTTTGGTGCTGATATCCAGATTCTCAAGAGTGTTTCTGACAAGTCCAGCAATATATTTCTCATCAAAATTACTCTTCATGATCATGAAACTGTAGAAATTCTCTGGCTTTTTGTGAGTTTCTTGTATTTCCTTAAGTTTTTCCTCAAAGTCTTCTTGTTCCTTTTTGGTTAGTTTGGCTGTGATAAACTGGCATGGTGTAGGACAATTCCGATACTGCAACTGAGGATAAGGAGAGCGAATACAACTCAGAATGATGACTTGAGGACTAGTGGCTTCTTCTTCAATTGTTTTGCGAATGCAGTTCACAAGACTTTTTGTGTTTTCTTCCTTTGAATCATCTAACAAGAGCAGAACTGTTGTAGGCGTTTCACTTTCTCCAAATTTTGCCAAGTTCTTCACTTGAGAAGCCACTTCCTCGGCTAATGCATTGTCCTTTAAAATGGCACATCTGAACTCTCGACGAAGGTCCCACATCACATGCATTGCTAAAGAGGTGGCACCACAACCTGGATTATGAAACAGATTTATTGAAATGCATGTGGCTTTGGGATCACTTGTCTGATTTTTAATTGTCTTCATGAGGTTGTCATACTTGTCTCTTTTAATGAAAGGCTTTGTTCTGAGCTTCTCACAAAAATAGAAGTTCCACCACTTCACTTTGCTTCCTCTGTAGAAATCCTCCTCAAATTTGATTTTCAAGGATTGGAATTCATGGCTGCTCTCATCATAGATATTTTCACATTCATTCTTACATAAAATATCCAGAGCAGGCATGTAGTCTTCATCTCTCTTTGTAAGAACAACAGCGCTGGAGTCTGAGGATGGGAGAAGTCTTCCAGAGGGCTGGTTGTGAGGACCAAGTTCCATCACTTTGCCGTTGATTTGACTCAGGTTAAGCTCGTATACAGAGCGTTTGGTGATATCACACTCATATTGGTTCAATACTACTTCCTTCCAAGTGTTAAAGATTTCTTGAGATGCACATATGCTAACAATGTTTGCCTCCCCAATGTGTGAATAGAAGGACAGAAAGGTATGCACAATTGGATCTTTATCACCCTGAATTGGTGTAAGAAGAAGAAATATGACCAGAGCTTTACCATTTGGTAGGACCTCAGGTTTGCAAATGAATGAAACCAAGTTTTCGACATCCTTCCGTTTTCTTATCAGCCAGTTCTTGTAGTCCAACTCCTCATCAAATTCACTTTGAAGGTCATGCCTACCATTGCAAAGTACCCAGCTAGTTTGCTTGTAAAGGTTGAGGGTCTTAATTATGGAATTTGCTTCACTTTGAAACAGTGATGGTGTATGAAGGTTTGCTGCTCTTAGAGATCTGTAAGAATGACAAGAATGACCCTCCTGGGCAGAACAAGGATCAAAGTCGAGCACACAAAACAAGTCTAATTTGCTAAGAAACTGCAGGTGTTCTTGTTGTTCTACATGACTTTTGTTCACTACAACAACAAATTGTTTGTAAAAGTCCAGACAATTTCCTCCACATGTTAACAAGTCTTTCAACTTGTCACCATGATCAGCTTCTCTTCTCAAATCCATTTTTGTAATGCGTGGAACTTGTAGGTGATCTGTGACAGAAAAAAAAGGACTTAATGAATGTATTCACTTTGTGTATTAGAATTGCACAATGGTTCTTAACTGGAAGTCCAAGGAGTTAAGTTAAGTTAAAATGTCTACATGTTTCTCTTACCTATATCTTTCTTCAGGTGTAAAGCAAGATCACGCTGTGGAATTTGTTCAAGGACTTTTAATGTGACATCTACTGCAGTATCCACCCCATAGTGTTTTATCATAGAGTCAACTACTTTAACAATGCTTTTGTCCTCCTTATGGCTACGTGGCAATCCTAGATAGGAGATGAACTTTTCCATATCTTCTTTCCCCAGTTCTTCTAAGGTTCTTTGGAGAAGGGCTGTCTCTCTTGGCATGACAAACTATAATGCAAGAAATGATTTGTTTATGTTACAGTAAAAGTAATACAGCACTGAAAAGTAATGTGGCATTGATACTATTCCATCCTGATTGTGCATCATATTGTGTGTTTTAACTTTTGCAGCTCAATACTACAATCTTGAAGAACATTATTGAAAACAGCTACACACGGTTCTGGGCAAGTGTGGCTTGCATATTATTCTATGCTTATTAGATAAACTATCTAACTAACTAGATAAAATATCATGAAAGTAACTCACGTCATTATTTTTTTTCTTGCGCTTTTCTTCACTTGGTTTTGCAGCATTTGGTTTAGATTCTTTTTTTTCTTTCTGCTTTTGTGACTGACATTGGTCCTCAACATTGAATGTTTCTTTAGTACTGACTGGTATTTGCTTTGGTTTAACAGAGTGGTCTGACTGTCTTTCAATATGCTTTGGTGAAACAGACCGGTGCTGTTGTCTTTCAACATGCTTTGGTGAAACAGACAGGCCCTGTTGCCTTTCAACATGTTTTGGTGAAACAGACAGGCCCTGTTGCCTTTCAACAGGTTTTGGTGAAACTGCTGGTTCAGATTCTACATGTGTGTTGGATTGTAGCAGAGGTTCATGTTCTCTGTCCAACTTATGAAGCTCAGCCAAAATCTTCACCGCAGGACCACCTTTTACACCTAGATCCAGAAGATCTTGCTTTGTGAAGCAAACCAAGCAGTCTCCTGATACATCTTCCTCTTGAAGACGTTCTGCATATTTATAGTATAACTTCACATAATCCACCAGCCACTGGTACACTTGCTCTTTTGTCCATTTTTCCACATATGCTGGACATTGTGATTCATGCTTTGATCCATTTTTCAGCTTTTCTAGAAAAGATATGATTTTGATAGCAGGTCCATGTTTTATTCCAAAGTCCAACACATCTTTTTTCACAAAGTCAATCAGATATTCTCCCAGTACCTCCTCTTCATAGAATTTGTCTGCATGTGTGTGATGAACTTTGACCTGTGTTGTTAACCACAGATGAACGTTTTCCACGGTCCATTTTTTAACTTCAGAAGGCAGATCACTTCTTGTGTGACTCATGTCGGATGAACTAAAAAAAACAAAACAAATTGATCATAATTAGGACCACATTTAGTTTTCCACAAGAAATCCAATTCATCATATCAAGCAAGATGGGTGGCCATGGTTGTGGTTTCAATTTATAATTTACAATATAGGCATTTAGCAGACGCTCTTAATCCAGAGCGACTTAGGTTCATACTTCAAAAGACTTGAGTGTAATTGTTATAGTGTTCTATAAGATGAGTCAGCATGATAGTATGTTGCAAGGGTTTTTATTACTGTAATGTAGAACAGCTGCAATGTAGAGCAGTAGGTTGCGTCTTCTCAGAGGTGTAGTTTTACAGTTCTGCATCAATTTTGATTGGAAGCAAAGAACTCCTAAGAACGCCTATATACAATATGTACTAAGCACCGTAAGACGCCCAACAGCTATATTTACATAGCTGACCCGATAGCTGACACATGACAACTTCTTGGTTGTAAAAATTGCAACCTCCTTTACACTAGGTGCAATATAGGACCGGATGGAATATGATTAGTATCCAAAGTTTCTCTTAAATGCCAAACATCTCTAACAATCAACACTAAATTTGGATCTCAGGAACTTCCCATCCCATAAAGCTAGATCAATTACACCCATGGGGTACCAGAAGTGATACTTCTTCTCTTCCACTGTTTATTGCAGAAATCACCACTGAACAAATTATTTCATGTGACAATGACCCTCAAACAAGGTTTTGATACTCCATACCTTAATTGCCTTCAAAAGATAGTGGGAGGTTCCTTTTCCTTACAATAAAAACAGAAAACAAATCATGAATATAACCATGGACAAAGTGGAATCACATGTCAATAAACCATTTCTCTATCACCACTTCCTTGTTTCCTGATGGCTGCATCCAACATCTGACACAGCCCCTTTGGTAGGTAATAAGGTCTGCGCTCTGAGGAGTGCACTTCTATAACTGTAATACTACTTTTATAACTTTATAACTGTAATTAAACATATTGGCTAATATTAAATTATTATAGAAAACATTATGTAGTGTGTATGTGTAAATACTACAAATAACCTCACAAAAATAAATACCTTTGTTAACCTTGAGATATTTGAGTAGTTGATTTACGTTTTACAAACGTTGTCTGCATATCACTCCAAAGGTCGTTTTTAAAAGCATTCATCTCTAACAGAGTCCTAGAAACAGTGAAATCTAAATACAGTCAAATTTATAAAACAAAAAAACCCTGAAACATAATTATTATTATTTCATTATTTTTGAATTTGGAGACCTTAAGTTGTCTTTGGATATCATTAATTTGCACAAATTCACAAAAGAGCATTTTCTATAAATAATTTCATTAGTATTGAGCCTAATGGAAACAAGCCTACCGACTCACTCAGCTTAATGTCAATTTCTCGAAGAGTTATTGATTACTCACCTATTGAAGCATATTGTGTCTTTCTGCTCTGTTGGGCATGTTTTTGTGCATTGTCTCCTGTTGAGCAGTAAAGACTGTTAAATGACATAAAGATACACATTCTATTTGCCTCATGTTATCATAAACATTGTCAGTCTAAACTATAACTGCACTCTGTCAAGTGACAACTTGTATATAGATATACATTATCTAATACAATTTTCTGTTATCTACATTACATCACCATTGCGTCGCCGTCAAATCCAGTCATTGTTGAATCGTCAACAATAACAAGGCAGACTACAGAGATAACATCAAAATACAGGCACTTTGGTTCTAGAGAACAATTAACGTTTAATCCTAGATAATGAATGGATATGTTCTAGCAAGCAACACCATTTCTTCATGTACTAATTGCATAATGTGTAGTGGATATTTGCATGAATTTGAGTGGCAAAGTGAGTTTCATTTATTCTCTGTGGGAATCCCTTTTGTTGTTTACCCTTTCATGCTGGGAAACTGTTTTGGTTCTGTACAGTATGTACAATTTGATAATAACAATAATAATAATAATAATAATAATAATAATAACAATTGTATTTTGCGTGCACGGCAGGGAGTTCCCCATATTAGAGCTTGGGTTTGTGCACAAATTTCTTGCGAAAAACTTGTCAAGTGCATTTCACCAAGCAACTATGGCAAGTGCACAAAATTTCACGTACACGAGTCATGTATGACTCCTGTAAGTGCACACGGCTGTGCTGACTGTTTTTTGTCAACGGGGGGCAGCAGAGATCAATGTGTGCACTTGCATAGTTTGTGTCCACAAGCAATAGTTTTACATGCACATGTCTAGTTCATAGCACAGTTACTGCCTGATACAGTCAAACAACACATTTTACAGATCTCTTGTGTGCACTTGCAAAGTTCATGTCCACAAGCAATAGTTATCCATGCACATTTCTAATTCATAGCACAGTTACTTCCTGGTACAGCCAAACAACACCTTTTACAGATGTAATTGGCTCATCCGCATGTTTTGGAGATCTAATTGGTAAATCCACAGCATTTACAGATCTAATTGACGCTTCTGCATGTTTTGTAGATCTAATTGGTCAATCCACACCTTTTACAGGTACTAATTGGCCCATCCGCTTGTTTTGGAGATCTAATTTGCCCTTCTGCATATTTTGCAGATCTAATTGGTCAATCCACACCTTTTACAGATCTAATTGTCCCATCCGCGTATTTTGCAGATCAAATTGGTCAATCCAAATCTTTTACATTTTTAATCTTAAACAGATCCATCCCACTATAGTCCAGTAGTACCCCCTCCTCCAGTCCGTTGTCACGCCTGGCGGGCCCAGGCAAGACTCGGGTGCAATAGGCTGTACCGTATTAGACTCCATGAGACTCCAACACACTAGTTAAGGTCTAGAAGACTATGCTATAGACTCTATCAGGGTGCACAGGGCAGTACTCTATCATTGTTAGAGCCATATTTGGAACTGAAAATGTCTGTGTGTGTGTGTGTGTGTATAGAAGGGCGTGTCTTGTTTACACTGTGTGTGCTGCCTAGGGTGTAAATGAGCCAATTGAGGTTCAGCCTATAAGAGTGTGTAGCCACTTAACCAGCTTACTGAGGCTGGCTTGCAGCAGCTGTATGTCAGGCTCTAATTAGTCAGTTCAGTGCTGGAAGCTTGAGTGGGAGCAGAAACAGTTTTTTGACCCACAGAAAGAAAATAGTAACCACAGAAAGAGGATAGTAACCAGACAAAATAGTAACTTATGAAAGAACCTTGAAAATATTTGACTACTTTGGACTACTTTGAACACCTTTTTTTTGAATGTTTGTTGTTTTTTCTGTTTTTGTACGCCTGACTTTTTTGCTAGTAAACAGTTAAAACCTTCATTCTTTGTGGACCTGGATTACTGTTTTTGGAGTCAAGCTTACTGCTTCAGGCTTTTGAACTCACAATCATGGTATAGAAATGTCCATTTGTCGTGCACACAAAACACAGCGTTTAGTTGAAATTGTGTGAATACATACAGGGCTGACAACAGCCCAGCTTTCTCTTACAGCATAGTACACCCCCTGGCCTTGTCAATTCTACCTGAGTCCAGCAAAGCCCCCCAAGGGCATCTTAACCAGATCCATCCCACTATAGTCCAGTAGTACCCCCTCCTCCAATCCGTTCTACACCTGGCGGGCCCAGGCAAGACTCGGGTGCACGAGGCTGTACCGTATTAGACTCCAACACACTAGTTAAGCTCTAGAAGGCTATGCTATAGGCTCTATAAGGGTGCACATGGCAGTACTCTATCATGGTCTAGAAATGTCCATTCGTCGTGCACACAAAACTATTGTCTATGCACACAGCGTTTAGTTGCAATTGTGTGAATACATACAGGGCTGACAACAGCCCAGCAAACCCCAACATACTCTATTAACACAGTGAACACCTAGTCCAGTCCTCCTTGGTGTGATCCATTCTCTTACAGCATAGTACACCCCCTGGCCTTGTCAATTCTACCACCAGGCAGGACTAGGCCAGGCTTGGGTGCCCTAGACCGCAATGCATTATGCCCTAAAAGACTCAAACAGGTTGTTTTCAGCTGTAGCAGGCTGTGCCAGGCTCCCACAGGCTTTAGTATGTTGTAAAAGGCAATTCTGTATCGTGGACTAGAAATACCCAATAAAACTATTGGCCATGCACACAGAACTGCTGCCCACTAGAGTCCAGCAAATCCCACCACCAAGGGATTCTTAACCAGATCCATCCCACTATAGTCCAGTAGCTGTAGGAGGCTGTGCCAGGCTCCAACATGCTCTACTAGGCTGTGCAAGACAAATCTGCATGACCAAACTATTGGTCGTGCACACGGAACTACTGCCCGTGCACACACCGTTTAGTTGCAATGGTGTGGGTACATACACGGCTGACAACAGCCTAATAGAGCCCATTAGAGTCCAGCAAAGCCCCCCAAGGGCATCTTAACCAGATCCATCCCACAATAGTCCAGTAGTACCCTCTCCTCCAGTCCGTTCTCACACCTGGCGGGGCCAGGCAATACTCGGGTGCACCAGGCTGTACCGTATTGGACTTCAGACTCCAACACACTAACTCAGCTCTAGAAGGCTATGCTATATGCTCTGTCAGGGTGCACAAGGCAGAACTCTATCATGGTCTAGAAATGTCCATTTAAAACTACTCGTCATGCACAAAAAACTATTGTCTATGTACACAGTGTTTAGTTGCAATTGTGTGAATACATACAGGGCTGACAACAGCCCAGCACACCCCAACATACTCTATTAACACAGTGAACACCTAGTCCAGCCCTTCCTGGTGTGATCTATCCTCTTACAGCATAGTACACCCCCTGGTCCTGTCAGTTCTACCACCAGGCAGGACAAGGCCAGACTTGCGTGCCCTAGAACGCAATGCATTATGCCCTAAAAGACTCAAACGGGTTGTTTTCAGCTGTAGCAGGCTGTACCAGGCTCCAACAGGCTCTACTAGGCTGTAAAAGGCAATTCTGTAGGGTGGACTAGAAATACTCAATAAAACTATTGGTCGTGCACACAGAACTACTGCCCGTGCACACTCCGTTTAGTAGCAATGGTGTGGGTACGTACACAGCTGAGAACAGCCTAATAGAGGCCACTAGAGTCCAGCAAAGCCCCCCACCAAGAGAATCTTAACCAGTCCCACTATAGTCCAGCTGCTATAGGAGGCTGTGCAAGGCTCCAACAGGCTCTACTAGGCGGTACAAGGCAAATCTGCACGACCAAACTATTGGTCGTGCACTTGGAACTACTGCCCGTGCACACAGCGTTTAGTTGCAATGGTGTAAGTACATAAAGGCAAGTACATACTACTAAAACAACAAACTAATAGAGCCCACTATAGTCCAGCAAGCCCCCCCCAAAGGCATCTTAACCAGATCCATCCCTTTATAGTCCAGTAGTACCCCCTCCTCCAGTCTGTTCTCACACCTGGCGGGACCAGGCAAGACTCCGGTGCACCAGGCTGTACCGTATTAGACTCCATCAGACTCCAACACACTAGCTCAGCTCTAGAAGGCTATGTTATATGCTCTGTTAGGGTGCACAAGGCAGAACTCTATCATGGTCTTGAAATGTCCATTTAAAACTGCTCGTCGTGCACACGAAACTATTGTCTATGCACACAGTGTTTAGTTCCAATTGTGTGAATACATACAGGGCTGACAGCAGCCCAGCACACCCCAACACACTCTATTAACACAGTGAACACCTAGTCCAGCCCTTCCTGGTGTGTTCCATTCTCTTACAGCATAGTACAATCCCTGGCCTTGTCATTTCTACCACCAGGCAGGACTAGGCCAGACTTAGGTGCCCTAGACCGCAATGCACTGTACTATAGTGGGATAGATCTGGTTAAGATTCCCTTGGTGGGGGGCTTTGCAGGACTCTAGTGGGCTCTATTAGGCTGTTGTCATCTGTGCACGTACCCACACCAGTGCTACTAAACATTGTGTGCACGGGCAGTAGTTCCGTGTGCACGACCAATAGTTTTATTAAGTATTTCTAGTCCACTATACAGAATTGCCTTTTATAGCATAGTAAAGCCTGTTGGAGCCTGAAACAGCCTGCTACATCTGAAAACAACATGTTTGAGTCTTTTAGGGCATAATGCATTGCGGTCTAGGGCACCCAAGTCTGCCTGGTGGTAGAATTGACAAGGCCAGGGGGTGCACTATGCTGTAAGAGAATGGAACATACCAGGAAGGGCTGGACTAGATGTTCACTGTGTTAATAAAGTATGTTGGGGTGTGCTGAGCTGTTGTCAGCCCTGTATGTACTCACACAATTGCAACTAAAGACTGTGTGCATAGACAATAGTTTTGTGTGCACGACGAGTACTATTAAATGGACATTTCCTGACCATGGCAGAGTTCTGCCTTACGCACCCTGACAGAGCCTATAGCTTTCTAGAGCTGAGCTAGTGTGCAGGAGTCTGATGGAGTCTAATACGGTACACAGGTACAGCCTGGTGCACCCGAGTCTTGCCTGGGCCCACCAGGTGTCCACGGACTAGAAGAGGGTGTACTACTGGACTATAGTGGGATGGATCTGGTTAAGATGCCCTTGGGGGGCTTTGCTGGACATACTGGGCTCTATTAGGCTGTTGTCAGACCTGTATGTACTTACACCATTGCAACTAAATGATGTGTGCACGGGCAGCAGTTCCGTGTGCACGACCAATAGTTTTATTAAGTAATTCTAGTCCACCATACAGAATTGCCTTTTATACCATAGTAAAGCCTGTTGGAGCCTGGCACAGCCTGCTACATCTGAAAACAACATGTTTGAGTCTTTTAGGGCATAATGCATTGCGGTCTAGGGCACCCAAGTCTGGCCTAGTCCTGCCAGGTGGTAGAATTGACAAGGACAGAGGGTGTACTATGCTGTAAGAGAATGGATCACACCAGGAAAGGCTGGGCTAGGTATTCACCATGTTAATAGAGTATGTTGGGGTGTGCTGAGCTGTTGTCAGCCCTGTATGTACTCACACAATTGCAACTAAACACTGTGTGCATAGACAATAGTTTCGTGTGCATGACGAGTAGTTTTAACTTGACATTTCTAGACCATGATAGAGTTCTGCCTTGTGCACCCTGACAGAGCCTATAGCATAGCCTTCTAGAGCTGAGCTAGTGTGTTGGAGTCTGATGGAGTCTAATACGGTACACAGGTACAGCCTGGTGCACTCGAGTCTTGCCTGGGCCCACCAGGTGTCCACGGACTAGAAGAGAGTGTACTACTGGACTATAATGGGATGGATCTGGTTAAGATGCCCTTGGGGGTCTTTGCTGGACATACTGGGCTCTATTAGGCTGTTGTCAGACCTGTATGTACTTACACCATTGCAACTAAACGATGTGTGCACGGGCAACATTTCTGTGTGCACGACCATTTATTGAGTATTTCTAGAACAGGTGTAGGGCACCCAAGTCTGGCCTAGTCCTGCCTAGTGGTAGAATTGACAAGGCCAGGGGGTGTACTCTGCTATAAGAAAATGGATCACACCAGGAAGGGCTGTACTAGTTGTTCACTGCGTTAATAGAGTATGTTGGGGTGTGCTGAGCTGTTGTCAGCCCTGTATGTACTCACACAATTGCAACTAAACACTGTGTGCATAGACACTAGTTTCGTGTGCACGACGAGTAGTTTCAAATGGACATTTCTAGACCATGGTAGAGTTCTGCCTTGTGCACCCTGACAGAGCCTATAGCTTTCTAGAGCTGAGCTAGTGTGTTGGAGTCTGATGGAGTCTAATACGGTACACAGGTACAGCCTGGTGCACTCGAGTCTTGCCTGGGCCCACCAGGTGTCCACGGACTAGAAGAGAGTGTACTACTGGACTATAATGGGATGGATCTGGTTAAGATGCCCTTGGGGGGCTTTGCTAGACATACTGGGCTCTATTAGGCTGTTGTCAGACCTGTATGTACTTACACCATTGCAACTAAACGATGTGTGCACGGGCAACATTTCTGTGTGCACGACCATTTATTGAGTATTTCTAGAACAGGTGTAGGGCACCCAAGTCTGGCCTAGTCCTGCCTAGTGGTAGAATTGACAAGGCCAGGGGGTGTACTCTGCTATAAGAAAATGGATCACACCAGGAAGGGCTGTACTAGTTGTTCACTGCGTTAATAGAGTATGTTGGGGTGTGCTGAGCTGTTGTCAGCCCTGTATGTACTCACACAATTGCAACTAAACACTGTGTGCATAGACACTAGTTTCGTGTGCACGACGAGTAGTTTCAAATGGACATTTCTAGACCATGGTAGAGTTCTGCCTTGTGCACCCTGACAGAGCCTATAGCATAGCCTTCTAGAGCTGAGCTAGTGTGTTGGAGTCTGATGGAGTCTAATATGGTACACAGGTACAGCCTGTGCACCCGAGTCTTGCCTGGGCCCGCCAGGTGTGAGAACATATTAGATCTGTGCCTATTAGATCTGTGAAAGGTATGGATTGACCAATTAGATCTCCAAAACATGCAGAAGGGCCATTTAGATCTTTAAAGTGTGTGGATTGTCCAAATAGATCTGCAAAATACATTTTATATCGGGTAGAGCTGGCTATGTAGTGTTGTCCAAAACTATTGGAAGTGCACACGTGCACTTCCAATAGTTTTGGAAATAGCCTGCCACCCTGTGGAAGTATGCTTGAACTGCAGAAAATGACCCTAAATACAAACAAATGAATAAAATGGAATAAAAACTAATCTGTGGGATTGATGGGCGAACTAGTGGATGCCACACGCAGAGGGGGACACAGAAGAAATTTAGAATCCAACCGTGATTTTTCACGGCCCCACAGTCTGCACCATGGGGCGCGGAAGTTTGGTGTGTGCACCAGCAGGAGTTGATACGTGTTGTGGACGCAAAATACAATAGGGGTAATAATAATAATAATAATAATAATAATAATAATAATAATAATAATAATAATAATAATGATGATGCTGCTATGAATATTTTAAGTTTTTCAATGACAGGATTTAAAAGTCCTTGTTATAATCAGTCAGGCCTATAATGCAGTTAGATTGGACTTTTCTGTTTGGATGTAAGACTCCCCATGGCCAGAAAGTTTTTTTTTTTGTGTGTGTGTGCCATTCCCGTATGTATAACTTCTGGGAACAATGATGATGTTCCACCTCAATTGTACATATACTGTACATTTGCTAACAAACATTTTACTTGTCCTTTCAACATTTTCCTTTTTTATTTAAGCCAATTAATGGTTTGAATCAACTTCAAGATAAATTCAACTAACTCACAAAACCTCATTACAATATAGCACTAGCCCTGATGAAGATTCCCAGAGAGACGAAACATGTTGGCTGATTTTACTTTTCAATAAAGTAGCTTGTTTTTTCGTCTTGAACTTATCAGACTCCATTCCTAGATTAAAAACAGCACAGATGCAACTTCTCTCATATAGCCTGATTACGGCAAAAAAAAACTCATTCTAACACATTGGAAAAAAGAGGAAGCTCCCACATTTGAACATTGGTTGAACGAGATGACTAGCACACTACATCTTGAGAGAATAAGGTATCTCTCAAAAAACAGGGTGGGGCAATTTGATAAGATATGGCAACCCCTCGTTCGTTACCTGAGCAGGACCAACTAACTATTATTTTAAGACATAACCATCGGATCGTAATTGTTTCAAAACACTCTCCATGAATATTATTTATTCTACTTCCACAATTGTGGTGGATGCGGTGTCGCCGAGCAGTAGGGGTGGGAGGGTTTAGGGATTATTTTGTTTATTTATTTATTTCCATGATGTTTTCTGAACTATATACTGTATTATTGCCAATGTCGCTTTGTTTTTATTTCTACTTTTTATTATTATTCTATTTTCTTTTTATTGTTTTATTTTGTATATATAAAAAAAGAAGAAATTCTGTAAACTGAAAATACTGTTTGATTCTACAGCATCTTCAATAAAAACCTTAATTGACAAAAAAAAGTAGCTTGTTTTTATACTCCCTCTCCTCGTTTTTAACTTTCGAGTGCTCAGATCGCTGCCATGTTGAGTGTGTGTGTGTGTGTGTGTCTGTCTGCCGGGGGGGGGGGGGTATATACTGTATGAGGAACTGAGGGGGAGGGCAGAAGGAGAGAATGGTAGCCCTTTCCATTCTGACTGCCATGTGTTACACATGGCAGTCCCTGATTGACTATGATATAAATTCTAGTAAACCAATCACAGCTTAATTTTGACATGAGCCAACTGCTGACTCATGAGACAAAATTCCCCTATGTTGCCTGCTGCAGACCTACACCCACCCACACTCCCTTGCATGCTAAACGCTCCCAAAATACACTCTAGAACAATGCTTTTCAACCATTTTCACACCAAGCTCAACAATTATTTAACAATAATTTATGTCTTGTAAAATGAAACTTGAGAGCGTAAAATTAAACTTTATGCTCTTAAGAGTTAAGATCTACTGTATACGGGCTGAACACCACTGCTCTAACTTCTAAAAACACACAATGACACAAGCCTCTACTTACTTTGAGATACAAAAATACACAATTGCAAAATAGCACTGATAACAATGTATTTGTTTTACCTAGATTCTTCCCATTATTTGTGGACCTTGTTTAACTTTATAAATATTAAACATTGAATATGTGAAAAAAATGTAGATGAATTTATTTTGTACTTCATATTCATCATAAACATATTTCCAGTCTTGAATTGTTACCAATGGGATATGCACCGTGCATATCCCATTGGTAACAATTCAAGACTGAAAAGTGAATGTAATTTGCTTTTGTAGGTAAAGTAAGCACTTAAATGTGTACTGTATGAAAAAGAGGAATCTTCTGCAAATAAATGTAGATAATCGAGTGATCACTGCACTGTTTTTTTCACCAAGATGGGGACACCCTTCTGTTTGCATAACAGAAAACAGAACAGTAGAAGACGTAAAGGAAGGTTAATGCCTACAGTTTACTTTCATTAGTTTAATCTCAAATATTATGAAAATACATAATAAATTATTTACATACCTAGTGTAACATGTCTTTCTGGTGCTCCAGTCGAGTTTAGCTTTGTGCTCAGTTTAGTTTTGTAGGAACTTTTCCTGCTAACCACACCCTGCTTGCCTCAGCCAAACCTGATGTCAGTCTTAAAGAGGAACATCACAAATCGGGAAATGAGAGACAACAATACATTTGACAAACAGTAAACCCACAAGTCCTGACGGCATAGGAAGACCCACACCAAGGGGTTTTATGACTTGTGCTCATGTAGGAGATACTCAACTAGTGCTGTTATCTGAAAAAACATCCTGGTACTTCCTGAATTTGCTGTCTGGTACGGTGGTTCCCCTGGGCACCATAAACACCCCATTGTTGGAGTCCAGTATTGAATCCATGCACTTGTGGTACAAAGGCGAGAGTTCTATCGACTGAGATACCCGGACACAATAGCGGCACAAATGCCAAAAAACAAATCCAAAAAACAAAAAAAGAACCTATATCTGCCTTAGATGCTTGAAGCTGTGGAAAACCTTTCCGGAACTCTCCACAACTGAAGACATACAAGGAGGATTTATGGTCGACAACAGACGATAAACAGTGGCCCTGGCAAAGAATACCAGGCAGGTAGTCTGGAACTCAGGGGTGAGGAATTGGAGACAGATTCAGTCTTTTATATCTGACCATAGGGGTCAGCACGAGCAGGGGGGCATCTGTCCTCTTTTCCTTTCCCATCAGCCACAGCGCACATGCGCACACACGCACACACACACACACACACACACACACACACACACACACACACACACACACACACACACACACACACACACACACACACACACACACACTAACCTTTATTTGACAATAAGGATGTGAACAACAAAGGTAGATTTAGCTACATGATGGATTTAATAAATATGTACATGTACATAATATTAAACTGTTGAGAACATGTCAACAGTTCAGTGGTTATGTTGTGTCTGTACAGTCATACTGTACAGACAATGCGGGTGGGTCAAGACCTCCAAAATGTCCAAAAAGAACTAGGTCCTTCAGTACAATACACTAGGAAATAGTGGAGTAGATGTTGGTTAATGCAAGTGATATTATTTTGTTAAAATATGTTTTAAATGGCACTATATCAAAAAGTCAAAGTCGCATGATTTGTCACTACGTTACCGCAGCGAAATTGGACCTCCGCTTTTCACTTGGAGTGGTGAGCTCCAAGGAGCGGTGAGCTGCGGCTTGCCACGCTCGGGAATCATTAGCTGATTTTGACCCCCAATCCATCCCTTTGATGCTGAGTGCCAAGCAGGGAGGCATTATTGAAAAGTATTTCTTCAGTGAGTGCTCTTAGTAAAGACATTTGTTGGGAAGTTTCAAGTCTGGAAGCTGAAACTTTGTCCAATCAGGAGAGAAGACTGCTAAAGGTAACAAAGGATTCTCTCCTAAAAAATGTGTAACACAACTGAATTTCCTTTTCTTCTGTCTAAAGAGCAGGAGATGCGGATACCCACTGAACAAACCTTCTCTATAGCAACTACTATCAAAATACATAGGTTTAATGTTTTAATAGGGTTGTGAAATTATTACAATTTAATTAACAAAGATTAATAAGTGTCCTGAGGAGGTGCGTCTAAAGCCTGTCCTGGACAGTGTATCTGGACGTAATTAATGCCATTCCATGAATCAATTATTACATGGAAAAAGCCATAATTTTTGTTTTAACAAAAGAATATCACTTTCAGTTCCTGTAAAACATTAAGTGTCCTTTCTCTTCTATTCAATATCACCTGAAACAACTCTGGCCATTCTATGAACAGTTCTTTGTTCTATTGACAAACATCTTACAGTATGAACAGTTATACGTACAGTACAGTATGCAAATCCTGAAATGACACAATATAAATGTTATGAACACAAAACGGGGCTTTGTCTCCTCGTCTCACAGACTGTAACAGGAAGTCCTTATAAGGTATTTCCCCTTAGATTAATTAATGCTCGTTATCACCCTGAGTTACCCTAGCTACCATTAGACAGGAAACACACTGGCAAAACAATGTGCAACAATGTGCATCAGTTTGAACAAACTAGTGGTTCATGTGAAACGTTCATTTTGATGGCGTTGGGCACAAAACCTTGCATCTCCATATTTCTCATCTCTCTGCCATAAATCAGTTGTTTTAGATTAATTGTTGACTTTTTGCCCATCTTGATAGTACTGATATTGATAAAACAGACAAGACAGAGTGAGAGAGGAAGGTGGAGGAGACATGTAGCAAAATGGGACTATATGTGGTATGCGCCCAATAGGCGCCCCAGTGAGGGTCCTTTCTTTGACATGATTAAGTTTAAAGCAACTGTTAAAAGTAAGTGTTGGAGACGCAAGGTGTCCACATGATGTTAATAACGCTTATGAAATGAACAAAGGCTGAGAGAGAGAGAGAGTTTCACTTAAACAAGAAGAGGTTACTGGTGTCGCAGTCAAACAGTTCCCAACTGTTGTTCAGTTCCAGGGGCGGAACATGTCTTACTTGAGGATCTTGTGGTAGGGGTGGAGGGGGAGGGAGGAGGTGAACGCGCGGATGTCAGTGATGAGAGTGGCGCCCTGCAGTGAGGAAGAGGAGGCAGGGAGGAAGGTGAGCCTGGACACTTCCCCGTACGACGAAGAGCGCTCCTCCTCCAACTGCTGCTCCTCGTTCTCGGCAGGGGACGGGTCGTTCTCCTCCACCCCGAAACCCACAACCTGAAGAGACAAACACAGGGATTAGGCCTGGTTTACACCCACGTGTATTGACTCATTTATACATGGTAAAATAATATATTATTGAAAAGATCACACACTGTTAAGTTTAAAAGCAGTTTAGTAGGCAAGTGGTCAGTGTGCGGGGATATCTTTTATCATCAATACAGTCTCCAAGATAAAAGAAGTAGTAAAAGTAGTAGTAAAAAACAGTAGTAAAAAAAAAACAAGAAAACAGAAAGCTGTTACATGTATTGGCTTATTTTAAAAGGTGCTATGTGTTGCTTATAACTTAGTAAACACGACGTTTATACAGTTTTAGTAACTTTTATTTCTCCACAGCAGCAGACGACATGTAAACAGGTTCCCTCCATAACAATGAACTGAACTCCCGCGCTCACTGCGCATGCGCATCACCACCCCGGTAATGCCGTAAAGGGAAACCATATGGAACTGTCGTAAAGTGTACACATGCATGTTAACAATCTCCCTCTTCATTCTTAAAATAAAAAAATAGCCCAAAGGCCAAGTGCACAAGAAAAATATTTAGGGAGCATAATACAATCAAAGTTAAGAAAATAACAAGTACAATCATCCCCCTCTTTTTTTTTTTCTTTTTTTTTTTAGGCTGGATTCCACAGTCCTTCACAGAGTGCTTTCAAAAGCAACAGTGGCGATGCCCCCTTTTTTGTCAGACAGTCAGCGAGTTGTGTTTTTGTCACTGACCAGAGCACCTTTTTGATTGTTTTATTTTCAATGAGCTCTTTGATGCCGCTTATGTCCAACCGAAGTCTCTTTTCTGTAACCTGTTTTGTGGATTTTAGGGCATCGTAAAGTGAGTGATTGTCAGTCACACAGACCAACGCGGGACCATTCAAGTCGGGGGTCCCAGTAGTGAGCTCAGAAAAGAGGGTGGCAAGGAAGATCGCATTGTCTATTCCATCCGACATAGCAAGAGTCTCTCCCGCAAGGGTGCTCCGCACCACACGTCTGATCCTTTTAGATTGCCAGCAGAGAGGAGAAAACTTCCCGTTCTCCCCCATAAGAGTGATCAATGTCCCCCCTTGTGTACCTCCATCTGGCAAGTTCCCCAGCGAAGCATCACTGAAAACAGTCAAGTTCAAAGCATCATTATTACCCAGATATTGGAATCTCAGAGTAACCTTTTCAGCTTTAAGTTTACGAATCACCTTATTAGCATCATGAATGGATTGTACAGTACCATGTTTTAGAATGGATGCCAAAATACAAGCATCAAACATAACATCAGGTCTTGTCTGCTTTGCAACCCAAAGAATCTGTCCTATTTTTGATCTAAGCTGATCTTTTTCTGTTTCAGTGAGAAGTGAATCTTTTTGAACAGCACGTGCTGGGTGCATCTGAATGGGTTGTAGGTTTTCAATATAGCTCTGCTGATGCATCTCAATAACACCATTTACAGTAGCAATATCCATCCCCACATAGCGGAAATTGTCATGTTCCTCGCGTCCCACATGGAACGCAGACTTCAGTCGAGGAATCACATCAGTTACAAAGCTTTGTGAACCTGCCCAGAGAAAATCATCGACATGACATGCAAGAACACCTTTAACTTTGCATTGTTCGTCCAACCAATAAAAGACTGCAGGATCTACCTGTGATACTGTACCACCTGTACTCATCATGATTTCTTTCACTCTATTATACCAATAGAGTGATGCATCAGCAAGACCATAGACACATTTCTTAAGTTTCCAAAGAACCCCTTTTCTGTCTGCCTCTGGGGGTGGACGAACATGAATGTCCCTTGACAACTCCATGCCTTGCAAAAAGGCAGATTTAATGTCCATAGAATGGACTTTCCATTGGTTTTGACAAATCACAGCTAGCAATAACCTTAGGGATTCGGAGGCACAGGTTGGTGAATCCTTTTGCAGTTGTTGAATATTAAACTCTTCAAAACCCCGGGCTACAAGTCTAGCTTTAGGCACAATGCCGTTTTCAGTTTCTTTTAGACTACAAACCCAGCGTGTGGAAACACATTTTTGGCCTGTATCTTTGACTTCCTCAAAAACATTATTTTTGTTCCAGTTTTCAATCTCTGCTTGTTTAGCTTCATCAAAGGATATGTCTTTCGTTATAAGTACATCAGCATCCCTGACTTCTGAGTCTGGCTCAATACTGAGATTATGCACAAGTGACAGATCAACTGCCTGCTTTTGACCATGACTCCCATCATTTTCAATGTATTGCAGGTTATACCAATTTTTGTAACCTCCTGTGGCTTTGCCTGCTCTGCTTAGGACTTTAGCTTTGCACAGAACACTTTCATCACTTTTCATAAAAGTTACAGTCTGTCCCGTTTTTACTTTTACACTTGCAGAAACAACAGGGTTATCATAGACATTGTGCTCCATTTCAGTTTGTGTCACATCATTTTGAGGCATGAAAGGGTGAGCTTCAGCCCCTGCATTGGACTCCCCGTCATTTTCTTGTTCATTGTCAGTTTCTGTGTTTTCACTCTCTGCCACCTGATTCTGGACAATAGACTCAATGTTTGCCTCATTGTGAACCTCATTTTGAACACGTGTGTGTACCTTATTAAGCCTTAAGTGATGTACTCTAACAAGGATACCACCATGTCTTACAAATACAACAGCCCCATCTTGACCAATAACCACCCCTGGTCCCTTCCACTCTGCACTGTCAGCTCGTTTGTAATAGACTTTGTCTCCTGTCTCGTATTTTTCATCTGTGGGTCTGAGCTGTTTACGTAGGGCTCTCCTTATTCTCTCTGAACATTCAGCTTCAGTGTAGGCTTTCCTAGAAGCATGTAACGCTGATATGTGTTGCCCTACCCTAGCACTTATTGTGGTGCCTTCTAGTGCAGGTGGTTTATCAATTAATACAGAGGGAAGGTTAGGGTTTTGACCAAATACCAGTTGGTGTGGGCTATAACCGTGAACACTGTGCATACAGTTCTTAGCCATAAGAGCCCAGTCTAGGGCAGTGTGCCAGTCACATCCGTTTTCCTGTCTCACCTTCAGGATGATGTCGGAGAGAGTCTGATTGTGTCTCTCCAGAACCCCATTGCTCCAGGGGCTATATCCCGCTGTTGTCCTCGTCTCGATGTTGAAGTTCTCCGCCATGTCTCGAAACTCTTCGTTGTTGAACTCCCCACCATTATCACTGTACAGGATCCGTGGGGGGCCATGAACACTTATCCATGTGTGCATGAGTGCGTTGACTATTTCTGAGGCCTTCTTTGTCTTCACAATACTTCCTGCGCTGAACCGGGTGAATTGGTCGATAACATGGAGATACCATACTCCTGGCTCCAGCTCGTGCAGGTCGACCGCCACAGTTTCATTATATTCTGAAGCGAGAGGCAGACCAACAGCCGGCTTCGGCTTTGTTTTGCTGTATCTCTGACATATGTCACAATCCTGCACAATTTGTTGCAAAATAGTGAGGCAGTCCTTGTCTTTGTTTCCCGAGCTTTGAATTAGCCTCTGCAGCCTGTCTGCAGATGCATGGCCAAACTGTTTGTGTAGCTTGAGAAGGACTTTGCGCTTTTCAGCAGGAGACATGTTTTCTGTCACCGTCAGGACTTCATCTTCATCTGCTTGTCCTCGCTGGGCTGTGTTGTCTTTGTCCCTTATGTCCACACAGTAGTGTCCTGAGCTAGTGAACTCAAGGGGTATCTGCTGTTTAAACATCACTGCTCTGTCATTCTCCATATCCAAAACAGTTCCTGCCTTCTTCAGTGAGGATTTACTCAGCAGTAGTGGAATGTCAACATTGACCACTTCTGTCTCAATGTGGCATTTAGTGTGCCCTATTTTGGCAGGTAATTTCACTTTTCTGGTAGAATATACTAAGTTGCCATCTCCAAAACGAAATGGTCTTGAGCTGGGATTTTCTGTTTCCATCATTTTGTTTGTCTGCTCTTTACTAAGACAATTAACATAACTGTCAAGCCACTTTTCCCCACATACTGTACGAGTGCATGCAGTGTCTATGATGGCCGATCCCAGGGATTCAGTTATGAAAATCTCAGCGTCAGACATGGGGTTATTTGTCAACAAAGTGATGTTAACTTCATCCACATTTTCATCTTCAGTTAATCTCACTTGCTCGTTTTTGTTTGGACAGTCTTTGGCCCAGTGAAATGTGCTCTGACACACTGCACATCGTGATCGCTTACCGAACTTATCCAATGGGTTAGTACCCGGCAAAGGTGTCTTTTCATTCCTTTGTTGAAACGCCGTGTTCCGTCTTCCGTGTCGTTGTTGTTGTCCTTGACGTTGTTCTGTGAAGAAAGCTGCATCCTCCTGGTTCAGTTGTATTCCGTGCGTCGCCGTCTTCCCTCCAAAGATGCGCTTGAGTGCCGACTTCATCGACGCAAACTTTAAGTCGGGGCACGCCGTAAGTGCAAGTTGTCTGTTTTTCTCATCGAGGCAGGCTGTGTCCAACAGCTTGAACGCTAGCACCGCATCTGGAAGCTCCATCTTGTACTTTTTCATTCGGTTGTATCGTTGCTCAAAGTCAATTATGTAGTCTGCCATTGAAACAGAACTGTCTTTTGTTAGACGATCAAACTGTGCATACGCTTCGTACGCGCGGTCCTTTTCCTCTTGCTGAAACACGCCATCCAGTTTGGCTAATAATGTCGCCATACCACCGTCCTTGTCCAAATCATCTGCTGGTATTTCCATGGCGATTTCCCTGGCTCGTCCTTCCAGTCCCAGGGCCACGGCCAAAGCTTGCTTCTTCTTGTCGAGCTCCGTGACGCGCGCCCATATATTGACTTCATTTTTCCAACATTCATACGGTCTGGTTTCGTCAAATTTCGGCGGTACTCTGTAGTTTGCAGCCATCTTCAAACCATCCTCTGCTACCAATGTTGCTTATAACTTAGTAAACACGACGTTTATACAGTTTTAGTAACTTTTATTTCTCCACAGCAGCAGACGACATGTAAACAGGTTCCCTCCATAACAATGAACTGAACTCCCGCGCTCACTGCGCATGCGCATCACCACCCCGGTAATGCCGTAAAGGGAAACCATATGGAACTGTCGTAAAGTGTACACATGCATGTTAACAGCTATAGCCTTACGGTCTTGCAGACCTGATGCGGTCTGTTTTGCTCTTACATGTAGTGCAGTGTTTCCCCCAGAAAATTGGTTAGTCAAGGTGGTGAGGCTTCGAGTCTGTGCTCGTGCGAGTCCGTACATGTGCACGTGCATCTGATGTAATTACAATACTGTAGGCTATGCTTTGGGGTGAAAAACAGCAACACAGCCCCTCACTCATGTGTTTACACCACTCACCTCTATAACAGCTACTTTTCACCACTATCATCATCTGACTCCAGGCCCTGACCTTTTATTCTAAGGAACCAGATAGGCCATTACGTTTTATGATTAATTTCTTTCCTTTTCAGGTATAGGGTGTCATGACATGTCTTTTTCATGACATGTCCTATTTTAACAGGCTTAAAAGCACATCCAGCATGAAAAGAGACATTGAGAGAACTTTACAACAGAATGCCAACTGTATGGGACTATTAGGACAATTGGCAACTGTAGTCTCTCAGTCACAATGTGGGACAGTTTGTGGGATGACTGAAAAGTTTTTGAAATGACTGTCCCATGCAAAGAGGGACACCTGGTCACCCTGGGACTGTCCCAGATCTGGTCACCCTTCTAACAACACCCGACACACACACACACACACACACACACACACACACACACACACACACACACACACACACATACACTCAAGCGCGGTTTGTCGGTAGTCTCTGGCTAGTTAGCCTGTCCGCAGCACTAACAGAAAAGACACAAGTTACCACTAAATGCGTTGGCTGCGAGTGGTGCGCATTTACATAGCACGCCCATCTCATTAGTATCCTATAATGAGCTGGGCAGTCAGTCTGTTTGTTCGCTCGGGACGGGAGCTTTTAGCGAGGCACGAAATGCACAGTATGTAAATGACACATACATTGCAAGCACTCTCTCAAAATCTGGACATTTATGCGTCCGGCCAAAGGTGGTGCTTGGAGGAGGAAAGCTGTCTCTAAATCCGGACGGTCCGGCGAAAAAATGAACGTATGGCCAGCCTAGGCCTCTCAGTATAGCAGCAAGACAGCAAGAAAAAGGTAACAAAAAGTGCAGGTTGTTTACATTAAGGAAAAACAGTCTGGTCCGTGTAGACAGCGTGTTACATACGGTGATCGGAGCGCGTGGATTTTAAGTGAGTGCTGAGCACGTTTTCAAATGGATCAGAGCACGCTCTGGAGCGAGAATTAGGCCTATCCTCCGCTCCAGGCCGCTCCAAGCCGTTCAGTCCAGACAACGGCATACGTGTTCTGTTCAGTGCAGAGCACAGCATAAACGTGTGGTATAGGCCTACAGTGCCAGCAACACGATCAAGGCATTTAAAATCCTCCCCGATGCTGCGGGAGGAAGGAGGAGATGATCATGATGGAAATTGGAAAAAAGAAAAAGTAAGCTGACTGTCTTGCTGTCTATCTTGCCTTAGATGCGTCACCTCGCTATTTATTTTGAAGCACTGCACATCATAACGGCAACGTATTTGAGCGCAGCGACCCCCCCCAATTATGTCCAATTCCCCCACAGTGTAACATCATCAATAACCTATTATCCCGTATAGCATTTTGGAAACGAAATAGCGCGGCGTAGATTAATTAGTTATTCGCCGCATGTGTCTGGGTTAATATAGACAGCAGAACTGCACATATAACTCCTGTCTTAAATGTTTATGCTGTGAGGGGGGCAATAACCACGATGTGTTTCGACAAAGAAAAAGCAGCAGCCTTTTTTTCCAGCCGTCAAATTTTGCTCCTGAGCGGGCGGGGCTGAGCGGAGCGGGGAGCGCCGCGCTGCCCAGATGAAAATGAGCTGGGAGCGGAGCGGGAGTGGCCTGGGAAGGGGTCCACGTGAGCGGATTGCGAGCTTGAACATGCATTACATTTTTTTTTTTCTTTTTTTTTGTCCTCGGACGCTTTTTTTTTTTTTAATGGGGAACGTAGCAGGGCTTAATTTGTGCCGGAGCAAGCCGGAGCGCGCTCCCGCTTGCTTGCTAATCTTTTAGCTGTGTAGATTTGGACTAATTCACATTATGAATATTTTAACTCTTGAGAGTGTAAAAATGAAACCAATTTGGTTTCATTTTTACGTTCTCAAGAGTTACATCTGGTTAAACAACTTAGCTGGGGACCACCTGGAACCCTCTCAGGGACCACTGGTGGTCCCCAGACCACCTGTTGAAAACCCCTGCTATAGGATACCACTCTATTGGCTGAGGCTGAGCCTTCCCAGCTATGGGATGTTTATCGAGAGTCGGGGAGGGATTTGGTCGCTCGCAGCTCAGGCTCAGGCTCACACAGTTCACAGTTCTCGCACGTTGCCTGCTGCTGCTGCTGCTGCTGCTGCTGCTGCTGCTGCTCCCACCGGCTGACCGTCTCCCCCTCCCTCGCGAGGCACGGTGGAATATGATCGCTATAATAATGATTAAAAGGTACCCAGGAAGCGGCCGGACCCCTACATTTTGTGGTCTCGATTCTCTGGAAACACAAGCACACTGCGCGACGCATTTGAGCTTGTGGATCGGCTCTTTACAAAGTGTGTGTGCCATAGTGCGTCTCTCTCACACACACACACGCACGCACGCACACACAATAATCTTCCGCCAAAAATCGACTTTTCTGCGCACGTTTTTCGCTGTGCATGTGCACTGGAACGTAGCCAAGGCGGCGGCGGGTTTCACTCAGGGCGGCCACCTTAGTAATAAAGCGCTGGGGGAAACACTGTAGTGATGGGAGATTAATCAGCACACATCGGCACGATTAATCAGTGAGACCAATTAATTAATCGGTCTCTCTTTACAGATAAATATGCCAAAGTAATAGTTTGAACAGATGAGAGGACAAACACAGCGATTAGGCCTGGTTTACACCCATTATTCACAATTCACAATGTGAAACAGTCGGCATATTCAGGCTGAATGGGTTGTCCAATTGTAAAGCAGAAACAGTTTAATGCTGCTGTCGCTATCTCATAACCTGGAGGGACTATGACAATACTATTGACACGCACACGCACACTTACATGGACGCTGAGTTTCCTGCAGGAAGAGTCTCTGTGTTCCATGAACCAGGAGAGAAGGTGTTCCCTGGAGATCTGCTTCAATGCTTCAATCTACATGCACGCACACACACGCACACACGATTACAACAACTCAAACTTAACCACACTGTGGCCTGTGGTCAGTCTATTTCAAACCCAATAATGGACTTGAAAATGAGGAGGTGAGGTGACCCACTAGCACAGGAAGAGCCCCCTCCTGTGTTTTAGTCTCTGAGAAGACCCAAACTACAAAGTCACAACTCATCTGACTATGCCGTGTTGAGAGCCTGTAGATCAGCCATTTTCGTGTGTGTCTCTTTGTTAAAGCTGTCCCCGGGCCCTGTTTTTAGGATATGATCTTCAGCAGGGATTTTTGAGCGTATGCATTTCGAATGCATTTAATTTAAATTTTAATTTCAGCTTTATTCAGCTGCAACTACACCTAGTTTAGCTAGCATTGTCTATTTGCAAGTAGAATATGTGCACAAAAGAGCACTATAGTTATGTGCTGCAGCTGCCCAGATCAGAGAAAGAGGTTGTTAGAAAGAATTACATTCATTTGGTGTGTGTGTGTGTGTGTGTGTGTGTGTGCGCGCGCGCGCGCGCACACGCACGCACACACACGTGCTTCTACCTCCTTGCTGAGCCGGTCAAAGATGTACTGTTGAGTGACGACCTCAAACCAGTTCCTGTCCACCTCCTCTCCCAGGTGTGTGTCCTCACACTCTTTCAGCTTAATGAGAGCGGTCACCTGGGTCCTGCAAACAACACATTCACTCATACCAACTCTACAAGCCTTATACAACCTACTACAATAAGGTTCTGACAGGGATTGGTACCTACAATGCTTCTGATTAAGAATATAATCTTTTTTTCAGTCTAACTGAATTCAACACACCTTACTGGAATGAAAAGTAGAAAATAGTGAGAACAGTTATGCATGTGCACATCCATGCATGCAGAGTGTTGACACACACACACACACACACACACACACACACACACACACACACACACACACACACACACACACACACACAGACACAGACACAGACACAGACACAGACAGACAGACAGACAGACACAAACACACACACACACCTGAAGGCCTCTTCACTCAGGTTGACCATCTTCTCTCCGAAGTTCATCAGGAACTCTTCAATCTTGTCTTCTACGAAGTCCGTACTGATACACAGACAAACCAGGATGGACAACAGCAATACTTCACTTTAATAGGATACACATACTTCTCGTATTATATAAGCTTGTTGATCTGCTAATTTTGGCTACGGTTCTCCTCAGAACAGGGATGCTAGAGTGATGAATGTAAAAAACAATATCACACAATTACAAAGATTTGGTGGTCCCCTGTAGTGACTTTGAGGACCCCCCTAGGGGTCCCATAGCCACAGTTGAATACACCTGCCCACGTGTATTGACTATACATGGTAAAATAAAGATCACACACTGTTAAGTTTAAAAGCAGTTTAGTAGGCAAGTGGTCAGTGTGCAGGGATATCTTTTATTATCAATATAGTCTCCAAGATAATCATGTCAACATTGTTAATATCGGTTAACACCAATTAATTCAGATATAATCAGATATTGGTATCGCCCAAAATGTCTCATTGGCACATCCCTACAGTACATGCATGTTGTTCACGGGGGTTAACTCACTTGAACTTGGTGGCCTGTGTTTCCACAGTGACAGAAAAGCCTAGCACCCCGGAGGTGTTGCGACAGGCAGGGTATACCTGGTACCTGTGGGACACAGAGGTGGAGCACTACAAGTTTTATTTCATTAAAGTCCTGGATGACACACAGTGTACCATTTACAATGAGCATACTACACTACCGTACAAAGGAAATGGTACTGCGTCTTTGAGGTGGCTAAATGTGGTCCACATAGTATGAGGCTGGATGCAGTTAGTCAGCCCACACATGAATATAATATCACTGCTGTGATATTTACTTTATTTATAAAGTACTGTTATTTATTATCATTAACTTTGTAAAAATAAAAAATACAGATACATCAGTTCAAAAATATATAGTATATACTGGTCACAGATAATAGACCTTTAGGTAAGCCCCTCCCCAATCACAGCTAAGCATAAGGTGACAGACAAACCTCTCCACCAATAGCTTTCCTATACGATAAAACATTGTTTAAAAAAATAAATGTCACATACATTTTTCCACTGCATAGGGCATGACCTTGTTGGTGGATTTGGAAGGGATTTTGAAGGTCTGGTTCCAAAAATGAACCAGTATTTATTGTGTAAAGTCCATGATAATTACATTGTAATGAATGGGCCCAGCTGGAAAGTGTCCTAAGGTGGACAAGAGGGCGGGGCTTACCTAAAGGTCTATTGTAACCAAATTCACAAAAACAGACAAACTTTTATTGAACACAGAAAAGAGAATAGAACACTGACCCCAGAGTCTCCTTGGTCCTGAGGAAGTCAAAACATGGTTCCTCCATGTGCATCTAGAGAGAGAGAAAAAGAGAGAGAGAGAGAGAGAGAGAGAGAGAGAGAGAGAGAGAGAGAGAGAGAGAGAGAGAGAGAGAGAGAGAGAAAGAGAGAGATTACTCGCGTAAGTCTTTCCATGTTTAAATTGTAGTAAAGTAGGCATACAGAATACCTTATAATCACAGTAAAGTCACTTTATTTTTTTCAATCCCACTATATAGTAACCTTATTCTTTTACCCAGTGCCAATTACCTATGTGATCCTGGGCTCTACACACCCTCAACCAACCTGGGGAGGCAGCAGACTGGCCTCACGCTTCAGTAAAGTCACTTATAATTTTACATTTTACTGGGAACTACTCACCACCAACAGCTCCATCAGAGTGTGCTCCCTCAGATTCTTCAGTCCTGACTGACGCACACACAGACACGCACAGAACATACACATACAAGTCAGTTCGTCACTCTTTCTACTGTCTACATATCTTTCACTGAGCTTTCATGGGGTCTGGAGACAGTAGAGCCTGAAAGACGCCTAAGCCTGACGGTATTTTCTGTATTCTGTAAAATTACGTTTGTGCTTTGTTGCCACTATAAACAGCTCAATTACCCAGGTACTAATCATTCAGTACCTGGTAATACACGGTGACCTCAGAGTTGGCGTCTCCCTTGTTGAGGGACTTGACTTTACACATGTGATGTTTCTGAGGAAGCTCCACCACCCGAAACAGCACAGGGACCTCTACTGACAGAGGCTGGTACTGCAGCTTACTGAAACCAGGAGAAAAAGAGTACAAGTGAGCTGTACTGTATGAGGAAACATTTGTCAACTGAGAAAAAGAGAAAGACTGATGCTCTGTAACACACACAAATAAAACGTTGAATTAAGTCAACCAACTGAACCATTTACCAATAATATAATGAATATTTATTTACTAGCAAATTGAAGTTAAATATTGATGGTGATATAATTACAATGTGCAATGTATACTATAGAGTATAATCTAAAAGATAATGAAATACTTACTCTATGAAATACTGTAGAAACTCTATTGACTCCTGGAGAAGAAGAAATGTGAATTTAACAGACAGCAGATAAAACTTTAACAAAGTCAGGTGAGAGTGCAAGTGTGTGCGCGAGTGTTTGTTTGTGTGTGTGTGTGTGTGTGTGTGTGTGTGTGTGTGTGTGTGTGTGTGTGTGTGTGTGTGTGTGTGTGTGTGTGTGTGTGTGTGCGCGCACGCACGCGCGCGTGTATGCATGCTCACCGTGCTGGTGAAGTTTCCTTGCACCAGACCCTCGGTGTACATCTCAGCCTTCAGGCTGTTAACGAAGACGAGCAGATGGTCTACAGTCAGTCCGTTCATGATGGCCTGGTACTTCTGGATGACTGACCACCTGCAGTGCTCTAACACCAAGAGACGGATATCTCTGAGATAGAGATAGAGAGAGAGAGAGAGAGAGAGAGCGGCGGAGGGAAGAAGAGTGGGAGACATGGAGACGTTTTACCATACGCAACAAGGGTTACTGAGCAAGGCTCAATTATGAAAGAAATTGTAGGCAGCTGCATATGACATTGTCTGTTTTGACAAGAAATTTAATTGACTCAGCAACTTCAACCTAATGTAGTAGTGAGAGTTTACTATAGCTTATCACAGTAGTGACATGCGATAGGTATTCATACGTATCACAACAAAGAGGCTACGATATGTGTTGATTCTGAATAATTGCCAATGTTTTGACCATGTGTTTAAATGACTGTGAAAAACGTGTTGATAACATTTAAACAAAGATCAAGTAAATAAATACAAATAAATAATGTTTGATTTGAACAGATTGATTTGAACATAACATATTTAATCTAATAATCTAATTTAATCTAATCTAATAATTATATTAGATTTAATCTAATATAATAAATGCAAATTAAGTATTCTCTTAATTGTTTTTTTACACAAGTCATGTCTCACACACAAACACATCATTTCAATTTCTCTCTCCCTAAAGACTATCGGATTAAATGAGCACAGCCAACAGCCCTACTGTATACATCATACTGTAACTCACTTGCCCAGTCGCTCTGGTTTGATAAGGATGTTGAAGTATGTTTTCTTCAGCTGCTCAGAGAACATGGTGAACACTCCAGGATCCGCCGTGAAGTCTGCCAGGTGGTCCACGATCAGCTTCAACAGTAGCTGAAACAAACACACAGTTTCTGAACGGATAAAGCGCGGTAGCGCTGTAGTCTCACAGCCAGAAGGTCATGGGTTTGATTCCTGTGCACAGCGACAGTGTGACAAATGTGTCACACTGTCGCTGTGGAGAGTTGTGAACTTGTAGATCTGCTCAAGTCATGAGATTTGTTATGTTGAGTTTGTAACCCAGATGTTACGGTTTAATTCAATATGGCAAAAACAACAGCTAATTCATAAAATATAAATTTTACAAATGTGTGGAATGAATGTATACTGTACAGTATGTGTGTGTTTGTGTGCACCATGTGGTGTGTGTGGGTGTCGAAGTGGAAACCAAGCTACACTTCTTACCCATCTGTCTACTGTACCAAGACCAGAGACACAGACTTCCCACAGATTAAATCACCCATGGAGATTTCGAAAACATGATTAACAACAAAAAGTAGGCGAAGTACAACACAGTGCAAACAAGATTTGTGATCTACTGTGATAAGAGAAGGATATAAAATGGAACACAACCAACCTATAACAATAATCATTGTGTGTATTCTTACATCAAGTGATGCTGGTATATAGAAATTGATTTATTGAAGATTCTGACTTTCATGCTCATAGTTTTTGTTTTGATGTATTGTTGTACTGTTGTAAACGTATGTTTTCTCACGCCAGTAAAGCCCTTTGAATTGAAGTGTGTTGTCTTACAGGTAGTTTGTGGTTAAATCCCTTCACTCTGATGACCAGGCCGTGTTCTCCCGCGATCAGCTTGTACTCCAGTTGAGCCACATCTGCCTCATAGGCTGGCTCTGCCAGGTTGTGAGCCAGGATGTTTACGAAGATGTCAAACAACACCAGGCTGAGAAAGTAACAGTTAAAATAAGGCCAGACTGACTGACAAGTGACAACATGTTCAATTAAACACCTGTTGCATGTACATTACAAACTAACTTCTAAGTTGCTTAGCAATTGTACTGTGTTCGGTGTGTACACTGGAGCAGAGCTTACTTCTCTGGACTCTTCTGGATGACGGGCGACAACAGGTTGAAGCGAACGAAGCCTGAAGAACAAGCCAGAGAGATTATTAAACTGTATGGTGCCAAAGGAGAGAAGGAATGATGTGTGTGTACCTGGTTTTCAGCAAATTTTATTTAGTTTTAGTCATATATGAAATGTTTTAGTCAACTAAATCTACAGTTAGTTTTGTCAAAACTGCCCACCCCAGTGCAACCACAAACACCACCATCTATCTATGTACTATAACTGTATAACTTCTTCGGATGTTGGTTTCAAACAGCTCTAACTCAAGAATGCCGTATCCAAACAGACGTTTTTTTTTCTTTCTAAACAATAAGATTGCATAGAAGACTTGTATGGAATCCAAATGACTGCAATTGGTTACGTTATGGCGACTGAGAACTTGAATCCATGTGTGTAAGTGCATGTACTCGTATGTGTGTGTTTGTTTAATGACCAACCTTTAGGGATCTTGAACTTGTTGTCTTTCTTGTACCACAAACATCCTCGGTCGTTGTTGACGATCCTGACAGGAACCTCAGTGTCTGGACAGTCTGAAGGCTTCAGGGTGAAATCCGTGGCTGTAAAATCACAGAGAAAACACTGATTGATCTGTATGGGAGGATGTCAGTGAATATGAATAGATCTTCATACCTATGAACTTGTTCTCTGCCGGCAAATGGAGTTCAGGGTTCAAATCAAAGTCTTGTCTCCAGCGCTGCATCCAGTCCTCTGAGATATCTGACATGCACAAAACGCACACACACAGAGTTACCTAACAAATTACTCTAATACCATATTGTCCCGAATACTGTATAAGCAGGCTCTGATTATAAGAAGACCCCCATTTCCCAAGACTCATTTGTGGGAAAAATATTTAAGACAAAATCTGGTTATTATCAAATAATATGGTTTATTTTAAAATGTTTCTATATCATTTTAAATACAATTATTTCTGAGCGGAGCGAGCGTACAGAGAGCAAGTACTCCAACACCTCTAGAAGATAATACTTTCAACAATACTTAATTAATTAATTACTTAATTATATCACCATTACATCGTCACCTAAACTAGCCAATCGGAGTACTATGAATGACGGTCGATGGCCGATGAGAACCAAACGCTTAACTTGCGACCAGATGATGTGTTGATGAACTGCTCAGCTCACAGTACCTTCCATGCTGTAGCTGGTCCCAAACCAGCGCTCTCGGAGAGGACACTGGCCCTCGTGTTCTGGGGACAGCAGCAACAGATTGGCCTTTTCTGGAGTCAGCAGGGCCAAAGCTGCTGAGATAACCTACAGAGGACACAGACAGTGAATAAATTCACAGTCTCATCATAAATACATTTGGGCTAACACTGCTGAGGCTCTATCTCCAAACAAGACGGTGGATCTGTGTGCCTACGTTTCCCTCACACGACACTGATCTGTGCTCTGGAACCAATGTAGGATTCTTACACCACCTTCGATGTGCAATTGTGCATGCAATGTGCATTTTTTTCTTGACAATATTAGCCCCTAGCATGGGGTACTAATAGACAGGCAAAGTTCTCCTCATGTATTTTTAACTGTCCCTGATAGTCACAATCGCATCATTGTTGACCCACCTCGGAGTTGTAGTCAAACATGAGCTGGTCTCCAGTCAGAAAGTCCTCTTTAGGAAACAGCTGCATGTTTTCACAGATGTTCTCCACATACTCTATAGGGTCAGTCTGTAGTTACACAAACAGCACATATAGTTAATACACACTGATATCTGTTGGCAGTACAGACAAAACTGTCCTCCACAGTTTCTTGACATAATGGCAAATAATAGTATAATATGACTATTATTAATTATATGACATACCATATGATTATTAATCATATGGTATGTCAAGGTGCAAGAATATATATATTATATATATTTTTTTTAAATAAAGACACCTTGTTGTTGAAGTAGTGAAACTCAGTTGTGTTTGGGTTTTTAATACATACGTATCAATGAAAAATATTAAGACTAATAACTAGTGTGAGATGAGTCATTTTTCTCCATTGCCTGAAAAGTAACGGTTTGGGGCATACAAGGTTTCTACCAGTACAGTGACGATACAGTCATAAAGTGTTGTAGTGCTATTTTTAGAAGCTGCTGCAATCAGAGCGGATATTCAGAGGGCCCGCCTCCATATGAACTTTCACTGAATCTATTATGTAAGACTAAATAAATTGTGGCAGCCTGTGGTGGTGTCGTAATGGGCTATATACACTTGGTTGCATCTGAAAATCTAAAAGCTCACAAAATGCAGGCGATGAACATTAGTCAATGTTCAGTATTAGTCAACAAAATCAACACTGCATGTGATATGTATGGCAGGTGCTTCATGGTAGACCAACAAGGAATTCAAGTGCCTTTCCCACCAGTTCAGCATTGTTTGTTTTTTCTCCCGCCTAATACTGAACCAGTTTTCACTGAAAATTAATTGTTTCAGAACCCTAAATGTTTTTTGGAAAAAAAACAACAGTGTGAAAGACAGTACCTGTTCCTGATAGTGAAACTCATTTGCTTCAATCATCTGAATCTCCTCATAGATCCTAAACAAACAGAAAGGACTTCAGTGCCTTTAGTCATTCATTCATTCATTCATGTGTGCGTGCGTATGTGTGCGTGCTCACCTCTGCTGTGGGCCCATTCTCTGGAGCATCTTTAGATATTGAAACACTAAATGAATCACCTGAAAGTAGGAGAAAAGTCAAAAGGCCAATAAGTACTAGGTTTGGTTAGATGCTCAAAGTGAAGCTTGTTGAGTGCGTGCGTGCGTGCGCTCGCACATGCATACCTCATAGAAGTTGTGAAAACCCTCATTGGTGAGTGTGATGGAGATGGAGAAGATGGAGTATGTGGCGTTCTGGTCAAAACCCGTCTCGCTGTTCCCTCCAAACAGAGCCAAAGCCCAACACCTGGACACACACACACACACACACACACACACACACACAGACACACACACACAAAATTGTAATAAGATACTTCGCCGCCATTGTGGTTCTAAAGAAAAGTTCGACACACCATGCAGACAGTTCATTCCTATTTAAGTAGTCTATATTTAGAAATATTGTATAGACCGTCACTCACTTCTTCCTGAGCAGTGATAGGATGCTTCCGGTGCCCTCGTGGCCAATCAGCCAGGAGATGTAGTGCAGTGGTTTAACCCTGAGGACATTACCATACAGTTACACTTATTACACGCACACACACACGCACACACACACACACACACACAGAATTATCAGCAGTATGGAGCACTCACCTGTAGTGTTTTCCCTGAGGAGGAACGGCCCAGGTGATGGTTAGTGCATGAACCTTCCTCACAGGGACCACTGAAACACACACAAACACAAACCACACACAAACACAAACACACACACACACACACACATTTATGATTAGCCCCATTCGGGACTCTCTCATCTCGCTGGCGATGCTGGATACAGCTACGAGGAGAGAGTCCCGCGTAGCTCGGTTGCTGATGTGGTTGACCGGGCGGTGCAGCTGTCCAAAAACACTGGATTAAACCCCTTTAGCAGTAACCAATGCAAACAGGAGTGGTATTGATAGAGTCACAACAACAAAAAACTCAACCCGGGACCTTAACATTTTAACCCGGACACACACGCGTATTTAATTTTAGAAGACGGCAGTACCATGTTTTGAAAGTGCTAGCATGTAGCTAATTGCTAGCACTAGCCATTCAAGCCGGTCAACCACAGCAGCTGTGCGGGACTCTCTCCTCATAGCTGTATCCATCATCGCCAACGAGATGAGGGAGTCCCGAACGGGGCTAGGTTATGATGCATTTACAGTAGAAAAGTTGGGCATTTCAAAACATTAGTCATTCAAGAACTCGCATCAGATTAATAATTCATTATCCAGTATGAATAGGGTCCAAAACGACTACAGGTACACCAATGAAAATGAGGAGATGATGCGAGGTTGTCTGAAATCTGTCCCGCTGTTTTCATGAATGAGCACATGAAGGGTTCCAGACTTGGAGATGATAATAAGTTATTAATAACTGACCTCGGTAGAGTTTGTTGAAGGCCGGAGTTTCAAACGGTTGTTGTAGCTGATGAAAGTCTGGACGTGGTTCACCACTGGAAACAAGAGACACACATGCACATACGCACATTATAATACGATTGTGTGTGTGTGTGTGTGTGTGTGTGTGTGTGTGTGTGTGTGTGTGTGTGTGTGTGTGTGTGTGTGCATGTGAGTGTTCGTGCATGTGTGTTGAGTGTTACACTGTAAGCTTACTTGTTGGGAACTTTAATGAAGATTTCTCTGACCCATTTCTCCAGGGTGTCCAGAGTCTCTGGAGGGGTAAACAAACACACAGCATGAGCCTGCTGGGAGGTATCCAACCACAGCCTGGGGTTTTGAGGACATTAAATTAGAACACACAGCGTAAAGGAAGGGTACAGCAGGCAGACACTGGCACAATAACCAAACACCCACCCATAACCCTGAAGGAGATTAAAGGCTTTTTATTTATTAATGTTTTATTAAAGAAAGAAAGAAAGAAAGAAAGAAAGAAAGAAAGAAAGAAAGAAAGAAAGAAAGAAAGAAAGAAAGAAAGAAAGAAAGAAAGAAAGAAAGAAAGAAAGAAAGAAAGAAAAAAAGAAAGAAAGAAAGAAAGAAAGAAAGAAAGAAAGAAAGAAAGAAAGAAAGAATACAAACAAAAAACAAACAAACGTCACATTATGATTGATTAATTAAAATGATTCAAATGTTTGTTTCCATGATGTACCTTTGGACTGTACGGCCAGGGTCATGTAATGGGCGGAGTAGTATCTCTTCCAGAAGTCACGGAGCCTCTGGTAGGTGTTGATGCCCTTCTCTCTGGGCTCGTGTTTTAATGTCTGGGCGTTTCCTGGGAGGTGATAACATGACACAGTCACAGTGTTGAGCTTTGTGATCCAAGCATAGACATGGGAATCGAAAAAAAATGAAATGTCAAGATATTTCAAGATCTACAGTATTTTTATGAATGAAAATGATGAACAGACGACAGCTTTCTCTCTCAAAGGTGAAGTTCCAGACGATATATATACAGTATACTGTATATCCCAGTAGCATTCAGAGATTGCACAATACTTGTGTGGTGATATACTATGTTCAAGCTAAAACAGTGGCATCTTTTGCAAACTCAACTCACCTCTCAGCCTCGCACTGAGCTCATATCCTTATATCACGTTGCATTGTATTATTAATATGCATGTAATTAATTGTGCGCACATGCGTGTGTGCGTGCGCCTCACCCCAGCAGAACTTGCCCATGGGGTGTCCAGGCTTCGCCAGGCTCCCAAACAACATCTCCTTACGATGGGAGTCAGATGGTCTCGCCAACTGGTACTCTGAATGTGTGAGAAAGAGAGAGAGAGAGAGAGAGAGAGATACCACGAGAATAAATACAGAGTACTGCGATACTGTCCAGCATGAACAATGACACCACATTAAGTTTGGGGGGTGAAATGGCCAATCAGTGATGAGATATTTACTGACCACTGTCCACGGCCTCCACCTCTCGGTCAATGGCGTCTTCAATCATCAGTGGACAGATGAAGAACTGGGCCCACCTACAGTCAAAACAAAACAAAACAAAACACAATGACATGGTACAACTGGTAATGTACCGTATAGCCTGGCTGAGGCATGGATCTCCTTCCATCGTTACTGATTAGGTGCTCTACAGCCAGGCACCGTTCTGTACTACAAAGGTATGATTATCTGGAGTGAATCGATCATAAACATTTGTTTTCATTTATTCTCCATCTTGGGAAAAAGGTAGTGGAAGAACACTTTCAGTTTACGAAATGAAGACTGGGCTCAACCCACCTGTCGAGTGCGTCGTGGAAATACTTCCTCTGGACATCGAACTGGAAGATGGTTCTCTCACAGTCCGTGGAGGCGTTGTCACTCCCTCCATGCTTCTTCAGGAAGGCATCGAAACCGTTCTCTGCTGGATACTTCTCACTGCCCATAAATACCACTGGAACAAAGCACACACATTTCACTATACACTTCTCTCTGCCATAAACACCACTGTAACAACAGACACACACCTCACTACACACATCTCACTGCCCATAGTGACCAAATGAGACACAATCTGTCCAATATTTTGATCTGTGCGCGCATCCACATCGGTCCATTCTATTCTTTCCTTTCAATCACCATTATTTTTTGCATGGAGGGGGAGGATGACAACCGTTCAAGTTTCAGAGATTTGGCTCTTCAAAATCAGGGTTACAAGGGGAGAAACTTGGCAGTGTACTATTTTTAAACACAGTGGGCTATGGGTTCAAAATTTACATGCTGAGAACATTAACAGTGGTGTCCGCAGTCAAAAAACTGACTTACTGACCTTACTGTTGTCAAGTATTTTTAAAGTATGATGTAAAGTATGATGACATGAATCTACGTATTGTTTAATGTAGCAGGAGTCAGATCAGACAGTCTCCTGCTGCATCATTGTGTATAACAGAGTGGAAGAGATGGAGACAGAGGAAGGACTCACTGTGTTCCAGAAAGTGGGCGAGGCCAGGCAGGTCATCGGGGTCACTGAAGCTTCCAACGTCGATACACAGCGCTGCTGCAGACTGTGCATACACACACATACACATGTAATGTACCCTTGGTTGTAAATTACTTGAAATCAAATCACTCTCTCTACTCGCCAATACATATAGTGTGATTATTACACCATTACAGTAGTGTCCGTAATTTATGTGTGGACCATTGGTGATCACTATTACACTGCACCTCATTGACATGTACATTGATACCATTGACATGTACCAGTCTACCACACAGTTACAGTATATATAAACTAGAGTGGCATTTTCGAAGCACGAGGAAGTACCTCTGTGGGCTTGATGGTTGGTTACCAAACAAGGGGGTTACATTCGCTCAAGTGCTCTGCCAAACAGATTATGTGGAATGCCCTACCAACAGTCATAATTATGAATCCTTATTCTTTCAAAACTGCTCTAAGCGCTGGAAAAATAAATTGAAGATTGGTGAAGTTGGTTCACCGATCAGAGTTCTCTCCCCACCCACACGTCCCATCCCTGGTAGAAAACAGTAGAAGAAAGTGACGTCGCTATATTGAGAGCGACACCCCTCTGCACTGTAGTTCACTCCCACTCCTAGACCAGAAAATGCCTTACGTTTCCCCAGGCTTTCATTTTTTGAGTCATAGCAAACAAAAATAAAAAAGAAGGGTTGAAGAGAAAGGTTCCTTGGTCAGAGAACCCTTGAAGACGTTTGTGCTACATGGCAGAGGCTCTAGTGATCAACTGATCGTAATGCATACCTCTCATATGTAAACTGACCTGATATGTAACCAACCTGTTTCTCAGAGCTTCCTTTAGTCTTCTCCTCTTCCTCACTCTCCTCATCTTCCTCGCTGTCTCCTTCCTCTTCCTCTCTAGACTCCGCCTCTTCCTGTTCCTTCTCAGTCTCCTCCTCCCTCCTTCGTTCCTTTGCATCCGCAATGCTGAAGTCCGAGATGAGCAGCGCTCTGAGGCCATTGGGCAGCTCAATATATCTGCAGTACGCACATACACACACAGCAAATTAATCAAATAACGTGTTGTTATGTAACATACATAACTAATAGATAAGTATGTATAACATGGTAATAGTAAAAAATATAATTGATAACTACATTAACTAGAGCATCTGTATGGCACAAGAGCACAACATTTCCAAACAGTGGGTCAGGACTCTTTTTTTTTGCATGCACGAATATTTAATGAAACTTTCCATCAATTTGAAACACCCATTTTTCAAAAGTATTTGATATATAAAATAATAATTTATAATGTAATTGTTTCATTAAATACATTTTTAGAAAGTTTTTATTAGGATTTAGGAGAAAACTGTAAAACTGTAAAAAAAAAAAAAAAAAAAAAAAAAAAAAATGTAGTGCACTTTGAGCCGGTTGTAGATATGAGAAAAAAAAATACAATTCAACAGAATGAGTGAAATGAGTAAATTCAAGTATGACTACATTTTAGTTACCTCTCTTGGTCAGGAGAGGGAGACAATAACCTGGAATTCACCAACAGTGCTAAGTAACAGTGCTAGACATATGGGTTGCACCCTCAAAACATGCCAAAATGAAGTGTTCTGCTGGCATTCACTCTTGTTTTGAACTTCAAATGCTGGCAGGCGTGCGACATGCCAGAATCACAGGTGTGTGAAAGGCACATAAGCATGAGTCCTGTCACATTATTGACTTTGTTTATGCTCCAAGCAGCAGCAACATGGTTTGAAAGAAAAATGCCGCGTTTGCCCCTTCAGGATAAGGGCCATGCAATAGGGCAATTGGAAGCTGGTGTTCCAGCATAGAGTGGCAGCATCATTTGGTGTCAGCCCTGGTACCATTTCAAAACCTAAGAACAAGTTTCGTCAGACCCTAACAACCTCAAAGCAAGGGTTAAATGCAAGCCATTATGCCAATTTCTTGGCATATGTTCTAACTGTAACAGATGGTAGATGGCTGGTCTTCCCTGATTTAATGAATAAAACCAAAACATGTGACATGACCGCTTAGTAACTAGTCTCACCTGTACTTCTTGGGGTCACTGGGCGACTTGATCATTTCTGGGTCGCCCAGGTCTTCCTCCTCCTCCTGCTCAGAGACTCTCTCTGGTTCCCTGTCATCCCCTGCTGCCAGCTCCGGACCCCTGGGATCTGCTGGAGGTGGCGGTGGAGGCTCACCCTGGTCTGGTGCAGCCACCTGCCCCGTGGATCCTCCGGACGAACTCATCGACTTACTGGTCTGAGGCATTTCCTGTAAGAGAGGACAATGGAACAGCTGCAACATCAGCTGATCGCTTGATTGAAATGTTTATTGACTGATAGGTACTATGCACAGCAGCCATATTGGAAAGAAATTGGACCTCACTTCACATTCACTGCTAGGTATCGATTATTAATTATTAATAACTGGCACAGCCCAATGCCACAGTCTTTTCAGTGAAGACTCTTTATTTTGATGGCTGACGGGTCCTGAGGTGTGAACCAGAAGTAAACCATGAAGGCTGTGTAAACTAAAGTGATGCAAGATCACAGATACAATTTGATCGTAATCATATGGTAATCGCGATCATCAAAATTTCAAGATACACTTTGTTACATTTGCCACTGCCAGAACCTAAGACTAGGCCATCAGACTCCTCATCTTAGCCCGTAGCCCTAGTCTCAACAAACGTACAGGCGTGTGCAAAGGCTCTACTTATGTTAATTAGAAATTAGAAATGCACATACTGTAGCACTCTAGTGTATATGCATAGTTTCATTGTAGGATATTCCATTGTTAGGTTCTTTCTTAAATGTTTTGCATGAGTAGACCGAGCGGAGTAAGGCAATCGGTGCATGGTACTCAGTGCCCGGTGTTCGGTGCTCGGTCCCTCAGGGTACTCCGATTTAGGTGATGACGTAATGCAGGGATGTCAAACTCAAATATACAGCGGGCCAAAATAGAAAAATCGGTACAAGTCGAGGGCCGCAGCCTCCGGATTGTTTCAACACACAGGCCACCGGTTTACAAGGATGTCCCAGGCAGAAATGTTTTAAAAAAAAAATATTTTATACCATTTTTGTCATCAAAAACATTGTCCCTTAATAGCTAGATAAATGCAAAGATGAAAAGCTCAGTTTCCTGTTCTATGATCCTTCACCAAGCACTGCTTTGAATATATGTTGCAAAATGTTACAGTAAGTCAATTGAGTTGAGAAAGTAAAATATTGAGTTGCATTAATTTCTTCATGGTGTGCGCAATATACCAGAGGGCCAGTTCTAATACTAATTCAATATCATCCCCTAGGGCGAAGATAATTCATTCATGCCCCAGGCCTTGAGTTTGACATATGTGACATAAGTGAAAGACCTGTCATTGTCATCAATGTCATTAGTATTAGCCCACTTTGTAAATTGTTCATACACAAGTAGCCATGGCCCACTTGTGCACAATGCGCAAGTTTGCACTCTACCGAGTGCTGATCTAGTTTTAGTGTATAGATTTGAAAACTTGACTTCAATGAGACATTCTGCCTATTAAGTGTCATTTTACTTTTGGTATGGTACTCTAAGTACATGTTACTTGGTACCAATACTTTTGTACTCTCAACTAGATTTACACTACATTTTGGATACCCAGGTACATGACCTGTAACAGACCAGTTCTACGGTAGGATAGGGCATGTGGTTTTCACATTTTTCATACCAGGGTCCACTATTTTTTAGGCATTTTAGTCACCTACCACTATTTGATGTTTAGTCTCTCGAACCTAAAACCAAAACTAAGGATTGTCAAGTCTGTGTTGGTGTCCACAATTTAGGAGAGATACAGGTAACTGGTAAAACATTGGTCAAAACAATAATTCCTCAACATTTTCTTAGCTGGGGACCACCTGGAATCCTCCGGTGGTCACCGGACCAATGGTTGAAAACCACTGGGCTAAGGCATAGGGCAGGGTAGTGACACCTTCAATTTATTCAGTAGGCCATAAAATGTGAGCACTTCTTGTTCTATCACTGACTTTTACTATCAACGATCAAATTTTTGATCCTCAACCCACCTTGACTGGCCGAGGTGTCGCTCAGGGACATTAAAGTGCTGATCTTCAGATGGTTCAAGCTGTGCTTTCTGCTCGCAAAGCGACAGCTTGGTGCCAGAGGGGAGTAAAAAAATAAAGATAAGTTAGTTAAGTAAAGCTCATTACTAGCTTGAGGAGGCTATATGGAGGCTAACCCACCGGCTAATATTCACCATGTTACCTTAATAACATGAATTGGCCGCTTGTTACAATATTATAATGAATTACGGGGTGACGGCTTATCAAAGACGTGATTGATTAAAACAATGAAACACAAAATAATACACTCACCTATATGGTTAGTGTGAGAGACTGGTGAAAGTATACAGAGACCTGATTTATCCAACCCCCAGCTTTAGAATATAGATAGAGTTACGCAAACTCCGTTCACTTGATGGGGCCAGTCCAATGGATGCCCTTCTACGTAGACTTCTATTGAGAATCCGTAACAAACCGGGACAAGTCTTGGACATTAAAGTAGGTAGCCAGAAATGCATTAGGCACAGGCAACAGGCCAGCTATTCTAGGTCGTTTTGTGTTAATATTGCAAATACAATATTAGGTATTAGTACAGATACTGTAATTGTTACTGTTCAATACTTGACATCTTGAATACATGTCTAAAATATCTATTATTTGCTCTGCCCTCGTTGAAAACAATCCATTTCCAACTCCAGCTTGTCCCTATTCAGGCTGCGGGAGCCGGGAACAGCGCTCGGGCGCTCAGTTTCTGACCCCTCAATGTCGCAACTCTTCTACTAGATGGTTCTGATCCATCCTAACGGTCTAACCATGTAGTCAAAACAAAGTCTGCAAGGCTGCACGCGATTGGTGGAGCCAATGCCGCTGTTCAAAGACGAAGCGCCTGATTGGCCAGAGGCTTGGTATCTATTAAAGGAGGGGAGGGACCATGGTGGGGACTGGGGACTATAGTGGGGTACCTTGTTTAGCAGATTTAACAGAAATATTTTCATTGTCGAATAAAGTAAAATAAATAACAATTCATTTAGTTATTTATTTAGTTAATTATAAGCCATTGCAGCCAAATAGCCAGACCAATATAATATTGTTTAAAAAATAAATACATAAATAAATATATACATAAAAATCTATCAAATCTATCAAATCTATAAAATCAATCTCAACCATTTCAGGTTGAGATTGAGGCGAAATTCCTTACAAGGAAATTCAGGACAAAAACGCACCCTGTGTTTGTGGAGGTCAAGTATAGTGTGGCAGGTGATCGTGGGATGTACTGTAATTCAGGACCCGGTCACCTCAGCTGGATCAGTTATGTGAGGGAGGGTATGATATGTTCCAGGTGCATCCTGGTGCATTTTTATTTATTTTTGTTCATGAACTCTGTTTGACATGTCACTAAACTAAAATAACTAAGGACTCACCTATGCCCAGGCAAGTTGAAGACACAGTGCAACATCTCTCTTAATGGGTCTCAGAGAATCTGTGTATAATGGATGAGCCCTCCATCATCGCTTCCAGCCATCTGGTTCTCCACACATCTGGGCGGCTTGTTGGTGCTTTGTGCTCCTGCATCATTCTTGAATACTGTACATCCACAAAATGTTAATGTTAATGTGCCCGTGTGTTTGGTTACAAACACTAAAACTATACAAAAAATATACATAAAATAATATATTAAAAAACAAACGGTATACCATTTAGACAAAATAATTATATCTAAGTTTTAAATATATTGTACATTGTCAACAAATGTGATAAAACAACATATAAAAATTACACTTAAAAAAATAAAAATCAGTGTTTTCTGAGACAAAAAAGACACCAAAAATATCTGGTTAAAGATTGTGATTTCTTTTTATTCATTATTATACTAAATTGTATCTATAATTTACAAACATTCACAATATTTTGTACAATCACTTTGTGCTTCTCCCTTGTACAGGAGGACTGTAAGTAAGACACCAATAACTTTACATAAACTCTCTAGGGAATTTAATACAGCATAAAAATAAATCCATACTAAACACCAGTAGAATGTCCTAGCTCTATCATTTACAAAGTCACTTAATAAAAATAATCATATGAAGACATTGCCAATAATAATATTATTGTATTATTTTATCAATATGAAGACACACATGGTGGGGTTCACACACAGAAAACGTGCGCTGTGATTTCTATTTAACAATTTGGCAGGATATATTGTTTGTATGTTTATACTAGTACAGTATTTTCTTTTTTTTTAAATCATCATCCTTGGTAATAATAGTCAATGATAAATCCACAAAAGGTTTTCCATTGTTCTTTTTCTACATGTATCGCTTTTCTCTACGTGGTTCTATGTTTTACGTATGTATATGGCTGACATGACGTCAGTAAATAGCACACTTCAGTCAATGATACTGCACACGACACCAAACCCATAAACTCAACACGCAATAGATAGTCGGGCATATGGAATAGCACAGATACACTCTAATCACACCCACGCACGCACATGGCCTCACGCTCAAGCACACTCACACACATACACACACTCACACACACACACACACACACACACACACACACACACACGCTCGCACACACACACTCAAAAACACAAATGAAAGAAACACTGCTAACACATGGGCTACATGACTCCACCTGCTAAGTAGGAGATACAAGTTTATAAATAAGCGCTAAGCGTGTGCTTTTTAACTCAACAGCTCTACATTAAGACTGTCACAAAAACTATACCATAATATGGCATTGGATGTTTTATTGTCCCCTTGCGTATATTTCTCCTCTGCATTTCGTCCCATCCTATAGCTACTATTATCGTCTCGTCTAGCAGCGTGCAGCCATGGTGCAGCAGTGACCCCGCCCTGGGGACAATCTCCAGGTGTAACGCCACTACCTTGGTCAAGGTATCCCTCTATATCTGATTGCCAACGTCGGCAATATTTGATCATTGTATTTGTTTCTCATTGTGTTCTTAATGTGTAACATATTACCATATTAAACAACATACAACGTATGACCGTAGTGGCCATGTTGGTCCTCTCCAACTTGAAGGTTAACAGTGATTATGTGTGGACTATGTGTGGCTAGCCGAAGAAAGTTTGGACAGTGTGATTGTGCCCAAAGGCTTCATTCTAGTTGATTGATTGAGGAGGCTAGTATCACTGTAAGGAGGTTAGGAAGTGCTAGTCTCGTGTAGAAACATGTAGGACATCCCTATCTGAGTGAACACGCATGCGACACCACCTGTCCCAAGAAATGGCAAAACCTCTCTACCGCAGTGACAGATCTGCCACAGCAACTTCAGGGGAAGGTCAGTTCCACCAGCACGCAATGCGTTAGTGGATTGTGCCGACTAAGCCACAGTGTTACTATAGGCATACTCATTTAACTACAGTATAGGGGCAGATTATTAGAGTGGCTAGCCTTTCTCCTGAAGGAGATTCTGCAAAAAACAATTATTACTTGTTTTCTAAGAGAATATTAAAAATAAGTGTTTTTGGTTGTTTTTGGATCGCTTGCTCTGCTCACACATGAGTAGGCCATGGCCTACTTGCTGTGCGCAACACGCAAGTTGGAATTTGACTGAGTGTAGCTCTAGTTGTATTTAGGCTTCCTCTCACAGCCTCAATTTACATACGGGACAAAACAAATATAATATCAGAAGGCCTTGTAGGCAGCTTTAGTGTCACATAGGTAGACATTCTGTGATCTCCTCCTGACATCTAAGTACAATGAATTGGCTAAGACCGGGTGGAGAAATGTGTTAATTCAAACCAATTAGTTAAATGAGTCGTTAAATGCTCGTTACCAAAAGGTTCCCTGTCTGATTCCCAGGATGTCAAGAAGACAAATCTGTGTGTGGTAGTGAATGATCACTATGTACGGTACCCCACACTAATAAAGTGCCCTTGAGCAAGTTACTGATCCATCCAGAGTTGCTCAGTGGCCAACAGACTGTGGTTGTACTGATCAGGCCCCAGGTTTGTGTGTGTTTGTCTGTGTGTGTGTGTGTGTGTGTGTGTGTGTGTGTGTGTGTGTGTGTGTGTGTGTGTGTGTGTGTGTGTGTGTGTGTGTGTGTGTGTGTGTGTGTGTGTGTGTGTGTGTGTGTGTGTGTGTGTGTGTGTGTGCGTGCGTGCGTGCGCGCGTGTGTGTGTGTGTGTGTGTGTGTGCACGTGTCTGGGTTAGAGTTATCAACTGGCTACACGAGACGAGTAATTTCTAAGCTCAAATCGTTTGTTATTAATAATATTTAACTGGATTTGTATAGCTACATTTATATGTAATCCAGAGTGATTTAAGGCTAATAGGGGAATAAATGTAACCTTTACAATAGTTGACTGTGACTCCAGGCGAGCCTGGGAATTGTGCGTTGTTGGTGCAACAAAGCTGCACGGTGCACACGTAAATCCACTTGAGATTTTACAGTGTGTAAGTAAGGCCAGGAGCAGATACACTGACTTTGACACTCTCAGAATTAAAGAGTTAAAATAATGAACCCCTATGGGTTCATACTGGCCTCATGGTGTTAGACACTGATGACCTTCACCCCTGTAAACGTATGATTGTGAACAGCTATGGTGCATGTGTGTCTTATTGTGCTGTGCAACACAAAACACAGAACACATGCACGCACACACACGCACACACACACCCACACACACACACACACACACACACACACACACACACACACACACACACACACACACACACACACACACACACACACACACACACACACACACACACACACACACACACACACACGTTGTATTACTATACTTGTGAGTATGTCAAAATTGAAGAACGCCATTGAATATAGCAGATTGTCAATTATTCACTGCGTGACATCACTGCACAACTATATATACGCGAGTACAAAACACTAACAATCCTAATACCTATTCCAAAAATTCATAGCTATAAAACCAGGAAAATTGCCCTCACATTGACTATTCTGAAATTCTAATGGTATTCATGGGGACATTTGGCCCTCATAAGAATAGTAATACATCTGGTACACTGAACCCAGATGCACACACGCACACAATACACAGACGTACGCACGGGCACATGAGCACGCACGCACGCACGCACGCACGCACGCACGCACGCACGCACGCACACACACACACACACACACACACACACACACACACACACACACACACACACACACACACACACACACACACACACACACACACACACACAGGAGAGGTTGAGGCAGTGCTGTGCTTACCAGTGTAGCCTGCTTTAAGCTTCCTCTCGTTCCCTCAGTTTACATCACAGTCAAGCTCAGAGTACTGGGTGACAAATAAAGATGTACACACTACAAGTAGCAGTAGTAGCAGTAGTAGTAGGAGTAATAATAATAGTAATAGTAAAGTAGTATTAGTAGCAGTAGTAGTAGTAGTAGTAGTAGTAGTAGTAGTAGTAGTAAGAATACTAAGAGTTGATTATTTGTTTGTTCACATTTGAGCCCGACCGATATATTGATATATACAGATATATCGGTACCGGCCGATATGTTGTCTGATATGTGGAAATGTGAATCATTTTTTAAAGGACATACCCTATTGGCCTGAATATAAGACAGTGTTTTTCTCCAGTGGAAATGTCCTTAAAAATTGAGTCTTGTTATATTTGGAGACAATATTATTTGACATTCAATGTTCTTTTCACACACATGAGTTTTAAAGAATGGAGGTTGTCTTATACGCAGGGTCGTCTTATATTCGGGACAATACGGGTAATACAGAAAAATATGTTTTCTCTGTATTTTTTAATTGGGGCCATATTTCATATATTGGTCATATGTTTTAAAATGATTTATAGTTAGGACTATTTATAATTAGTAAAGTTTAGAGTTGGTGGTTACACACTGGTGCGTTTTTTTTTTTTTTTTTTTTTTTTTTTTTTTTTTTTTTTTTGCTGCCTTTTGTGGATATGAAAATAGTAAATTCCATTTCTGGCCAAAAAACAAAAAAAACCCACAAGATTTGTGTTTCAACCACAAGATGTGCCTTCAAAAGCTTGCTATCGGTCGGGCCCTATTTAGATCACAGATGTGGACAAATCATGTGAGTTAGGGAATGACAGCAGAACAGACGCTGTTTCTCTTTTGGCTGCTGGTTTGGAAAGAGAATGAGGAGTAGAAGAAGAAGAAGAAGAAGAAGAAGAAGAAGAAGAAGAAAAGGACGACTGGAGGAATGGCAGGAAGTGGAATCATCGTAGAAAGACAAGGTGACAGTGTTACGGCGGCCAATCAGCAGCACTTCTGCGGCAGCTGGGCAGGCTTGTCCGTGAGTCGGGTGGTGTTGCCGGCACCGGGCTGGGCGGGGGCCTCCACGTCCACACGCTCAGACATCTTCACGCAGATGATGTCCACCAGGCGCTCGAACACCTGCCGCACATTGATGTTCTCCTTGGCACTGGCCTCGTAGTACTCGAAACCTGAGAGGGAAGAAGGAATGCGAGTTTTAGCCTAGTTTTAAGTGTTTGAATTGATTTAGGTCGACTACATCTACAGCCGATGTAATTGAGAAAAATGTATTTTGACTGGGCTTCATGCTGGAATTGTGGTAACACCACAATAAAGATACAGATGTGGAATCTCAGGCTTAGGTTTGACAACAGCGTACAACAACTTGCAATGGGTATGACGGTCCACAAGATTTGATACACTACCAAAATGCCCATGTACTGTAGCTGGTTTGGTAACTGTACTGTTAAGAAAAAGGCTAATGCACACCTCAAAATGTTGGTGACGGGTGCGTAGGGCAGCGGAAGGACAAATGCATAAAGGAAAACAGGTCCCGCACACCGTCAAGTACTTGCCAAAATGCTCATGTATTGTAACCGTACTGTTAAATTTAAATCACAGATTGCCAGAGTTGCAAAAATGGCCGGGAAGATCATGGGCATGCCCAGCAAGCCAATCACCCCACAAGCCATCTTTGAGCAGGCAGTCATTAGACAGGCAACCAAGAATATTGCCAAATGGTGCGGAATGGCAGACGGTACAGAACTCCACCATGTAAATACAATGTATAACAGATACAAACACATGTTTGTTCTTCTCTGGTGTATGTTTATGTTTCTCTGTTTTATGTTGCTTTCTCTATCTTTCTTTGTGAACTATGTGTGCAGCTCGGTCGTTGTCTCCAAGACAAATTTCTCCCTCGGGAAACAAATAAAGTGAACGTTGAACCTGTACCTGAAATTGCACCTTGACATCTTGACACGTTATGGTCGTGCCTTGTGACATCACGTGACCTACCCTTAGATCTCCATATATACAGGTATATATCTTCGACATGTAGACAGGAGGAGCCGGGAATCGAACCGCCGACCACTGGATCATTGGCCGACCTGCTAAGAATCGCTCTTCCCGAACGCATTAATGGTTCTAGGTTGCTATAGGTGACCGATACAACCCGAAATAAACCGGAAATGAAGAGCCCGTCTCTGTCTGCCTCAATGTAAATATTATGTGCAAAGATGAATTTACCTCGGATTCTTTTCGACAAGCTTTACTCAGTGGCCTATATGACCTACGGAAGCGATGTGAGCGAGGGAGGATCAAACCCTTACCAGTCCTGCACGGCGTTGAAGGACTCTTCATTGGTGATGTCATACATGAGGATGAAGCCCATGGCTCCTCTGTAGTACGCTGTAGTAATGGTTCTGTACCGCTCCTGAACATGTTTGTTCTTCTCTGGTGTATGTTTATGTTTCTCTGTTTTATGTTGCTTTCTCTATCTTTCTTTGTGAACTATGTGTGCAGCTCGGTCGTTGTCTCCAAGACAAATTTCTCCCTCGGGAAACAAATAAAGTGAACGTTGAACCTGTACCTGAAATTGCACCTGTCCAAATACTTCCTTAATTCAGCAAAACCATGTGCAACCTTGATTTGGCACAAACAAGGGACTTTTGATTTTGATTTGATTTTGATATTGGCCCGTTATAGCACCATCAAGAGGTGGATTTTAGCAAAACACATTTTTGGAACATATTTCCTCATCGTATCATCCAATTGCCATCGAAGGCTTAAGACGAATGGCCTATATTTGTGCCACCAGGAGGCCACAACCTGACCTGCCCTGGTGGAGAATTGTGCCCAGAAGGGCATGTTTTTTTAGTCCATTCATCCATTCATTAATTTATATTAAAATACAGTTTGGGACTAAGCATAGTCTGAATACCTCTCATGTGTGCATACAGTAAATGAGACAAACCACTTATAACAGCACGCAAAACCTGTATAGTGCATCCTTAATGAGGCTGCCCTGGAGCAACACACACACACACACACACACACACACACACACACACACACACACACACACACACACACACACACACACACACACACACACACACACACACACACAGCCCTCAGGGATGCAATGCTTGTGTTCTCATGTGACACTGCCACTTAACATAACTGTCAACTCTGTTGAAATGTACACACTGTCAAACAATTTCCATTTTATTCTACTGGAAAAAAAGAAACTGTCACCGATTATCATTCTTAGATCCTTTAAAACGCTCGGTATTCAAATAATGTGTGAAAGTTAAACAAAAACACTACATGTCAATATAGGTGGAATTCTCCCTAAAATGTTCCCCAAAAATAACTTAGCTCATAATTTGCCACGTTGTGACTGCATCACTTCACTTTTTGGTCTGCATTGGGGTCGACACTGGCTTGGAATGTACTGTAGTTGTACAGTAGAGCAGACGCTACATGAGAATAAGAACGTTCCCGATTTGAGCAAGATACTGAATCCCTAACTGCTCCCAATTAGAAGGTTGGTACCTTGCATGGTACCATGCTGAGTCATGGCTAAGTCCACCACTTTCATAACTGTGTGACGGAATATTGCCAAATATTACAGCATAATCTGTATGCTGTAATATTTGGCAATGAGACTTGCAGTACACTGCCAAAGAGACACCAAGAGATGCCAGACAGCAAACTGATGCAAGGGGAACCAACACATGGGCTCCATTCACGAGGATGTCCCATGTTAACAGACGTGGATGTGCTCAAGACAGATGAGGATGTATGGAGAACCAGGATGACTGGAAGCAACGATGAAAGGCTCGTCTGAGGACGACTTGGAGATGCAGGAATGGAGTGCACTCACCTAACTGGTCGGCCAGGTGTTTTCCTTTCTCTGCAGGGACTACCCTCTCCATGTCCATGTCACACTTGTTGCCCACCATGATGACCTGAGCGTTGTCCCACGAGTACGTCTTGATCTGGGTGGCCCTGCACACACCAGGTGAAACAGCTATGACCACCAGGGCCCACTATTTATTCAGCATTTTAGCCACGGACCACCATGTGATGACATTTTAGCCCCACAGATTCTGTACTAAATATTTATTTTTGCTTTTGTACCCCAATTCCAGGCTGGATTTGGTAAACAAAACATGCAAACATACAGATCAAAATCACCATTAATCTTCTACATTCTCTAGTTCTGTAGACTTGGGCTAATTCACATGATGAATATTTTAAATCTGAGAGTGTTTACGCTCTGGTTAACCAACTTTCCGTCATTTAGCCTGAGGACCACCTGGAACCCTCTCAAGGACCACTGGTGGTCCCCGGACCACTGGTTGAAAACCCCTGCTATATAGAGTCTGGAAGTACACCTCTTGATATCCAAGTAGTCAGTTTCTTATTTCCATTTCACAAAAATAAATGTCTTTAGAGATTACTTTTTTTTTTACGTTGTATTTAAATTTCTGCTAAGTAGCAAGCTATGCTTAGATGATATCAGTTTATATTAGGATAGATTTGAGCATGAGGACTTGGGAGTGAGGAGCAGGCTTCGCTTCTCACTTTATAGTTTACTCAACGTCAGAGCTTCTGTGCTCCAGAATGAATGACTGAAGCATTAGAAAATTGCAGGAGGCAACAGTCTGTCAACGCAAGACTAGCATTGAAGGATCAACAATTCATGAACACATTTACTGCTGCTGTTGCCCCCAGGCATCAGAACCATGTTTATTGTAACTATAAGTCGCGTTTGCAATGAAAACCTGCATCTCCCATCCATAAGCTAGTCACCATGCCTCCCTATATGGTCACGTCTTGTGACATCACACCTTGTGAGATAACGCCTCCAAATATTATCACGCCTCATGACATCAGGCCTCCATATACCGCTACAGTATGGCCACGCGCCTTGACATCTTGACACGTTATGGTCGTGCCTTGTGACATCACGTGACATACCCTTAGATCTCCATATATACAGGTATATATCTTCGACATGTAGACAGGAGGAGCCGGGAATCGAACCGCCGACCACTGGATCATCGGCCGACCTGCCAAGAATCGCTCTTCCCGAACGCATTAATGGTTCTAGGTTGCTATAGGTGACCGATACAACCCGAAATAAACCGGAAATGAAGAGCCCATCTCTGTCTGCCTCAATGTAAATATTATGTGCAAAGATGAATTTACCTCGGATTCTTTTCGACAAGCTTTACTCAGTGGCCTATATGACCTACGGAAGCGATGTGAGCGAGGGAGGATCAAACCCTTACCAGTCCTGCACGGCGTTGAAGGACTCTTCATTGGTGATGTCATACATGAGGATGAAGCCCATGGCTCCTCTGTAGTACGCTGTAGTAATGGTTCTGTACCGCTCCTGTCCCGCTGTGTCCTGGAACAAACATACAGTACTTGTCATTAACACACTTGCAGATGCGTGCGCGCACACACACACACGCACACGCGCACACACACACACGCACACGCACACGCACACGCACACGCACACGCGCGCGCGCGCGCGCGCGCACGCACACGCACACGCACACACACACACACACACACACACACACACACACACACACACACACACACACACACACACACACACACACACACACACAGTACCTGTATGCCTGTATGCACGCACAAGCATCTACATAATACAACATGCATATCACTCGGTTCTTTGTGGGTTTTGGGGGGCAAAGGATCTACAATGACATGTACAAAATAGGGAGGACAAGGTTAAAGGCTCACCAGTGTTATACAGTAGTAACTAATAAGTTACTATAACTAGTAATATAACTAATTACTTACTTACTTTCTGAAGGTACAACTTGTTACTATTTTCTCTAGCCTTGGTGGTACTGTGAGCTTAAGTGTTAATTTATTTCAGGCTGCTTGTCAGTACCTGTGAATTAACAGACATGGAATGGCAGGCTGATGAAAACCATACCATTTGAGACACGAGGAATCGTCTTAGAAATGAATTCAGTCTTTATAATATTATAATCATTTGATGCCACGAGTCGAAATTGGGCAGAATAAAAATTGCTCATTGTTTGTGTTTTGAACTCTGGCGCACTGGTTAACAATGGGTATTGATGTTTCTATTCAATAAAGCCTATAGACGATAAGACAAATTGTAAACAAGCATTTACCTGTAGGTAAAGATAGCAAAGGACGTACAGACAAGCTTTGTTTAATCCATTGATTAATCCACTTTAATCACAGTCGATGCTGACCGAATTAGCATCTTCGGCGAACATTGGGATCGTTCTCTCGTAAATAATGTCCAAAATAAGGAGGTGCACACGCATACGTGCAAGCACACGGTATTTAGGTCCATATCTGGCCATAGTGCAGCACTTGGTGGCCAGATTGAAGTTGATTTCACTTCATTATGATGAACGTTGGCACAGTCACACATCTTTATATGTAATCATGCTTTTGAGATCAATCAATTAATTAATGCATATAAATGACACTCTGGACCAAAAGGTGGCAGTACAAACTGACAAAATGGCAAGAGTTTAAATGATAACATTTTTTAAAAAACATTTTAACAACACCTAATATCGGGGTATCCCTGGCACATATTTTCAGACAGGGTTCCACATCGGGGTCCTTTACTGCCCTGTCGTTACGGAAGAAATGTCAGCTGTACATTACAAGCTGATGCTTGATTAGGCTTTTAAAGACACATCTATTACTGAGGCTGACAGCACACTGCACTCTGCCAACATCAATGGACCACAGCTGTGTGTGTGTGTGTGTGTGTGTGTGTGTGTGTGTGTGTGTGTGTGTGTGTGTGCGTGCGTGCGTGCGTGCGTGCGTGCGTGCGTGCGTGCGTGCGTGTGTGTGTGTGTATCGGTGCCTGTGTGTGTGTGTGTGACTGTGTAGCTGTGCGTCTGTGTAAAGAGCAAAGAGCAGCTGCCATGGTAACCATCGTTGCCAGCGATGCAAGCTGCCTGTCTGCTCTCCATCTTTCACTTTCATCAAGGAAGAGAGAGCAAGAAGAGAGAGTGCCTAGACAGATTTATATATAAATGCACCGTTTATAGACCGAGACAGACACAGAGACACAGAGGACAGACAGACAAGCAGGCAGACAGACAGACAGACAGAGGGACGGAGACATAACCTTAATTAAGCCACTCAAAACCAGAAAACAACAACACTGGGTCTAAACAACAAACCTCCTCTTCTTGAACTGAACATATCAATCGCCACATTGATCATCTACGTCCACCATTTTACTTGATCAATTAGACCTGGATCATCAAACTGTGTCAATGTGTCACAAAAAATACAAAATATGATAAGAGGTAAGAGGTTTCTGACCGACAGCAACTCTCAGAATCCTCCAGGAATCTATTTACAAGGCCGTCTACATTTATGCCTTCTCTCGAATGAGCACCATCTTACAAAAGGCCCACCATCATACATTTAATCACCAGCTCATGTCCACGGTCCAAGTAAAAGAAAAAAAAAACAGTCATATTAACCTCCACTCTTCTCGATAGAATAGGATAAAATAAATAATAATAAAAAAATAATAAATAATCAGACCAGTCCGAAAGTCCTAGTGAAATGGAAAAATACATATTTCACACTTTTAGAACACACTCCGGTCAACACTGGATGCAAATGAATGGGAAAGGATTCACATTTGAGTATTTTTATCACAAAATATATAAAAAAAATCTTTTTTAATTACTTCCTAAAAACGAAAATGTGTTGCTTGAGGACGTACCCACTACCATATCAATAAAAGCCAATAGAAATTAAGCTGACCTGTTTTTATCCCATTTCTGAACTGTTCTACAAATGAAGGTGGCTTTTGAATACAGTCAGAAATACTCATTGTAAACCCTATCCTGGCATCCACACAGGGTACTACTCAGTTTAAACAGTAAACAAACTGGGCTTGATTTTTGCTACCTGCTAAATCCCTGACGCCGCCCCCACCCACAACAAATTCCCTTATTGTTATTTTTGTCATCTTTCTTCTTCCCTTAGCCGCCATTCCTTTATTTGCGACTGGAGGTGTGGTCCTGGGCGTGTTTAGCACACAGTCCCTTAAGTCGCTAATTTCGTCAAATAGATTTGGTAAATAGATAATGGGATTTAAAACCACCCGCTAACGTATATGCATCGAGTTTGAGAAGGCACACGTGCGCCTGTGCACGTTGGATATCTCCAAATGGAAAAGCAACTGCATCAGTTCACTTCATCCCATCTTATTTATTGATTGTCCTATAGACAGCTGCAGATTGCCTGCTGTCAATCAATCCCTTGTGTCCATGGCATTGTGTTTAGGTAAGCCATACAATTATCTATAGTTAAAGACATTCCATACAGCAAATGAAAGATTGATATATAACGATCACACAACACTTTGAAATGTAAGAAACGTAAGGTCCATAATTGACCAGGATATGAGTCTTCAAAAAGACGAGCTTCTTGGTGACACCTGATATAGGATAATCCTGTTTATTGCCATTTGCTTTGTAACGTTTGGTAGACATAGGCTAAATGCACTCTCCATACAGCAAAGGAAACATCGATATTTTGTGATCATTTACTACATTGAATCATAAAAAATGGTCCAGAATTGCACAAGCTAGTAAGAGGAGTTTTGGGCATGTGGAGACAAAAGAGAAAAACGCGAGACTGAGGGGAGAGCCATGCGCCAGCCATTGAGTACTTGAACCATTTAGGAGTAGGCATAACGGGTAAAGATAAGGGATAAATTAAAGGCAAAGGCAATGGCAAGACCAACACGGATTGGATGAAGGCCAAAAAACAGCCAAACCACACCTATGCATGATGTAACGGGTCGAGGAGGTTTTTAAGCGAAATAGGATGGTAACGAAAACAGCAACTTTAGTGTGGGAACGCCTCTCCCCCTATCCTAGACACGATGCGATGAAAATCGAGCCCACTGTGTCCTGATGGTCCTGTACCGGTCCCATCGCCTGAAGGGATGCACACACTCTGATTGGTTCAGAAACTTCACAAGCCATGGTTTTCGGGTGGAATTTAATGAGCAGTGTTGTATTGTGCTATACCCCCCCCTAACTGTTAATCAGTACTAAACTGGTTTGAATTCTTAAAGGTCTTTGGTCTTTAAAGTAGCCTCATATGCTTGCCTTAATACATTGCAATTGCCCACAATATTTAATAATAAAAAAATATATTATTTAATACCTGTCACAATTTGATGATGGAGTGGATGGAATGCATTTCATTTCAATGCCCATGTTAACCTAAGGAAGTATATAGTTTTTTTATTACTGGATCACATGGACAAATTACATCATCAACTTGCCATGCGCCTTACCCCTAAAAGATTAACAATTTCTAAAATATCGGTACTTAAATATGTATTTACATTTAATTTCATTTCATTTTTATTATGCTGGAAACACGTTTACTTAACCATATCAGCAGGGACCTATGGCCCTACACAAATTAAATATATATATATCAAAGGTTCGATGTGCCAGTCTTTTCTTCAATTAAATAAAGACAAAACTCCATTAATTGCTTTTGCAGCCAAGGAAGAGTGATTACAACTCACCGCTGAGCTTCACCCAGTAATGTGAAAAAACACAATCGAAGTCAAAAACCTTGGTATAGTCATGGACTCAGTTGGCCTACTATCATCACCTCAAGAATTTATCACGGATTAAAGGGCTTATGTCTCAGCAGGATTTAGAAGGAAGAAGAATGTGCCTGTTTATATTCAGCATGCAGTCTCCTTAAGGGTTCAGATCTCCCCAGAAAATTGATCAGAACAATACAGTTCATCCAGCTTGAGTCTTTTTATCCACTTTCAACCAAGACAGTGGATCATACCACATCCTTGTTTAGATCCAACCGCTCTGTAAATTCATTTAAATGGACTAATGTTGTTTATGCCATTAGTCTATATTAGTGATGCGCGGGCCGGCTTTTTTTCACAACCCGCCCCAGTCCGCGCCGCCAATTGTCCCAGCCCGTCCGCAGCAGCCCGCCCCGCAAAATTTTAATCAACGGCCCGCCCCAGCCCGGCAGCCCGCAATTAAAGAAAAATGATATAATGATTAGTGCATGTTCTTGTGAGTACCCCAAGCTTTAAAATACTATAGCAGCTATATAAATGATATTGTCATGGGCTGAATAAACAAGCATGTTGTTCAGAATGGTTCTGTAATGACAGTAAAATCGACAGTCTTGGCTCTAAATACCTATGTCTTTCAAGACGCATGGAAAATAAATAAAAGGCGGCTGTCGGTGATGGATCGAAAACGATAAAACAAACTATGGACCGCACGAATGCCGCATCCTCCTTCATTCATTTAATCAGATGCAGACCAGCTTATATAGCCTACACTAGCAAAAATATGAACGTCTGAAGACTAAGAGAACGTTGGACTTCCCTATAGTATACTGCATGCATGGACTTATTTTCCTCGCGACGGACTGTCCTTGTTCTACAACTTATTGTAGCCTATATAACACGGCCACTCAGCATTGCAATGTGAAATAACTCACAACACAGGTAAAAAAAAAAAAAAAAAAAAAAAAAAAACACCACAGCGCTCTCTGTCTCTCCCCCCATGTCCACCGAGGCTATTGATATTACAATATTACAATATATACAAAAAAAGTTATATAACTTGCATCCCGTAACTTGTTGTCATGTAAGACAGCGACTAAAACATGCGTAGTCAACAGCGCTTCGTTTGCATTGATGAGCTGGAAACGCCAGCTGCAATCAATAGTAGGCTATTAAATGCCCATACCAAATATTTGATCATCAAGCCTCAATCATCGTATCTTACGCGATGTACAATAGTACTTTTGAGGCGCGTTCTACCATCGTATCCTCTTGATGTGCAGATAACCCTATTATGCGATATACAAGACCACATTTGAGACGCGCTGTCAGCTTCGCGCTCTCTCTCTCTCTCTCTCTCTCTCTCTCTCGCACATACGAAACCATACGGCTTAATACTCTACTAGCTGTGCGTCCAAGCCAGTCTCCTTTGCGACGGCCGGCTGCGCTGTGCAGAAAAAGAATGGAATCAAGGGCTCCAGAATTTAATTTGGCGTTATCCTAGCACTGTTCCACGGTGAAGTGTTGCTGTAGGTAATGCTGTACTAGGTCTGGTGTGTCCCACTCCATGAACATTCTCCGTCTTCTCAATGCAAGTTCTGGTAGTAAAAACAACTGCCCGTCATCACTAATTACCTGTCAATTTAGGCTCATATTTTCGTCTATTTCAGGGGTTTTCAACAGGTGGTCTGAGGACCACCACTGAGAGGGTAAAACAAAACGAGAGCATGTGATTTCTTTGTTTTATTTTTTGCATGTGCAGCGGGGTCAGCCCGCCCCGCCCGCGGGGTGATAATTACTTAAAAATCATGAACCCGTCCGCCCGCCCCCCGCGGGGGTCCGCGGGGCCCGCCGGGTTCGGGCCGGCCCGCGCAACACTAGTCTATATGTTTGAATCTTAAAAGAAATCCTTACATTTCCTATTCTGAGGGGAACATTCACAGAAAAAACAGCCATACAGATTGACTATCAAATGTTTGGCTATCAAAGGTTTGATGTTGATGGTAAAGTGGTTAATGCACATTAACGATGATGATATTGATGTCAAACAAGTCTATGAAGTTAAGAAATCTATGACAAAATCTGTAACATATGTAATAGTCTGGGATCACTTCCGTAGATCAAAAGGAAATTAATACAGATATCCAGGGACGTGCTGAGAATTTAAGAGAGGCAGGGCTAGAAATTTGGATAATAGCAGATTTTCAAGGTAACCAGAGGACAAATGATTTCATTTTTTGCCATAGTAAATACTGCATTGAATGGTCTGGACTCTGGATCTGGCCACTTTTTTCTATGTCTGTGTGTGTGCACGGCGTGCCTGTAGGCATCCATGGCATACTGACCCATATCTGCAGCTTGACCCTCTTCTCGTTGCGGTAGACGGTCTTCACTTTGAAGTCGATGCCCACTGTGCTGACGAAGGAGTTGCTGAAGGAGTCGTCTGCGTAGCGGAACAGGAAGGATGTCTTTCCCACGCTGCTGTTGCCGATGATCAGCAGCTTGAACATGTAGTCGAAGTTCTGGTCCGAGCCATCCCTCTGCCCGTAACGCTGCTCCACTTTCGCCATCTGGAAAAATGTTTACATTGTAGGCTGATATTTTACACATTATTTACACTGGTGCTGAATATATATAATTAGTTCCTCCCTGTCAGTGTTGCCAAAATCTAAAATGCACTAGTGGCACTTCCAAAATGCACTAGAATGCGCTATAGCAGTGGTTTTCAAGCATCTTCATACCAGGGCCCACTATTTATTCTGGACCACCATTTGATGTTGAGTTTAGTATCTCTGACTAATTTAGGAGAAATAACTGGCAAAATGTTGGTCAAATAGCAATTCTCCTACATTTTCTAAATGTGTAGATTCTTGAAAATTAGGTAATTCAGATGTGTAAATATAATTTAACATTTGAGAGCTTAAAATGAAACCAAATGGATCCATTTGGTTTCATCTTACAATCTCAAGACTTACAGATCTATAAGGGTCCATTTGGGTTATCAATGGTCCTTTCTAAGAAGGAAGGAATGACTTTATCATAGGAGGAAAAATGGTGAAAAATGAGGGTTTTACAGTATCTCTGGTGCCTGTCAATCAATTTTGCCCCAAATCACCAGCCAAAAAGCACTAGATTTTCCACCAGGAGGTTTTCACTAATTGGCGCCTTCATCCAATCAGAAGAGAGGAGGCGTTCCTCCAATCAGAATCAATTGGGGGTGGGCCTTGGTGTGCATGCTTTGGGCTGTTGCACTTCCTCCCACTTTAGAGTGTGTGCATGTGCATATCTTATTAGTTATTACCGGGTGGAACAGGATTTTTCCACCCAATTCACTGAATGCTCCTTTAAAATGGCCTAACCTGGATGGGCTATTCGGGAACCTAAGCTGCTGAGCCAGACTGACAGCGTGCCTCAAATTGTGCTCTCTCTCGCCATTTCCTGACAAATTACTTTCCATCCACCACCAGCCTAAAAACTATCACGTAACGTTGGATCAAACCCAAAAACACTATCCCAAGTGTGGATACGGTCAGGCCAAGAGGATGAACGCAAAGCAAACCAGTAGTGGTTTTGACACTGTGGCAATCTTGCCTTGATCCCGCCTCTAGCTGCCAGTGTCTTTAAAACTCAAAGTTTTAGGTTGGAATCAAATAAAACAATCATTGGATAAAGCAGTGGTCCTCAAACATTTTCATTACACCTAGCTACCTCAAATTAATAGGCATATTGGGCCACGGACAACAATCTGCAAAGATTTTAAGAGCCCAGAATTGCATGTGTCACAATTAATACTATCACTTATCAAAAAACAAAATTGTGGAGTAAGTTATCATTTCATTGGCCATCCAGACAGTTTGTGGATGATCAAATATGATTTCGTTTGGAGGAATTTGTAGCTTAAAACAAACTCTTGAATATATTTAACTCAGAATACTAGAGTAGTGTATGAACGGAAGTTGGAACCTAATGAACTAGGTCCCAAAAAAGATTAGAGAGTGCAATATTTAAAACAAATATGTTTGTTAAAAACATATATTATAATTGCTGCTTATGTAGTGTTTGTTCAATAACGAGTCTCCGTCTCTCCAGCTCACTTTGAACTGAAAATGCATTGAGTTTCAGTTGAAACAATGACCAAATAAATTCATCAGTTTCAATTTGATAATACACCAATTCCAATTATGAGATCTGTCTCCTGATCAGATATGTAGCCTAAATGGTACCCTGACCTGAACTTGCATTTTGAACCCTTATTTTAAGGGGCAAACACAACATCGCTGCTTACAGTGCATTTCAGTGCAGTGAGGAACTGGTGGAATTTGCTTTAGGACTTAGTGATCATATCAGCTAATACTTTCCATTTCTGTCAAAAATAAACCAACACAGCCATGTTTAGCTTAGCCTGCAGCCTAATATTGTACACTGTAGGCCTGTGAGATGACTCACTGACTAGAGAGCAGAGCAGTCATAATTCTATCATGCATAAAGTCGCCTATGGCTGTACATTATACTGCCCACACACTAAAACATCACAGTGGATTTAGTTTATTCTAGCATATACATGGATTACAAGTATTAATTATTCTGGTGCGAGTATAGCTCTATACTGGCCGGCATACAGCCCACCGATTAAAACATCAGTCACATTGGTTGGAATGCCACTGGAAAAATAAGCCATAATCATAATTATACAGAGAGCCATGCAGTTTGCCTATTTATGGGTGGCCTGGCCATGTTAACGGTAAAGCAGAAGAGATTGAATAGTTGGTGCAACATCCAACTAAAAAGACATTTGCATGACTATAGGTAGGCCTATGCCCTGAACGTTAATATGACTGATAATGCATAATATTCGACAAACATTTGGCTAGAGATGAGACATAATAACCGAAAAATATTACTCATCATTCATTACACCAGACAGCCCACAGTAACCTACTGGACAGGCCTCTCTTTATTTTCTTTCTTTCTTTTTTGTTAGGCGAACCGAAATGTGTTCTTCGCACCCCTGCAGCCTGCAGGTGTCTGCAGTTTAATCACATTATATCAGGTAACAGGAAGGCTCGGCCCAAATAATACCCAGCCTTGAGTATAGACAGAGTTACGCTGTCGCAAACTCCATCACTTCATGGGATCAGTGCAATGGCAGCTCTATCGTCAACTTGTGTTTCACCATGTTAATGATTTTTCTTTATGAGCTTTTTTCCGACGGTGTACAAATGGATCCCACATTTGTAGACTCTCGGGAAAAAATGGAAATGTCCCTCTTTCAGGCTACAACAGCCTACAGCCCTCACGAGAGCTCAGTTTTCTGACCCATCAATGTCGCATCCTTTTCGAGTATTATTTTGGCCGAGCCTTCATGTATTCCATTATCATTACTGTAACAGCGGTGCCAATTATAAGCATCTTTTTTTCTGATTACATGACGAGAGCAATTAATGAACGGAGTTTTTAATTACCTTTGAACCAGGTTGTTTTCTCTTCTGGTCTTATTCCACCCGAGTCTTATTCACGAGAGGAGATGTTGAATGAATGCACCTGGCTGGTGGCGATGATGATGGTCAGAGCAGGAGGAGACTAGATCAACTCATGTAGATATGAATTATTATTAGAAGATTGTCTTCGTGGGTGAAGTTGTCAATAATAATCCGAGCCGGCTTGTTTTCATTCAAATCCGTCCGCGTTGTGTTTGCGTGTGATGCGACACGGATGAATGTGAATGGAGCGGTACAATATGTTGTGTAATGATGTGTGTTACTGTACAGCTGTCATCCTCCTCCTCCTACTGCTGCACGGGGAAAGGTGGAGCGTCGGCCCTGTGTTACACTGCGACTTGTGACCCGTCGAATCATGAGACTTCGATCGATCGGGGCGTCGCTGTTTTGTAATTGGCGGCTAAATTGATTTTGCTTCTCCGTACAGCAGTGGTTTTCAATACGGACCACCAGTGGTCCCTAGACCAAAACACTGCAATAAAACGTGCAACGGTGCAAATCGTTATTGACAGTTTCTGTATTTGCACTAGGTCTGCAGTTCAAACACAACTAGATACAAACTGTTCGATGAATGGACAGGACAAACCAATAAAGCTTACACTTTACAATGGTGGCCAACTAGCTCTGGTCCAGAGCTCCATTGCTTCTGAGTCTGGCTTGCATTGGAGCTCTGTTGGTCTCCGTGCATTCGGCCATTACTCCACCCGACCAGCCTCTCTTCTCTAGTGGATATATAAAGAACGTTTTACCTACTCACCAAAATAAACACGTCTTGTGTCATTAGAAAGCCTACTTACCTTAGTGGTCGCACTCTTAGCCCCCCACCACACGGATAAATTGGACTTTTTGACCAGAACGCGATCGTTTTTCACTGAAGGAAAAATATTTCCAATGGAACTTTTCTATTGGCAATATCGGTAGAGGGCGCAAATCCTGGTTGTTTTTCTGGTGAAAAACGATCGCGTTCTGGCCAAAAAGTCCATTTTATCCGTGTGGTGGGGGGCTCAGAGTGCGACCACTAAGGTAAGTAGGCTTTCTAATGACACAAGACGTGTTTATTTTGGTGAGTAGGTAAAACGTTCTTTATATATCCACTAGAGAAGAGAGGCTGGTCGGGTGCAGTAATGGCCGAATGCACGGAGACCAACAGAGCTCCAATGCAAGTCAGACTCAGAAGCAGTGGAGCTCTGGACCAGAGCTAGTGGCCAACCTGAATTGACCATTTCAGCAAAAATAATTTAAAGACACAAATATTAATCTCTGTAAAGTCAGAAGGAGAAGATTATAGGCTAGTGGAGGTAAAAGGGTAAAATAAAAATATAAATTAGATTATATGGCATGGTGCTTATTTATTGTAAACTGACCAACTGGTATGCATTTCATGCACTGAAACTAATACTAGCTGGAATTAATTTGCAACTTAATTTGCAACTTCTTACTATTTTATATCTCAATAGACTAGTAACTTAAACACGTGCATTCATCTACTTCTACTCGGTGAGTTAAAAAATAAAAAAAAAAAAAAAAAAAAAAAAACACTTTGGCGACCCCGAGCCACAGCATTCGATAGGTTACACGTGTTGCTGTAACCTCTCCTATAAATAGCCCGTGTCTCGGCGTTTCTAGTTGTGAATGAAGATGTTTGTTTTTTCCCCTCGCCTCTCTCTGGATAAACAAGAAAGAGCATTCGCTCTGCCCAGTGCCGCAGAGAGAGAGAGAGAGACAGAGAGACAGAGAGATAGTAGGATGATCATACTAAAACAGCGTCACCATGTTATGACTCACGAATCGATGACGCGTGGACGTGGTTGAAACTTAATTATACGTCCATAGTATATGAGTCAAATGATCAAATATAGTCACTGTTGCAGCTATAGTGGCCTAGTTAAGTTGTTTTTATATAACAAATCACTCTACCGTATTAGTAGTAGGCTACTGCAGTGCACATTTCTAGTGTAGGCTACGTGGCCCTCCCTGGCCAAGTATGTGAGCGTGCGTCGGGGGGGTGCAGGTTTTTTGTGCATTTTGATTATAGATCTTGGGAGGAGATACAGTAAATTTGAAAAGTATTTCAAAATGATGATTTGATGTATAGGTCAGAGGTCAAAAGCAAGAATATGACACTCATTTGCCATGAGACATTTATCACCTGTAATCTGTGATTACAAGTTATACAAGGACACTATTTTAGGATGTAGTTCAGACATTTGCTGGGTTTAGGAGTAGAGTGGCCATTAACTCAAACCTGTGCTGCCCCAGAGTTAGAAGTGTCGAAGTGTCCTTGTATCTGAAACCTTAATTGCTCCCGATATGCTGGTTCAGTCAGGACTACTCAAGAAGGGTTTAAGATGCATTTATTGAATAGAAAATAGGCAATATATTTATTGTGGATTGGTGGATGGATTTTGGGTACTCAGATCAAGCGCAAGAGTCCTGACCATAAGGACTCCGAATCGAGGTTTCTAGATTGAATTTGCGCTGCGCATGTCTGTGACAAGCGCACCACTCAATTGATGCCTTGCATGGTTTCCATTACAATCTGTGTGAATATATTGCACAGTGCCGATTCAAATATGCATCAGTAAAGCAGTTCTCACTGAGGCATTTCAACAGATAGGCCTATGTTTGATTGAGAAAATATAGAAACAGAAACTCTATGTCCCTGCCCTTTTGCTTTTCATATAGAGAAGTCCATTGTGCCATTTCATAATGGTTTGTTTTTCTTACAAGGCATGTGCTAATGTTTTAGTAGTGTGTGTGACCCTCTTTTATGTCAAGGAAGTCTGAGATTAATTTCTATTGGCACCGCTGTCTTTGTACCAAACACAGCCAGTGTATCAGAGTGCAATACACCTCCTCATGAGGCCAATTAAAACACAAGATGCACTCGAATAATGTCATGAGAAGCTTATATTTGCATTATACTCCTTATATTTAACAAATACATACTGTAAAAGTGAATGTAAAATTTCATTTGGTATTTTAATCTACACTGGTATATACTGTATTCACACACACACATACATCATTATTGTCACATAAAAGGCCTGAACATCCGTGTTGCTCCAGTGCCCTCCTTTTGCATCATGATGTCCTTGGCCTGTGCCTCATTATTACTATTTCTTTGTCATGGGAAAAGGTTCTAGTATAATTTATGAATATGCTTTAATTTAGGCTAGAAGGTGATGTCATGAATAATTTTTATTTACATGTTATGTACATGAATGCCACTCTGGGAACAAACATGTTTTGTTGAGTTCATGGAATATGAGAAGGGGAAAAACTCGGTAATATAGCATCCGTTATTTTAACAACATGACCATTTATACTAAGGCTGGCTAATTAATAAATGGCATATTTGGAAACTCAGATCCACTGGTTACCTGTAGTTGCAAGGCACTGCTAATCATTCTCTGCCCACATGGATGGCTGCCCAACCTAAATAAGCTTACCAGCCTGCATCACTAGTTAACAGTAACCGCTCAAATATTGACGTACAATTAATTGAAGTACAAGTCGCTAAGCCTGAGGGTCTAATTTTGGGTGGCCCACAAGTCATGTAAGTTAAACCAGTGGTTCCTCAACCTTTCATTAGCCATTTGTCCGGTACCCATACTCGTGAGAATAGCAGATCTACAAGTGCACAACAAATCACTCCCTTTAGATCGGCTAGTCATTGGGGGCTAGAAGAAGAGGGAAATATCCAATAGGATTTGTTCCAAAATCTTATAGGCGGAATCCTATAGCTGTTATTAATTAAAGATGTCTTTTATTAAGACAGACGGAGAGGAAGCTGAAGACTTCCCCCTTTAGGGGCATGGCTATGAAAGAGTCACATTCACCAAAAATAATGGATCTACAAGATCACTATGCTATACATACTATAGCAAATCTATTTTCTGTGAAATAAGAAGGGACCTTTCATAGGCCATTGGGGGGCTCCAGGCAACAAAGTATACCGATACAGGTTTCAAATTGGTCAAGTGAGCAGGACTCAACATGAAACAAGACTTCTGTGGCTTACTCATTGAAAGATGGGATGCGCACGCAGATCCATCACACCAAGGTCCGACATGGGGAAATCATCCCGCACTCCAGAATATTCATTGTTCCAGCATGCACTGCCCTGTGCTTGTGGTTAGGGTTGTCAACTAGTGACAGTCTGACAAATAATATGTTGGCAACTTGGCACTAAAATCTGTACCCCGGGCAACATCCATATACCGTACCGTATACTATATACAGTATGTTGTGTGGAAGTTACTTCCAAACCATGGGCTTACATGTTTGTATATACAAATAAGTTAACTATACTTTCAGTCTGTCCATCTCTAGCATCAGGCAGCAGGTCTCTCTAGGATCATCATCTCTAAGAGGCAGCAGGTCCCAGTCCACTCTGCTCCAGTTCAGCGATCACACACATATGTTTGAAGTCCGCTGGACTGTGGTTGAACGCCTCCACCAATCGGAACGTCTCCTGCCTCTGCGTGCCGTAGAACAGCTGCACCTGATTGGCTAAGCACTGGGCCTGGTGGACACTCTGGATATAGAGAAAGTGGTCAGAATTGTACAATTAACTGATTTGAACATTTATTATAGAATGTTTTCCTCCCATACAGATAACACACTGCAGCCTGTAATCCCAGAACTCACGATTTTTATTTGTTTATCTGTGTAGACAAAATATATTCATATATTGTATAATATATGATACATGACTATGTAGGGGGAGTATACAGCCTGGCAGTGCTTTACTTACTATGAACTTTCGGTCCATCTCTGCAGTCATGAGGATGATTCCCTTGTCTTTGCTGAGCTCAGGATAGTGGTAGAGAATCAACTGGCTGGGAGCATGCTCTCCTAAGGTCTAACATAATTAATAACATAAAAATGAATAGCAACATTAACATAAACAACAATAAATTAATCAGAGCTCACGTTAAAGAATCAACTGGGTTGGAGCATGCTTTCATAGGGTCTTAACATAACTCAATTCCCCCTTAGCATCAGTAAGAGGTATCTACAGTAGCTAGTGTTAGGATAATGTAAGTGATATCTTTTGTTTAAAATAAAAAGGTTAAATCACTCTATTATTTCTGATAGTAATCATTGCTATAGTTTCAGCATATTCAGTAACAGGGGTCTCCCCGTCAAACCAAAATTCATATGCAGGTAGCTGACAAACTTTTCAGCCACTCATGGATGATATATGGCAGTCTCCATAAATTTCATGACAATGATCTAATCAAAACATTGATAGCCATACATGGAGAAGAAAAATCAGATGTGAGCGTATGCCATACCTGGATGTTGATGAGGGAGCTGAAGTGAAGTTCATGCCCTGCCCACTGACCCAGGAAGAACTCGTATCCTTCCTGTTGAGGCAACGCGTACAGGAACTACACAGGAAGACATACAGTATGGGCATAATTTACTACACAGGAAGACATGGTCATAAATGAAGGAACTACATATGAATTCCCATTTCTGTTCAGCAGCAAGCTATATTATACACTTAATTACAATATCTGCGTGTAACATTACGGAACATTTGTGTAATAAAAATATTTAGATAATAACATGAGCATACATTTGTGCAGCTACAGTATTAAGGCGAAACGGAAGAGGCTTCAGATCTAATTTATTGTATGAACACTGTTCTGGATGGCAGAAGTTTTTTTTTTTTTTAATTGTGGGATACAGCACAGCAGTCTGGCTATACAATACTACAAGGAACTACACAGGACATAAGTCATAAGGAAACTAACAAAAAAAGTTTTTTTTCTTTTGGTAATTTTCTCACAGGTACAGCTGTGTGTGTGTGTGTGTGTGTGTGTGTGTGTGTGTGTGTGTGTGTGTGTGTGTGTGTGTGTGTGTGTGTGTGTGTGTGTGTGTGTGTGCGTGCGTGCGTGTGTGTGTGCGTGTGTGTGTGGTGGGGCCAGGGTTGGGAGGGGAGGTCTTACCTGTGGACAGGATGTGGCTCTGTTGAACATGACTTCAAATGTCTTTGTCTGTATGGATTGGAAAGATCGCAATTTAAGGTTTGATATGGTGTTCATTTTCTTCTGTAATGTATTTGAAAAATTATATTCTAGATACTATGGACCTCATTTATCCATGATTTACGCCCAAAAAGTGCCATACATGCGAGATGTTCTGCATTTATAGCGTAGACAAGCAGGGGAGCATTGTCTGACCAGCTGACAGACATCTAAACAAAAATGATTCACTCCTAAAAAGTATAACTATAAAACTAAGAAATTATACATATACAGAATATTTTGTAAAAGGAGATCACCGGGAGATCGGAGAAATAACCATCTACCCAGACACCAGCCTATGTTTATGCATTCATCAATCATTTCATAAAGGATTGATATCATTCATGTGACATATTCACTCAGACTCAAAGCAGTCACTCACAGACCCTAACATGCACTGTGCACTCTTTCACATCACTCACAGCAGCCAAACTCAATGTGGATCAATGAATATAGCCTACAAATATTATTGCAATTGTATTGTATTCCAATTGTATTGTATTGTATTGTATTCCAATCATGGAGATGACACTTATCAGTGTGATGTGTGATTCATGTAGCCTATCTATATAACAACAATGATTGTAGCCTCACAGAATAATCCAACTGGCAAACACTGGTGTTTCTTTCCAGTGTCCCAAAATGCACACTGACTTGCAAGTAGAAGCGTATATGTTGACAACACAGGCAGTAGTGGGATGGAAAAGGCAAAAAAATAGGGGAAACTTATTTTATTGGCTTTCCACATTTTTGTTTGGTCATACTTACAGGTGTTCAATGGTTGGAAAATCAGAGATGAATAATTTGATGAATTTCACGGTTTCAGCGGTGACATTTATCACAGCAGATGTACGATATTTACAGCAAATTTACGATAACTCTGGCTCTACAGTATAATATGACCACCTGATAAATCTCACATGGACCAAACATTGAAGGCAGAATATACACATTGATGAATGTGTCCATTGTGCATGCAGTGAAAAATATATATTTCAATCTGGATGATTATGACATACATTGAGCCACACTGATGTGATGTCACATTATATAAGGATGTCCCGATACCATTTTTTTTCCAACCGAGTACAAGTACTACTATTTTACTACTCGCCAAAAAAAAAAAATACAGACAGGAGTGCATTTATTTTAGTAACTCATTTAACCCCCTTTTTATCCTATTTATTTTCATCGTCATGCCTTATACTTGAAATTGTAATGTTCAATTACCACAATAATAATAGCCTGAAATGATTTTGCAAAAACTTTTAAAATAAATAAAAATGCAAAAATGTTATTTATTTTGCTTATTAGAAATTAAAGATGTTCAATTCAAAGCATGCATTTCCAAGTATCTGGCTGGTTCCCGATCCCGAGTGTGAGACGTTATGACTTTTGGGTCGTATCGTCCGAGTACCAAACACATGTATCGGGACATCTCTATACATATGATGACTATGAACTACACAACACATGTGATATCATGCGATGTCATGTGATATCACATATCATCATTAGCACTGAAACAATTCATGTGTAAAAACTCACCGGTATGACTGCACTGATTGTGTCCTTAGTTGAATAATACTTCATCCACAGCTAAGAGACAAAATACTATTATTATATGAATAATATGTGTAAAATATTATTCATATTTTACACATCACTGTTAATACTGTAACATATGGTAAAGATATTATACATTATATTAAATACATTTGAATAAAATCCACTGATATATCTTTTCATAGTTCTATTCATTTTTTATTTTATTTTATTTTATTCCGGATTAGTTCAGACTCACTATCACTATCTCTTTCAGTGTAGTTTTACTCTCACTATATCATACTATGAATATGATATCAATGTTTTATGTTGATATAATCACTGAAAATATAAAATTGTGCATCCATCTCAGATGGTTGGGCCTGTGCATAAGAAAATTGTTATTTTAATGTTCAATTCAATAAAAAAAAAATACATAGTCTGACCTACTGATCTGAAAATGTCCAGTCTTGTTGTGAATGATATACTGTATTACAATGCCGTAATATGTACTGTATATATAATCTATTCATACCTCAGCAATCTCATCTCCAGTCTTGTCATGAATCATTTCCAGGTTCAGGATGGATCCCAGCGTCTGCACAGGAAACAATTCATGACATTCTAAGTTTGCAACAATGAATTAAATTAAACTAATTTATTTAATCAACAATAGAATAAAATCATGGTTAGTTTTATACCTTGTCTTTAGTAAAGCCTCCAGATTGTCCTCCTGTAGACTGGTCTCTCTTGTCCAGCTATAAAAAAATAAATAAATAAATAAAAATAATACACACTGCCCATAATACATCTACATGTCTTACATCTCATATATGTAAACATCTTAAATTCACCATCGTTCCCATTCATACATCCAGATGTATAGTATAGTAAAAACATTCCAGAATTTTCCACATTTTTGATACATGTAAAGTATAATGTCTTTCTAAATGACAGTCAGACAGACATCCTACCTCCTGCTCCATCATTCTGACAAACTCTGCTTGTTTGGAGTGTCCAATCGGTTCATTCTTCACTTCATTGCGTTTCTCCAGTCGTGCCTTGAACTCCTGGGGTTTGGCACTAAAGATGTAATGCCGATTGAATGATTGATATTGACAATGATTATAATTAAGTGAAACTATTATCTATCTCTATCAGTAGAAAATAGTACCATATTTCTGTGTTTTTTGTTATTAAAATATGTTATCTTGTCAGGATGCTTAAAACAAATTAAATGACAATTTCATCAATTTTCTACTTATTTTCATATAATTGGTCCTCACAAAAGCCACATTTTTCTACTCTGTCTGTGTCTCGTAGGACGGCTGTGGGCAGTTCAGGAACCTGTCTGCGGACAGAGTAGTAAAATCCAGTGGGATTTTATCATCAACATTATTGAGGACTGAGGTCGAAAAAGTGTTGAAGTGGTCCTTTAAGAAACATCGACATCTACTGGCCCGTTGGCGCATTACATGGACTAAAGGACTACATGTAAGATAAGATAATAACGATATAATTATATATTTGTTATTTGATCAAACAATGTCAACATTTCAAAGAGACTGTTGTGATTGACAATAACACCAGTTACAGTGGTGGTACTGTTGATGTGCTGCTGCTGATGTTTAGCATCATAGCATGTGAGCGTACCTGCGCAGCCTGCGGATCTTTTCCTGGTATTTGCTGTAATAAGGATTGTCCTCCAGCGTCTCTGGAGGACGCAGATTGACGCAGAAGCTTCTGAAGTGGGTCGGAACCAGACCAGGGATGAGAGGAGTGATGCCAGCGCTTCTTCTGACCGCTAACATCCCACGATACCAACAGGACATCTGCACCATGGCCGCCGCCATCTTGCCTTCACTCGCCATCAATGGTCCGACTGGGAACGTTCTCACTGCACATGCGTTCCGGGGTTCTTACATCAACAAGGACAAAATGCACACATTGCACAATTCTGATGTATGATAACTTGATAAGATATTAATAGCCCTGATGGCCCAATGCGCCCCTGGACCCCCCCAGTTGCGTGCACACACACACACACACACACACACACACACACACACACACACACACACACACACACACACACACACACACACACACACACTCACTCACTCACTCACTCACTCACACACCTGTGAGTATTTAAGTGGACTGTTCTGTTTGGTGCTACATTGTGTTTGACTGTCTGGGCTGGTGAAGAGCTAAAGATCTGTTCATTCTTCACAGGTTTACTCAGGATCCTATAGGGACAGTATAATAAGTGTGTTTATTTATTATTTTGAGTAGGCTATTTTCCACCATTCATAGTGCGAGAACTAGCCTTGAGACATGGCTTTACTACAAACACTGAAGTCTCTGCTCAACAAGCAACTCAACAAGATACTCACCACTGCTGCTGCTGAAAAGATAATTGGGATCGTTGGAAAAATCATAGCGGAGTATGAGGACCAGGATTTTTCCTCTAAGCAAGAAATTGACCGCCAACGCAGATTGCTGGATATGGTTTTAAAACCAGAGATCAGGTTACACAGATCCGGTTGGTATTTCACTTGATTACACTGTATGGCTGTAAGCACAGAATTGGTTGAAATTTTTTTTAAGCACATTTACACAAATTGAAAGAGAGACTTTGTTTTATAATGAATACTAGTCTATTGAAAAACTGAATACTACTACAGGTATGTTTTTATACTATGGGAAACGTTACTGAAAGTTTCAGAGACTGGTAAATTTGATTAGCACAGAAAAACAGAATGGATGGAGTTCAAACATACTGTACTTTTGTGTTCATTAACTATTCGTATGGATTTCACACATGTAATATTCTTTATTTTTCTCTTTTGTACGCTCACGCCACCGACCTGCATGTAAAGATGTTTCTTTTGAGCAGCAGCAGGAGAGGTGGAGGTCCAGTCTGGTCCAGGAGCAACCCAGACCTACCTCGATCAGCCTGGACAAAAACACAGAGACACAGCTGCCAGAGGCCACAACCGCATCTCAGCCCTTGGAAACACAAGCTGACACGGAGGACTGTGGACCACCAGCGCGCAAATCATCACGCAAAAGGAAGAACGTGAAGGCACAGGCATCATCCTCAGGCGGCAACAAACCGGCACACTCCCCGGACCCTGAGTCTTCAGAACCAACCCCTGTGTCCATGGAGGTTCCAACAGTGAAAAGGAGAAAAAGGGGGTGGATATGGGTAAAGATGCAGCGCATTCCCTGTGACATTTGCGGTGAATCTGTGTTTGATATGGAGATGGACAAGCACAAGGAAGAGGTTCATGTAGGGAGAAAATACTTTAAAATTAGGTGTCTCTATTGTGACGAAGGATTTAATTTCAAAACAAAATACCGTGACCATTTATTAGACTGCATTCTAAAACAATAGGCTTTGTCGTTAAGCAAGTAAGGCTACAGCTAGATCGTCCTACAAAATTGCAGTATACTGTAAATGCAGAATCACAACTCTACAATCATTATTTATACCCCAAATATTTTCGTTGTGTAAATGCATTTCACCATAAATAAAATGTGTTTAAAATCAACATGCTTGATTTGTTACTTCATAAAGGTACTTCATGTGACATGGTGGTGAGCATGAGACTGATGACTCAACAATATCGGATGAAGAAAAGATAACATTATACAGTATAACGTAATAAATTGGATAAATGGTAGGATCTATACAACATGGTATTTAGTTTAAAAAATGGTCAGAACAAACGCACACTCAATTCATCTTCCAGAGAAATGGGAAGTACTACAGTAACTATCCAGATTATTACGGTACTTAGTAAAGGGGGGGGGGGGGGGGGGGGGTAATGTGCTAGGTAAACTGAGAACATGTTATGACATTGAATAAAACAACCATAAGACATATATTGTAAGCCTAAAAAAGGCACGCATTAAAAAATAATAGAAAAAACACAAACAGAATGGTACCGTGGGTTAGGTAAAAAGTAATCAGGTCTGCCTCTGTCAGGTACAGGCAAACCTCACTCAACTAGTTTTTCTGAATGTGTTGTCAGTATTATGGGCAATCTTGCACCCACTGCACAGTGCACACAAAATGAGGGGAATTGAGCTACATTTGTTAATCATCTGTCCACTGTACCAATACATCAGAGACAGACTACAATCACCCACAGAGATTATGAAAACATGACTATTGGCAAAAAATAAAACCTCAATCTGATTGATCGCTGCTGTGATAGGATATAGAATGGAACACAACCATCCTAAAGACAAACCATTGTTTGTCGTGCATTCATGCACTGGGTGGTCTTGGTACACTGATTTATTGATTTAAGTGAATTGAAGTGTCTGCCTCCCTCCACTGTTCCGCTCTGAAGACAGGGGTCGCTGAACTGCATTAGCACTCTATAACATATGAAAAATTGCATCTGAGCCAGTCATGCATCTTTTATTTTGGAGTGCCAATTTTTCTAAGTACAATTTTATGGGCATTGGGCATGGATGCCATTGTATCAATACCACGTTTTCAGCTTAAAACAGCAACTACAAAATTTAATAACTAATAGGAACTTTTAACTAAAATATTAGCCTGCAAAAAAAAAACTGCAGCCATGTTGGCAATGCCCCCCTAAATGCCCTGACTGCCCTACGAAACATGATCGCATGTGCACAACCCACATTTATTTCAAATTAAAGCGCTATATATATATATATATATATATATATATATATATATATATATATATATATATATATATATATATATATATATATATATATATATATATATATATATATATATATATATCCTTATTAATATTATATTACATTTTACATTTGAAACACTACTACGGCTACCAACCAACTATAACTTGCACCACTAAATCAACACCATTTCATCATTCAAAACAGAAAACTCTCTGATTCCTTTAGCTTTATGCAATAACAACTAATGTTATTAATGATGCTTACTTGCCTAATATATGTCCCGTATAAGATATAAATCTTGTCAGTCAGAGAACTAAAGAATTTAAATGAAAATAGTATGGGAGTGTCTTTGTGACATTTTCGCCTGCTGCCCCAATTGGGAAATGTTACACCTGGGCCTTGCTTTCAGGTAGGGTGGCCACTGACTAGATGTTCTCCTTTGCACGAGACCCTCATTTCAAATACTTTTTAAGCGTTCCACATATTGAAAGCCCCTTCCCATGTTGTGACTGGCAGGCATCAGCGTCCATGTACCAGTTCAAATACTTCCCTAATGTCCACTCCAGGATGAAGTTCAACAAACTATGTGCAACCTTGATTCGGGTAATTCTTTTCGTACCTATGTCCCCAAAATGTGATAATACACTACCAACCGTCATTATGACATGCAAATCCCTTGGCTTCTTCATTCATTCATAGTCCCCTAGCTCTCTGGTACCCCTCGCTGCTTCTATGATTCCAAGAGTGTATCTCTTTCTGCGCTATGGACCAGAGCTAATAGTCCTAAAGTTGGCATTCTATTGTAACAACCGCTTTGACTGTTATAAAGCAATAATTCCCAGGATGCTGCTTATTAAGCCGAAGCTATGGAATTGTATGAGTCCTCATGTGCCTCTTCAAATGGTGATTTAAACTGAATCCTTGGTCACAAACTATACAAATAAAGGGTTTTTCTGCAGTATGAGTCCTCATGTGCCTCTTCAGAGTAACATCTAGATTGAAGCTTTTTCCACATACTGGGCAAGTAAAGGGTTTTTCCCCTGTATGAATCCTCATGTGACGTTTCATATCACCCTTTTGACCAAATAATTTGCCACAAACGGCACAAGTAAAGGGCTTTCTTGCTTTACATGTGCTCTGATCTGTAAAACCTATATTCCCTGAGTGAATCGTCATGGATTGAGTTTGTTTTGCTTTCAGGTCCTGGGACGGCCTGTTGCTGAAGGACAAAAATGCTTGTCCTTCTACATTTTGTGTCTTGTGTGATTTCAGTGTGTTGAAACCTGACTGAGCTTCCCTGGTATCCTCCCATTCATCACAGTTTTCAGTGTCAAGTCCCATTTTTGCTGTGTCAAAACACAGCGAAGATGGGACTTGGTCATCAATACTTGGTTGGCATTTTCCAAATTTCTCTACATATGCTTTTGTTTTCATGTGTTCGGTTGATGTGTTGATCGGAGGCTCTGTTTCTCTGTTTTCATCATCATCATCTTCATGTTTCACTGCTAGTAATGTCAGAATTGACGCAGCAGACGCCTCTGGTCTTTGTAGTAGCTCCTGCTGTTCCTCTTTAATCTGTGGAGGATCTGCTTCCTCCTGGACCAGACTAGGATTCTTCTCCTGTTCTTCAGGGGAAACCTCCTCTTTACACACAGAGGGGTGCAGGAGCTCTGACAAGAGATGAGAAAAGAGATGAAACAAACAAACAAACAAAAACAGCATATACAGGTACAGTATAGTCTATATTATACATATTAATTGATCCCATTTAATGTCAAATTGATTATGCACTGGGTTGACTGATTGTCAGCCTGTGAAAGAGTAGTAGTGTGTGTATTGCACATACACTCACACACTATATGGTGCTATTACTGACATATTTAGAAAGGTCTATACAAGTCGTAAAATCGTAAAATTACGCGTTAAACACATTAGATGCAACCCAGATAGCAAAATTCATTGATTCAATGTTGAATTTTGGTTAGATAACCAAAATTCAACGTTGAATCAATGAATTTTGCTATCTGGCAAGACCTTCATGTGATGAATTTGTGTCTCCATAGAAAATACAGCCAGACGTGACGCGTTTGCTGCGTCATTTGCATGAATATGGCACTGATAGCACCCCATCCCTATACCTCCATGTTGCAAAGCTGAATAAGCGTGGACGCATATCACGCACACGCATCTAATGCACAAGCGCGTCTCCGCATTGACGATTGATATCTCCATAGTCAATGCATCGGACAAATATGTACACAAGGACACACAGAGAAGCGGTCAGGCATGTGTCGAGCGATAGCACCTCATGCGCAAGCGTACAGGCACGCACACACACACACACACACACACACACACACACACACACACACACACACACACACAGAGATTCTCAACCTGTTTGATTTCAAATGTGACCTGCATTAGGATAGATGACCCCTATTTGCATGTCTATATACTGATGAATAGAGATGCGCAGTGACGTCACTGCCCCGGTTCCGGAAGTCTTTTCCCAATTCATTTTTCTCATAGACTTTTCGAAAATAATTTATATCAAGACGATTACGCCGCGGACAAAGCCAACTCGAGTCATGACGAATCATGATGACACACACAAACTTTTGGGACAATAAAATAATTTCTAAGATGAAAAACGAAACAAAAAGTCTTGTATCATGCCGTTTTCTACTTCTTCCTAATTATATATTATATGACGATATTGTGTTTGTTGTCATGATTTGTCACGACCTGAGTTGGCTTTGGCCGCGGCGTAATCGTCTTGATATAAATTATTTTCGAAAAGTCTATGAGAAAAATGAATGGGGAAAAGACTTCCGGAACCGGGGCGGTGACGTCACTGCGCATCTCTATAGCTATATACTGTATATCAGGGGTGCCCATGCCCAACCTTTTTTGACCCAAGATCTACTTTTCAGCAGCCAACCCCTCCGGGATCTACCAGTCCAATATCAAAATTTAAAACCACACACATCGTTGCCAGCCTGCAGTAACTTCACAACAACACAACACTACTTTCTTTTACCACTTTACTTTATGCCCATATAAGCATAAAGTACAACAGACTTGTCATAAGTAGGCCTACATTACAACATAAGTACAGCAGACTTGGTCAAACACTGCCATTGCAAATGCAATCATAATAAGAACAGTCCAGATACACACACACACACACACACACACACACACACACACACACACACGAAAATCGCTCTTTTTTCTTTTCCACCCCATTTTTTTTTCTTTCCCACCCCACATCTCCCGAGATCTACTTGTGATCAGACCGAGATCTACCGGTAGATCCCGATCTACTGGTTAGGCTCCCCTGCTGTATATACTGTGTGTAGGCTATATATATTTCCCCCTATACTTTGCTTCGACTTTGATGTTGCAGCTGTTTCCATGTAGACAGAAATTACTTGCTTCGTCCTGCAGACAACAGAACTGTGGCCCGGGGAAGGGGCTGCTAATGTGTGTGTGTGTGTGTGTGTGTGTGTGTGTGTGTGTGTGTGTGTGTGTGTGTGTGTGTGTGTGTGTGTGTGTGTGTGTGTGTGTGTGTGTGTGTGTGTCGCGTTCCTACCTGCTTCTTGCAATCTGATGCGTTGTTTTACTACCAGATCTTCGTAGTGGTCCTCGTACTCTGTTATAATTCTTTCAACCGCCTCAAATATCTCTTCAGCGGCTACAGTGAGTCGCTCGTTGACGAAGGACTTCAGTGTTTGTAGTAAAGACAATGACATGATTAGAAGAGTGAAGGGGGTTCAGATTGGTCCTGACCCACTTTCAAAGCTGCTGTTAGCTGCATGTGTCTGTGGCTCCACATCCAGGATTAGCAAAGAGATTCCACAGACCTGCGCAATGACGTCACCGCCCCTGTTCCAGATGTGGATTCCCCATTAATTTTCCTCATAGACTTTTCGAAAAATGGTTAATAAAAACACGATTGCGCCGCGGACAAAACCAACTCGGGTCGTGACAATATTATCATATAATATCCTATTAGCAAGAAGTAGAAAACGGCAGGATACAACACTTTTTGTTTCGTTTTTCATCTTAGAAATTATTTGATTGTCCCAAAAGATTGTGTGTGTCATCATTATTTGTCACGACCGGAGTTGACTTTGTCCGCGGCGTGAATGTCTTTATATGAATAATTTTTGAAAAGTCTATGAGAAAATGAATGGGGAATCCACTTCTGGAACATGGGCGGTGACGTCACTGCGCAGGTAGGCTAAACGAATTAACATCCGGGTCAAAACCAATTAAAAACGAAAAAGGAGTTGTCGCGAAGGCACCCATGGGGGAGTCCACATTGGTTCATGGGAGGAAACAGACATGCTCAGTACATTCCAAGGAGAATTGAAAAAGGAGTTGTCGCGAAGGCACCCACGGGGGAGTCCACATTGGTTCATGGGAGGAAACAGACATGCGCAGTACAGATCAGGAAGTCAAACCATCCAAGAGACCAATGGCATGCATGGTTTGCAAGCGTCAAACTTCCTGGAATGTACTGCGCATGTCTGTTTCCTCCCATGAACCAATGTGGACTCCCCCGTGGGTGCCTTCGCGACAACTCCTTTTTGAATTCTCCTTGGTACAGATCAGGAAGTCAAACCATCCAAGAGACCAATGGCATGCATGGTTTGCAAGCGTCAAACTTCCTGGAATGTACTGAGCATGTCTGTTTCCTCCCATGAACCAATGTGGACTCCCCCGTGGGTGCCTTAGCGACAACTCCTTTTTGAATTCTCCTCGGTCAAAACTATTAAAAACAAAAAAGGGGTCCTCTTCAAAGAGCTTGGAAACCATCGTCACCAGACGGTGGATACGAGTTTGTGATGAGGCAGCGCCGCCTGCCGCCCTGTTGGAGTGAAAGCAAAACCCTGCCCATCTGGGAGTTGATTCATATACACTAATGTACAGTAGATTCACAATGGAAGCTCCGAGGGGTTTAAAACCTGGCATAGGCTACTATAAGCCAGGACATCCATCTACATCCTAGAAAAATAATAATCAAATCAATATCTGAATGTAAACTTATTTACTTTGTGGTGACTATGACAAGGATTGTCATAGCAACATATAAGGGCTTGTAGAAAAGCTCTGGGTCTACTGAATCCAGCAATACCATTTTGTGTAACTGTAGCTTGCATACCTTTGGAGTTATGGCACTAGATGTAAATTGTGTCCCAGATGGGGGGTGTGAAACAGTCATGAAATCAACAGTATCAAACAGATTATTTAGATTGGTTGCTCTGGCAACAAACTAGTCTTCTCTGTTCAATATTTGTTGTCATTAAAGTGAATCTGCTTTTTGTTCACGTTTGCCCAACAGTGAAGTGAAGCTTTTAGTCATATGCTTCACACAATGTTGTCATCGTTCACACGACATCACAAGCGGTAAGATGGAATTAGTTTCTCAGTGGATTCGTCAGGACTCGCATCAGTGCAACAAGATTGCAATTTGCACCCGTCTAGTTTTATTTTGACTTCACTTATTGTTGGTTGATTGACTTGAGTAGACGTTCCAAAATGTATTAAATACATGCAGCTTCAAATAAATGCAGGCCTAGAGAAACACTATTTTTTAATACATACTGTATGGATGAGGGAAACTAAGCTCAATCTTCAATGCCAAGTCAACTTCTTTTTATGTACCGATATATACTTTTTTAATAAATCAAGTCTCATTTCTCTGTCCCTTTTTAAAGTGCTCCGAGTCAAGAGTTATGGATCAGTATAATTCATTTATTTGGTTGCAGTCAAGTTATTACAGTATTTGGTTGCATCTTGTCACCTATATGGTTTTCCTTATGAACCTTTGGAATGTGAAAAGATGAGAAGAACCTTGTCAAGTAGTACTAGTGACATATAGCTTTAAATTCCATATAGTGTAATACAGTACCTTGAGGCCTGTACCGTAGCCTGGCCAGACTGTTGAAGAACCAGATTGAAATAGTATCACTTAACAACATGGTTATTGTGCATCGAGCCTAACAATTGTGTACACACAGTTACTGTATTTTCTTAATTTTTGTTGTATCATGTACAAACTTTGGATCCACATATTTCTATCATATGTGATAAAGAAAAATATCCATCATTCCAAAAAGCCCAAAGCAAAAGATCATCAACACATACTAAATGGTGCTCAACACAAAGAGATGGTGATGCTGATGATGATGGAAGCCTTTCCTTCAAATTAAAGATATCATGTTGCTGAGCAAACTATATTCCTGTAAGAACAAGTTGCAAATATTGAGAGTGAGTGCATCTCTGCACCAGTCTCATAAAAATACTGAATAAAGGTTGCTAAAACATTATTTAACAAACAAATATATTGTTTATTATTAGAGATGCCCGATATTGACTTTTTTACCGATATCCGATATCCCGATATTATCCAACTTCTAATTCCCGATACTGATATCAACCGATATCAACCGATACCGATATATGCGGCCTCCAGTGGTGGAAAAATAACAATTTGCAGCTCTGAACAAAAAGTAATCTGAGTACATACATCCTATGTATGGCATAGGGGGAAAAACATGATTAATTAAAATCTATTTTTAAAATATATTATGTCACACTTACCATCATCCCCTACACCTACAGTTCACCTACAGGAGGACTGTATCTGACAGAATAAATGGGTTTTAGTAGAAAAATAAATAAAGAAAATGTGATCAATCCAAACTATGTTATCGGTGGGCAACTAACATAATCAGTGTGTTCTCGCACACTGTGTAACACCGGAAACCGCGGCAACCCATCTACCCAGCTGGAATCGTCGAGTGGGTGGTTCAAGGGGTTCCCTCTGGGGTCCTCCAACTCTGCAGACATGCAAATGAAAAGGAATTTCAAATTATAGTAATTAGTACTAATTAATGTTAATAACTTGGAAATGCAGGACATGGACATCTGGTCACCATAACACAATAACACACACACACGCACACACACACACACACACACACGCACGCACGCACAGAGAGAGAGAGAGAGAGAGAGAGAGAGAGAGAGAGAGAGAGAGAGAGAGAGAGAGAGAGAGAGAGAGAGAGAGAGAGAGAGAGAGAGAGAGAGAGAGAGAGAGAGAGAGAGTAGGGTGACCAGATCTAAATTGTTAATTTGAAGAAGTGTTGTATGTGTGGGATAAGTGGGAAAACTGCCAATGGAGTTACCGTAGCAAATTATGTTGACATCATATTCGAAAAAATAACTCAAGGAGTCAAACATAGCAGAATATAATATCTACAAGCTCAAAACACACCACAGTGTGACACATTTTGAGCTTGTACGTTGTAGATGAGCTATTTTTGATACGACAGTACATGCAATGTGGCCACACACACACACACACACACACACACACACACACACACACACACACACACACACACACACACACACACACACACAATAATAATAAGCTTGTTCTTTAAATATATATTATGTGTCAGGCCAGACTGCTTTAAGTTGATTTCTCTGCAAATATTTTTATTTTGCACAAAATATATTCACACTCAGGTTTTTGTGTTTGTTTACCTGTATGAATTCTCATGTGGCTCTGCAGTGTAACATTTTGATTGAAGCTCTTTTCACAAACTGGACAAGTAAAGGCTTTATCCCCTGTATGTATCCTCATGTGTCTTGTCAGATCGGCCATTTGACCAAAACCTTTGACACAAAATGTGCACATAAAGGGCTTTTCCCCTGTATGAGTCCTCATGTGCCTCTTCAGATGGTGATTTAGACTGAATCTTTGGTCACAAACTATACACATGAAGGGTTTTTCTGCAGTATGAGTCCTCATGTGCCTCTTCAGGGTAACATCTCGATTGAAGCTTTTTTCACATACTGGGCAAGTAAAGGGTTTTTCGCCCGTATGAATCCTTATGTGACGTTTAAGATCACCCATTTGGCCAAATACTTTGCCACAAAAAGCACAAGTACAGGGCTTTCTTGCTTTACATGACCTCTGATCTGTAAAACTATTCCCTGAGTGATCCATCGTCATGGATGGAGTTTGTTTCATTTTCAAGTCCTGGGACGACTTGTTGCTGAAAGACAAAATTGTTTGTCCCTCTACGTTTTGTGTCTTCTGTGATTTCAGTGAGTTGAAACCTGACTGAGCTTCCCTGGCATACTCCCATTCATCACAGTTTTCAGGGTCAGATTCAAAACACAACGAAGATGGGACTTGGTTATCAGTAGTTGGTTGGCATTTACCAAATTTCTCCACATCGGGTTGTGTTTTCATGTATTCTGGTGAGGTGTTGATAGGAGGCTCTGTCTCTCTGTTTTCATCATCATCACCGTCGTCATATTCATGTTTCACTGCTAGTAATGTCAGTATTGATGCAGCAGCCTCCTCTGGTCTTTGTAGTAGCTCCTGCTGTTCCTCTTTAATCTGTGGAGGATCTGCTTCCTCTTGGTCCAGACTCCTGTTCTCCTGTTCTTCCGGGGAAACCTCCTCTTTACACACAGAGGGGTGCAGGAGCTCTAGATAAGATGAAAAAATATATACAGTATATATTTAGTTCTCTAGGGGAGGGGGAGGCTGGCGACACACACTCACACACACACACACACACACACACACACACACACACACACACACACACACACACACACACACACACACACACACACACACAGGCTCTAAACCTGTTTAATTTCAACGACCCTCACTGTGACCTGCATTAGGATAGATGGCCCCTTTTAATTGCATGTCTACCGTAAGGGTCCCCCAAGTTATATTCTAAAATCAACGATAATTTAACATAATGTAGGCTTCAGATCACAGACTCATAAGGGTGCATTTGGTTGCTATAATTTAGCTGGAGACCCGATGGAACTCCCTCAAGGACCTTTGGGAGACCCGAACCCCATTTTGGGAACCACTGGCTTATCGCACCATGGGTCATACAGTATGAAATGTATAATGTATGCTCTCCTCTAGCTCTGGTCCAGAGACCTCTGTCTCTGGACCAGAGCTAGCTCTCCGGGGAGCTCTCCTCTATGTGGACAGAAATGTATGCATACAAGTATGCGTGCGTGCGTGCGTGTGTGCGTGGGTGCGTGCATGCGTGCGTGCGTGCGTGTGTGCGTGGTGTGGTGCGTTACCTGTTTCTTGTAATCTGACGCGTTGTTTTACTATCAGATCATCGTAGTGGTCCTCGTATTCTGTTATAATTCTTTCCACCGCCTCAAATATCTCTTCAGCGGCTACAGTGAGTCGCTCGTTGACGAAGGACTTCAGTGTTTGTAGTAAAGACAATGACATGATTAGAAAAGTGAATGGGGTTCAGAATAATGTCCTGGACCAATTTCAAAGCTGCTGTTAGCTGCCTGTGTTTGTGTGTTGGTGGTTCAGCATCCAGCATTAAATGAATTAACGTCCGGGTCAAAATACTAAATAGGCCTACAAAAAATAGCAAAAAAAAGTATCCTCTTCAAAGAGCTTGGAAACCCAAGCGAGGACACTCTATTCTGTCTTTGACATCACCAGCAGACGGCGCATATGAGTTGCGATGAGGCGGCGGCGCCTGCCGCCATGTTGGAGTGAAAGCAATTAAACAGTATAGGCTATAATGTGAGTTTACTCCAGCACCACGGACAGCGCCTATATTAGGCACATAGTGCCTAGGCTATAAGCCATTGGTTTTCAATCTTTTTCATACCAGGGCTCACTATTTATTCAGCATTTCAGCCACGGACCACCATTTTATGTTGACTCTCGGACCCAAAACTAAGGAATTTTAAGTTTTTGTCTACAATGTAGGAGAGATAACTGGCAACTTGTTGGTCAAAATATAAATTCTTCTACATTTTGTGTAGATTCTTGAAAATTTAAGTAATTCAGATGTTTAAATCTAATTTAACTCTTGAGAGCGTAAAATGAAACCAAATTGACCCGTGGGTACATTTGATAGTTATACCCAGGTTCCTGTCCAAATACTTCCCTAATGCCTAATGTAAATCACTCGACTCCTTCAAAACCCACTCCATCCATCCATCCAAACATCCATCCATCCACCCATCCATTCATTCATTCATTCATTCATTCATTCATTCATTCATTCATTCATTCATTCATTCATTCATACTGCCCTAGCTCTGGACCATAATACCACTCACTGCTTCTATGATTCCTAGCCCCGTTCGTGACACTCTCATCTCGCTGGCGATGCTGACTACAGCTACGAGGAGAGAGTCACGTGTAGCTCGGTTGCTGCTGTGGATGACCGGCTTGAATGTCTAGCGCTAGCAATTAGCTACATGCTAGCGCTTCCAAAACATGGTACTGCCGTCTTCTAAAATTAAATACGCGTTTTCTGTGTGCCGGCCCTCAAATGTTAAGGTCCGGCGTTGAGTTTTTTTTTGTTGCGACTCTATCGACACCATTCCCGTTTGCATTGATAACTGCTAAAGGGGTTTAATCCACCGTTTCTCGCCGGCTGCACCCGGCGGTCATCCAGAAAGGTAACCGAGCTACACGTGACTCTCTCCTCGTAGCTGTAGTCAGTATCGCCAGCGAGATGAGAGTGTCACGAACTGCTTCTATGATTCCAAGAGTGTATCTCTGTCTGCTCACAGAAGCAGACAGTAGCGCTATGGACCAGAGCTATAATGGTCCCCTAAAGTTCATTCTATTGTGAAGCTCTCTCTTCTTCTTATAGATGCGTGCTGTTAAGTCTGTTATAACATGAGAAATACCCCACTATAGGGATAGTGCAACTTTCACCAGGGCTTTTACGGTATGCAGTGTGCACCTGGAAAAGTACTCACATTTTATGGACTGTTAGATCAGTCAGTCACAATCACATTACATTATGCATTAATGACGGTGCTGTACTCTGTTTCTCCAGCAGGCAGTAGCAAAGAATCACACCAACAGAGATCAGTCTTTACTGCACTTTGACAAGCCAAGCGCGACCCGGAAGTTCATTATTAGTTATATTGTTGTTAGCAGCAGTCCATGAACGAGAGCGCTAACGTTGGTTAGCTTTGAATTAGTCCCATTTCTGAAGCCGGTTCTAATCATCATGGCTTTACTACAATCACTGAAGTCCTTCGTCAACGAGCGGCTATCTGCAGCCGCTGAAGAGATATTTGTGGTAGTTGAAAGGATTTTAACAGACTACGAGGATCAAATCGATTTACACAGAGCAGGTTGGTAGAAATATCACCACTACACAGTCTGACTTCAAAACTGTTCAAACTATTTTAAACATGCTTAACATCGACCCCACGCACTTTTTCCCACTCCGTTTTTCAGTGTCAAAAATGAATAGGAGTTCGTTCATTCTTTCCTCTCCACTATGCTGTCAGTGTGCTCTGCTATCTGCCCTGTTGTACAGTGCTTGGATTGTACTGTAATCAATCAATCAATCAATCAATTAACCAATCATGGGATTTGGAGTTAGAACAACATAGGGAATGATTTTTGTGACTGTACTGTACTGTACTGTACTGTACTTGGTATGGAGCGTGTCTTACAGAGTGTATAGGTCAGATCAACACATGGAATGTCAACAGTTCACGCTCCATATATGGAGATCTATGGGTGGCAGTGGGTGCATTTTCTTGGAGGGACGACACAGGGTGTGACACTGACTGGAAATGCAGGTTTTCATAGTAAACTGTGACCTACAGTTGCAAAAGACATTATGAACTATTTTCAATCTTTAAAAAATATAGTGTGTGTGTGTGTGTGTGTGTGTGTGTGTGTGTGTGTGTGTGTGTGTGTGTGTGTGTGTGTGTGTGTGTTAGAGAGAGAGAGAGGTGAGAATGAGAGGTGACCAGGGAATGGGACACAGATAGATAATGTAGTAGGATTTCGAGAAACATCCACACATTGTCACAAATGTAGCACTTACAATGTGGTACAGTCTGGACCAGCGCAAATGTCTCAAGTTGTTCCTCTGTTAGATGATGCCCACACAGGACTGTAAAACAATGAGCAAACAATGACTGAAAATAAAGAAATGCAATATAATAAATATTGGAATATATAACAGTTCATGAGCTACACTGTTATTGATCTGTGTTTCTAAAATGGTTTGCAGAGGTTCATTCGTTGCTGGGAGTGAAGGTTGACAACAAGTCCAAGAAGAAGGAGACAAGTTGGACCAAAGTCTCCAAAAGTAAAGATGAAGACTTTCCCTTAACTTCCAAACCGTACCAGGGGGACTACAATGCAGAGGCCATGGAAAGCACTGGGACAGGAGCAGTGGGGATGGAGGGCCGAGCAGCAGGGCATCATGTCACAGGTAAGGACTAGGGATGGGAACTGGAATCGGAGGAACCTGATCCAACGTTGAGGAACCGAGAATCTGTTCCATCACATTTGGAAATTAATCTGTTCTAAAAGGGGAAAGATGGATCTAGACGTTGAAGGGTTAAAGTGCAAATTAACTCCACAAGCTAAAGTTTAAAAACACAAAACATTGAATAGTTCTTATTCTTATTTTATCTTGTGTGTAGAGGTTTCATCTGAAGAGCAGGAGAGAAACCACAGTCTGGTCCAGGAGGAACTGGAAACTCCACATATTAAAGAGGAACAGCAGGATCTACTTCAAAGACCACAGGTAGCTACCGGATCAATGTTGACGTTAATATCAGTCAAACATGAAGATGACAATGAAAACAGACACACAGAGCCTCTAGCCAGCACCTCAACTGAACACATGAAAACGCAAGCTGGTTTAGAGGACTGTGAGACATCTCAAACAACTAGTGATGACCCGCTTGTCTCTTCACGCTGTTTCGAATCTGACATTGAATACAGTGACGAGTGCGAGGACCTCAGGGAAGATCAGTCAGCTTTAAACACTCTGAAAACCCAGGAGACGCAAAATTTGGAAAGCCAACAGTTGTCTTTGAGCAGCAATCTGTGGACAGGTGAAAGGCCCTTTATTTGTACAGTTTGTGGCAAAGGATTCGGACACAAAGGTAATCTGAAATCTCATATGAGGATTCATACTGGCGAAAAGCCCTTTACTTGTACAGTTTGTGACAAAAGCTTTTGTCACATGGGCGATCTGAAAAGACACGCCAGGAGTCATACAGGAGAAAAGCCCTTTACTTGTATATTTTGTAACAAAGGCTTTAGTCACTCAGGAGACCTGAAAAAACACATGATGATTCATACAGGGGAAAAGCCATTTACTTGTACAATTTGTCAAAGAAGCTTCAGTCGGAATTATCATCTCAAGACACACATGAGGGGTCATACAGGTGAAAAGAAACAATAAACTTTTTTTTTTCTTCCAATCACTTTCCGATCAAAGGATTCCCTGAGGAATCATGAGGAGTCATACAGGAGGTGGGGGGGAATGTACTGTACAAATGTATTGGTCAGAATACAAATAAAAATGATTTGGGAATACAGTATGTTGGACTAACAGGTATTGACATATTATTGATGATGTGGAGTAAATAGCCAAACTTTAACAAGTATTTATGTGATTGGAACTATGGATTTGTTTCCACAGTAGTACACATTATAATATTGGCAGAGGATATAAAAAATGCAAGTAGGCGTATCATCTCAAGTCATGAATAAGTGAGGACCAGTAAGTCTCTTTTGAGGTTTAGTGAGAGAGCAATGTCAAATATTGGGCAATAATGAATTTATAACAAAACTGTATTCACAAAGTTGATAAGATAACTATAATTTCAATGCTATCCCTCTCAGTTATAAGGACATTTTCTGTATTGTGTATTTGTGCAAAAAATAACACATGCATGCCATAATGTTTTTCAGATAAGTCCAATTTCAATTCAAATACTTTAGCAAACAAGTAAAAACTTCCAGGCAAAAGGATTAACATTGTTGTCAATGTCAATGTCAATCCCTATTCTTACCGTTAGTCAAATAAAGATTGTCTATGTGATAACAAATAACATTTCTGTTAAAACTTGCGATTGAAGGAATACACGCTGATACAGCCCTGGACTTAATCACTTTTATGAAGTCAGGTCTTACATTTAATAACTAAAATATACATTTTTTATTTAATATTTTTTAACAGAGCCAATTAAATCCAGGCCAGGTTGCCTACTCATGGGCTGCAAATATAATTGGAAGTCATAGCCAATCGGAATAGAACCTGAAACATCTGACTGAACCTAATTTCATAGTACCAATGTGCTTGAGTTTTGGACACTATCCATTTAAATATTGACAATTTCGTCACAACAATTTTAAACTTGCCAATTTGGAAACTTGTGAAATGAGACATTATGCCAAATGAGTACTTTTTACATTTATTCAATACTTATTAATTACATTTTGATGCCAATACTTTTGTACACCAGACCTTTATTTGTTACAATATTTTTTTACATTGTAGCATGGTATTTATGCCTTTACTGTGGTACTAAAGTATACAGAAATGAGTAGCGGTCCTTGCCTGCAGTAGCGGTACTACTGCAGACAAAGCAATGCAAGCTAAAGAAAGCCGCCACCAACCTGTATCCTTGATATAAGTGATCTATTAAGATGCTTAATAGTTCTTATCTTAAATTAAAATTATTTATTGACAGTTAACAAATAAGGAGTCTCAGACCATTGAGGCCAAAGGGTGAAGCGTCCTGTAGCGAACACCATGAGAATAATTTGAAAAGATTTGGAGCACACAGGCTTATATTGAGAGTGCGTCCGAACTTTTCTGGACATCCGTCCAGCAGTGCTGGAGATTAGCTGCTCACGGAACAACAGGAGCAAAATATGCCGTCCAGCCTGGTGGAGACAATCATAACCTATCATCTCTTGATGATAAATTGTGTAATTTAAAACTGTTATTATTTGCTATGTGTTGTGGAAATTCTTATTTTGTCTGTACTTTATTTTTTTGCCTTGCATTCATTTAACCATCATGTATTTCATGGGTATGTGTTTGCTAAAAAAAAAAGTTGAAGAGTTGAGCTGGTGTTTGTATGTACCGGTATGTGCGGTAGCCACATTAAACAGACTATTCCCATCAAGAGCAGTTGCACTGTGCGTGCTTCCTTTCCGTCACTCATTACAGCGACAGACAAAAAAAAGACTGTTGCCTGTTTTACTGTATGCATAACACGATTCCCTCTGGTGTGATATTGCTTAAGCCCCACAGAACACTGGTTCTCAACCTTTTCAGGACACATTTCCCCAGAATCATATTTGAACTGAGATCCCCCAGAGCACACCCTGGCCAGCACTTGGAATTGAGTCATTAGCGACATTTATTCACAAATTTTTCCCCAAATTGTGGGCAATTCTTATAGTATAGTTACCATACTCTATTTTTGTATTGTATACTTAAGTTAAAATACTTAATAGATTGTTACTTCACTGTTATCTGGACTATAGCTACATATACTAATGAACTTCTCTGGTGAGGTAGTTGCTATGATTTTTGTTACATAATCATTGTATTTTGATTTGACCTTAGTAATACTTTACAATTACAATACAATAGAATTACAATACAATTTAGAATATTTGAGTAGTTCACCTAAAAAAATACACATTTTCTGCCAATCACACACCACATGAAGTTTTGAAATCGGTGAGATTCAAAATAAAAAGATCCTCAACGAATTCATGTGTGATATATTAATTTGTAATGATTAAAAAAAGAAGAAAATAAGTACCGGTATACAGTACATATATTTTTGGGGCTGGACTTTTTCTCATTTAGCACTTTCAAACATGATTAGGTGTTAATGCACATGTGCATTTCTAACTCTAAATACTACATTTGAAAGGGGAAAAAATTAAAACATGATCAATGACAGAACATCAAGGTGTTTTATGTATTTATTTTGACGTTATGTTTGCGTAGCACAATGGGACTCGAACCGCCTCCAGTATGGTACATCAGTCACAACAACATGCTCGTCCTCCTCTTCATGTACCCGTCTGTGTGGCTTCTCCTACACCTTCTTCGCGCAAAGGTCTGTGTGAGGGAAGAGAGGAGACAGCATGGCTCACAGTTTAGTCATTTCTTAATCAAGAGCAATTTACAGTAAGCAAGCTATTTCTTGAAAGCCAACACAAAAATCCAAAATAACACCGATGCTTTAGGGTTAATATTGAATATTGGCATATTAATAAGCTTGTGACATGCTTTGCAAATTGTTGCAATGAAATGATATGTTAAAATAGTAATAATACCTACCAGAGTCGTCATATGCATAGCTACGATCCAGTATGAACTTCAGACATTCTGCTTGTTTCCTCATGTATGCTTTTGCACCAATCAACTTCGTAGGGTCAGGCTCGATATGTTTACCTTCCTTTCCTAAAACACACACACACACACACACACACACACACACACACACACACACACACACACACACACACACACACACACACACACACTCTTTGTGTTGCGAAGAACTAGGCAGTCATTGATCATGGCAACGCTCACATTGTACTCTGTAATAACTATAGTATCCACTGACTGAATGTCCAATGTATTTGCCAATAAAGTATGTGTGTATAATGTCTGGCTATCGTTCAGATATAGCACACTGTACAATACAAACTAATAGAACATGTGAGTGTGTTTCCAGTGCACATACTGTATCCAAACACACTGTATCTATCTTACACTCTGTGTATCTATCTTACACATTACACATTAACTGTTATTGTATACACCTCAACCTCAAACTGTTTAATGTCAAAGACCCTTGAATATGACTGAATATGACTGCGTTCTGTTCACTGACCCTCCCCATCTGAAAATATTTTGTGATAGGGATTGGAATTGTCAACGGCAACAACGACAACAATACCATGGAGCTGATTCATTGTGAACCTCAGGAGACTAGAGAGAGCACATGAGGAAAAAGGCTCAGGAGCGATCCAGGCTTCCAGCAAATACACTCAGGACGTTCAGAGTAGGCCCCTGCATCCTCAGGTACCTCAAGACCACCAAGAAAGCCCTCAAGTGTGTAAGTGTGTGTGTGTGTGTGTGTGTGTGTGTGTGTGTGTGTGTGTGTGTGTGTGTGTGTGTGTGTGTGTGTGTGTGTGTGTGTGTGTGTGTGTGTGTGTGTGTGTGTGTGTGTGTGTGTGTGCGTGCGTGCGTGCGTGCGTGCGTGCGTGCGTGCGTGTGTGCGTGTGTGCGTGTGTGTGTACTGACTGTAGAAGAAGAGAACGCTCGCCTCCTGTCCAAAGAAGGTTGCTCTGTAGAGTTTGATCAGGCAGTCATTAGGACAGGTCTGGTAGAACACAGTGTCAGCTGTGGCAGCATGCTTAGTCTGTACACCATCCTGTTCCCTCGCTACACACACATACATATGCATGTGCACACACAGTTAAACACAAGTTCATGGACACCGTCGTACAGAAGACACTCGACTTATTAAAAATGACAATAATAGCCATTTCAGTGAGAGAGATGCATATCCATTAAATACATTCATTGAGCAATTTATGTCTCCGTCAGGTAGAAACCTCATATTTGAAATTGGAAAAATAAAATAAAACGACACATAAAACATCCAAATTTATACATCACTAACATCAGTAAGTACATTACTTGATTACATGCATTTTTTTTTCAACCACTGATCTCATTATCCATCCTATCTCATATTTTGTATTAATGTCTTATATGATGTGGAACTCACTGAATTCATCGATGTGCAGAGTGAGTGCTGTGCCACTGCCGTCTCTGTCTACCACTGCGTCGTCACTGATGCGAGACACACATGCGCCAGTTCTACATAACAAATGCATCACACACACACACACACACACACACACACACACACACACACATACACACACGCACACACACTATCTTTTTAGTTTAGGCTAATCCTGAAAATATTTTTGAAAAAGATCTGATGAAAATCATCTCATGAGATGTGTGCATAAGGGAAAATGCCTAGGAAACAAAAATAAAGGGATATCCAATCACAAACCATGAAAATAGATGTGTAGGCCCACAAGCGGGGCCCGCAGTGGTACTTACAGGTCTTTGTTGGTTTCAACGGAGTGCACAGTGTTGTCTGGGTTACGGGACAGCTCCAGGCGAGAGTTGGAGATGTTACCGACCATCCCCACACCTGCCTCGAAGTCTGCATATGCTGCAACCAGCACCCAGTCACCGAAGATCTGAGGGATATCACATTCATTACATCAGCGGTTCTCAAGCACAGGGGCGGATGTAATATTTCCCACTTGGAGGGGGGCAGGAGAAAATGGTATGGGGGGCAACTTCATCGCCTGTGTCGCTTCGCGCCATGGGCGATGAAGCCGCACCAATACCATTTTCAGTTACAGGACTTCAATCCTGTTTTCAATGATAAAATGCTGTTGGTTTAGTGGTGTCACAACTGTAGTTACGGTAGTTAGTAGCAGTAGTAGTGTTTCAAATCATTTTAATTATAAGCACTTTAATTTGAAATATCTTGGGTTGTTTTGCATGCCACTGTGTTTGGTGGGGCACTGTGTTTGGCACTATTAAGTCCCCTAATAGTTGGCTTTCTGTTGTCTCTTTTCCTGCTATAGATGTGTTTTTAAAATAATCTGAGAAGTATTCCCCCCATGGTACCACTATATTTCCACAGTAACCTTGGTTCCACAGTAACCTTTGATACATTGCATGTATCAAAAATAACTGAGCTACAATCTCAACCAACTGGTCCTACAATGCTTTTGACAGTTTGGATCTGATCACACTATACTGTAAATGAGGAACCCCAAATAATAACAAATATTGCTATAGTAATATATGTAGTTACAGTATATACATAAAACATATGAGACTAACCTTGTCTATGTCAGCGGCCGGCAGTGTGGGAGCACATTCTGGGATGTTTTGTGCCCTGCAGCATAGAGCCAGAGCAACAACAACCAGGGCAGTCAGTCTGTACGGAGCAGAAGCCATCGTCCAAGCTGGATCAGTAGATGATGAGTCAACCTGTCTTTGGGGATCTTTATATGCCCACTGCTTGTCGTATAGATGGCTCCAAAGTTCGACGTGTGTGTGGGGGGGGTGGGGGGGTGGGGGGTTGCACGTATGTGTGCATGTTCACTATGTACTGTACACTTGTTTCTGGTCTCAAAGTTATGCACTATACACTGTCCAGAATTTGCGTAATTGCATCATTTCACAATAGCCTATACTCACTCTGCCACTATGTTTGTGTGCACATGTACAGGTATGTCTTACTACATGGATTTTACATGATCTTATTCCCATATGTTATTTGAAAAAAGTGGTTGAGGTGTTATTTTGTGAAAACACTCATTTATGGCTGTTTCCCCTAACCCAAAATAAGCTTATAATGGGGCTAAGGAGTGTTCAAGTACACCTATATACATCGCTCCAAAATGCAATTTTTTGCTATATATTGTCTCTCCACCATGTCAGTAGTGAGTTAACACTACTGACTTTCACTTTTGGTTCAGCAGTGATCCAGTTGTCTCAAAAGGTCGGGGCATGGCACATGGTTTATGGCTGAACCACTGCTGAAACGAAAGTGGAAGTGAAAGTGTGGACATGGTGGAGACACAGTATATAGCAAAAAATTGCATTTTGGAGTGATGTATATAGGTGAACTTGAACAACACCCCTTTAGCCCCATTATAAGCTTATTTTGGGGTAGGGGAAACAGCCATAAAGCTGTGTTTTCACAAAATAACACCTGGACCACCTTTTTCAAAAGAATTAACTGCAAATGAAGATACAAAAAAACGTATGGAATTCTCCTTTACATCTCACTGTCTGTAAAGCCATACATACTGTACATACATCATACATCATCACATTCTTTGCTCAGGCAATCGAGTCATCACAAATGGTCTATTCCACATTGGGTTTACTTAGACCCCAGTCCTACATCAGCCTGAACCTGCTCAGTTATGTTTGCTTGGCGTAGGTCGACTGGAAATTGTAGCCTAAGGGGTGGTTGTGACGTGGCCAAAAAATGCAGAAAAGTGGATCAAACCAATCAGACGAGGATTATCCAACGGACACGTTGGGCCCAGGCCCAGGGCCCCTGAACTAGGGGGGGCCCATGAGGTTGAGAGTCTGTGTGATCGTTAAGAGGCTCAAGCTCAGGGCCCGCAAGGTCCTTTTAACTGTTATTTACTAGGGGCTTATTCATTTCGTATCAATAAAATAGCCCCCAAAGTCCGTAACCATCATGATATGCTACATAACTGCAAGTGCTTGCATTTATTTGCCTTAAGTTATTTTGGCTGTTTATTATTTTCAACGAATCCCTCTCTGTAAATCCTGCTGAAATGACACGAATATCGCACGCCTATACATTATGTCATAATTAATATGCGTGTGTGAAGAGACTATGCGCCAGGGCGGGAACAAAAATCCTCCGGTGTAGGGGGGGGGGGGGGGGTGGCGGCCCAGGGGCACATAATTTCTAGATCTGTCTATTAAGACAATCATAACAATCGAGTCATCTAAAGGTCAAGGGTTGACTCACTTCAAGACTTGTTTTGCACAGGACGAAAATTAAAGCCTGGCTACAGAGGCTAAGTGAATATTGAAGATTAAAGAGAGAACGGGACTCGAACACACGACATGCTGTCATAAATGGCATGCGCCCGGAACACTTGGCCAGCAAGCACCACCAAATGCATATCATTTGGGTAAAACATGAAAATGTTTGAGGACATTTGTAGAATTGCCACCACATCAAAAATGATGGCATGACTCCAGCGACAGATGTTCTGATACAAATTGTGCTGTATCCCTAACCAAACTTCATGTGCAGTAAGGTAGATAAGGTAAAGCCCTTTTGGATCTTTGGCACAAGTGCAGCTAATCAATACTTGTTTACATAAAGTAATGTCTGCCATGCATGCCTGCATGCATGCGCATGCATGCGCACGCACGCGCACGCACGCGCGCGCGCACACACACACACACACACACACACACACACACAGTTGTATTTACTATATATGCTGCAAGCAGGCTGCTATAAACCACCTCATAGCACTCATATCAGGAATACCTGTTTTGTTATCTCTATTCTATTCTCCATTCTTTCCATGAAAACTATGTAATGGAGATTGTACAAACAATCATTTCACCCACTGTTTCACAGATTTAAACCTGTGATGTGGCAATAATGTTCGGCTTACAAAAATAATACATTTCCACAACACTAACCTTTACCCTCTCTGAACAGGTGTGTCTGTGAATTGATGAATCAGCAGTTGATGATAAGTGGCAAATGTCTCCCTCTGGTGACACGATTTCAATCTTGGGAGGGGAACCAGGTGGGCAACCCAAAGATCCAGAGACCAAGTGTATCCAGTAGTTCAGTTACATGCTAAACCCCTTATGCCATATCCCTTATTTCATTTTCACTATTTTGAAAAACTTTTTTGGACTATTTCAACATGTCAATCTATTAACACGTTGTGAGCTAGTAGACTGGCCATTTGAACTACTGAGAAATGTTTTTTTTTTATAGTTTAAAAAGGCAAAGAAGTTAAGGGATAAGGGGTATAGCGGTAACGAAAATCTCCAGAGACCAAGTGTATCCAGTAGTTCACTGAGAAGGTAGTGGTCAACACAATGAGAAACATTAGTCTTACTTGAATCAAAGAATATATTACAATAGCCTATTACTTTCCGAAGTCCCCTCCCTCCCACCCACAAAGGAATAGAGATTTACTGGTACAACACAATCTGTTTAGTGACAACTTGTGACAACTGTGATAACTTGTAGTGTACTGTATATCATGTGTGCAGAATGCTGTGGTGGATTAGGATATACAAACTACTGCACATCTGCTCTGTTTACACATGCAACAACAAGCTTACGTAATGAGGCAAGTTTTGGCAGAGTTACATTACTTATTACACATTTTGGCAGAGTAATATCTTTACTTTAGTTTTGCTGGAAAAGGTAATCCCTAGTCAAAAAATCCTACAGGATTCCAATAGAAAAGTCAGAAGAGAAGACTTACACCATACCTGCTACACCACAGCGATTGAGAATTGCACTCACTGGGTGCAATTCTCAATCGCTGTGGTGTAGCAGGTATGGTGTAAGTCTTCTCATTGGCTGCATGGCAGCAAATCAGGTCTGGGGCCTTGGGTTAGGCCGAAAGCCTATACCACCAGCCCTGGGCCTGAGTTTACCAAATAATTACCCAGAATAATTAAAACCTGCAAGTCAAAAGGTCCAGAAATCACCTGACCCCCCAATTAAAAATGTTACTGTACTCCCCTGGTGTTCATCATGAGTTGAAGCTCTTGATGACTGGTTTTAATTATTATGGATAGTTATTTGGTAGGCCCAGGCCTAGGCCTGGTGGTATAGGCTTTCGGGCCTACCTCAAGGCCCAAGACCTGATTTGCTGCCTTGCAGCCAATGAGCACGGCCCCAAACCTGATTTGCTGCCATGCAGCCAATGAGAGGACTTACACCATACCTGCTACACCACAGCGATTGAGAATTGCACTCAATGACTGTTGGTAGGGTTCCACAAAATAATTTAGTCCCTTATTTGAGTTGGATCTCGGTTGCACATGGTTTGTTGAACTCCCTCTAGTGTTGTAGGAGTGGACTTGGTTGATAATCTTAAGGACTTACTTGGCCAGGTACGGGCATTTTTTCCAGGTAGGCTTGTAACGAATCTTGTGAACCAGACCACTCTGTCAACCCTAAGTCTGTCAAAGTGGGCAGGGGTGAGGTAGGTCAGGGGAGTGAGACCAACATCCTGGCTATTGTCTGATGTATGATGATAACAAATGCCTTCACAACAATGTGCGTTTGTATTAGAAATGTACTGTATATAATTAGATTATTTTTAGACACTCCATAATGTCATAAGATGCCAGATTTCATCTTTAGCCATTGTCATTCTATTTTCATCCAGCAGAGGGTAGCACAACATCATAAATACATGCTCTAATTCAGGGGCGCCCCATACGGAGATGGTGATCTAACAGTAGATCACACAGGCTCTGCAGGTAGATCACACGACAGTCCCCTAATATATAACGTTCAACTCAAACCCCATTTTTCATTTTAAGGGCAGCATTAGTCTTAAACACTGAATAACAGTAAGTCACACCATCACCACTATTTCAAAGCTCCCACTTTCTATTTCTATTTTCAGTAATATGATAATCACATTTTTGATGTGTAGATCTTGTTGAGCCAGTCATTTTAAAAAGTAGCTCTCAAGACAAAAACAAAATTGGGCCCCCTGCTCTAATTAGTCTATGGCTCTCAGCTACTTAAAAAATGCTGTCCTAAGTACAAAAAAAATCTCCAAAACTTATAGGCATTCCATGGTAAATGGATTAGGTTAACTGATCTAACAACTGAATTTATGAGTGCAGGAGCAATGGCTGGGCATTGGACGATACTTTACATACCTAAGTTTAGTTGCATGATAACTGACCAATTCCAATGTGTGATCTGGATCTAGAGATGTGAATCAGTGTTTGGTGGGTGGTAGTGATGAACATTTGAAGGTCACTGGGCCAGTTCGCCAGTTGATTTGTTCTGTACCGTGGCACCTCTCACCCAAAGTGACCGGTCCAGAACCACAAATAGAAAAGCAGATGTAGACATGTCTAACGTCAACATGACTCGCAGCTGGCCAGAGGGGAGGCCCAGCCTCCAGGGACCAAAACTACACCCACACAAACCCATAGGCTATACACACAAAGGATTCAAAGACCTCCTGTAGGATTTTGTATCGTTTGAAAATGTTATCATACATTGGCAAGGCTTTAAGTTTCCTGCCATGCTATAATTATGCAATCATAACCATGATTAAACTGATGCATTGACAGTTTTCAGAGTCATGGCAAAATATCTGCAAGAAACCACATTAGACACTTGTAGTCGCTGGTTATATAGTATGTGACACAGCAAACAACTACTGTGGCCAGATGAAATTTCCTGTGAACTAGCAGGACTATAGTAAATAATATTAAAGAAATCGCTGTAAAAAATTGTAAGAAAAAAATCCCCCACCCCCTGTCAAAAGTGGCAAAAATCATTAAAAATGACTTGGCACATATATGGGAGAGATCCATCTTGAGTGACATGACTGGAGATACTGTGTTTTACATAAAACAGTGTCAGTGAAGAATACAGGTCAAAGGTTCGTCCTTGCCATCTAAGGAATGTGGCATGCAGCGGTTTCATGCAGATCAGTGCTTAGGTGGGTAAAAATGTGAAAAGCTGCCTCATGGTGGCGCTACAAGCTGACAATTTTGGGCAGAGGTTCATCTTTGGCATCCAGGGAGTGTGTCTATTATTGGCAGATGAAAGTTTTGCAAATGAAGATCGGAAAATATCGTTATTGGGAAAAATATTATTAAAAAATACTGGTATGACTTTTCTTTGTTTTCTTTTTAAATTGTGAAAAAATGGTGGACCTTCATCCTGTTATGATCGAGGCCTTGGTGCACAGGCTGTTGGTCTGTTGGGGGTCGGGGTCTAAATCACCAAATGCTCCTTTAATTGTATGTTTTTTTCTATCACAAAAGCCTGTAAATATAGTTGAACAGTTGGACAATATAAGGATATTGGATATTGGTAAAAGTCAATTTCGGACATCTCTAGTAATGAGTGTTCAATAGCATTGATTCATGAAGAAAAAACGTACCAGTGATTGTTTCCGTTTAACAAAATTCATGCTCACATGCTGGAGTTTTGGCCTATAATGCTTGCATGATCTGTCATTTGATTACTCTCCCTATATGTCTCTTATAGTCTTCACGGCTGCATGTGGAACAACTTGGCTGCAGCTGGAGTTAATAATATTTTGATAAACGCTGGTTTCAGAGACCCACCTACAGTATGAGTCCCACATCTGAGAGATGCACAGACATGAGAGGTTCCACACCACACACTTTACCTCAAGATAGCACAGAATGTTTCTTGAGTGTTGTTACCTTGTGTCTATTATATAGCAGTATTTGATATTGTCCATATCTTCCACCTTCGACAGCTCATGCAGAGCCCCTTGGACTCCCTGGGCGCGCGCGTGTGTGTGTGTGTGTGTGTGTTTGTGTGTGTGTGTGTGTGTGTGTGTGTGTGTGTGTGTGTGTGTGTGTGTGTGTGTGTGTGTGTGTGTGTGTGTGTGTGTGTGTGTCTGTGTTTATATTGTTCTTCTGTAAATAAAGTCATAGTTTTGATTATTTCCAAATACTGCCCCTGTGAAGATTTTTGTTTTCTTCACATTTCAGGCAGCCATGGGTGGAAAGTACATACACAGAGTGTTTAGCCTCACTGTTGTGTTTTTGATCTTTTTTTTGTTTGTCTAGCTAACCTTTTATTTGTTCATCTCGTCTCATTAATTGCAATTAATTATGCATGAATTCACCATGAATGGCTCTGGAGAAGCCACTATTATTCTATCATACAGTAGGCCTCGTTCCACTTAATAAAGTGTGGCCTAGATTCTCAATTGCTCAATCACATCCGTTTTCCAGCTGTCAAAACTTGTTCTTAGAAAGCTGGAAGTATGATACAGCTTTCAAGAACATGTTGAAACAATATTTATTGTTTTATAGATGTGTTTGATTTGTTCTCAACCGTCCATGAGAACAGGCTTGTGGACATGGCAATGGTGGGTGTGCGTGCAAGCGTGGCTGCGTGAGTGCGTGTGTGTGTGTGTGTGTGTGTGTGTGTGTGTGTGTGTGTGTGTGTGTGTGTGTGTGTGTGTGTGTGTGTGTGTGTGTGTGTGTGTGTGTGTGTGTGTGTGTGTGTGTGTGTGTGTGTGTGTGTGTGTGCGTTTGTTATAGGAAGGCATCAATATGGCAGATGACCCACGAAGGGGGCTTCCCGTCACAGCACAGAGCAGGGGTCGACCTTTAATGTCAAAAGAGCCAATTTGGACCCTACCCTATCTGGAGCTTCAAATCTATTTGTCTTTTACTGTATAATGTAGGATATTTTTTAAAATCTTTCCACTAGTTGAGAAACGGTGAAGTGAAGTGAAACCTGGTGATCTACTGTATGATTACGGTGGTACATGTTGTAATTTACTGACATGTTTGATTCCAAGAAATTAAACAGAGAAAGGGGAAGGGCACCAGATGCAGTGTATGTGCAGTGATGTATCATGCATGCAAATGGGATGAATGGCAAGTGTTACAAAAGCACTAATCTAACCCATATCCCCACCCAACACAAGTTAAACAACATTGGTCCTCATGTTGATTCGAAGTCAGGGTGGTGGTCCCTTGTTCTCAATCGGTACACATTTTTACATTATTGAAACCTATTGTTTGGCCTACTACACCAACAATAAATTAAAAGACATCGACAATAAACATACCGGTAGCTTAATCTCCATATTTTGCAAAGCTGGGAGTCACTAAGGAGGAGTCTAGGAGCCACATGTGGCTCCAGAGCCGCCTGTTGCAGACCCCTGGCATAGAGTAAAGAAACAAAGCTGAGAAAACATGCTTCTTAACCGGAGCTGGATCCCAGAGAAACATGGAGAGCAGCAGGGAGCAAAAGGTCTGCAGATCTGCAGCCTTCGGGGCTTTGAAGAGGCGCTGTTGATAGAAAAGGAATCAAGGCCAGGAAGGATGCTCCAAAACTCACATGCTGGCATCTTAATCTAGGCCGGTGGTGCCCAAACCGGTGTGCTGGGACACAGTCCAGGTGTGCCCTACGATTCTGTGATTATTATTGCAGTATATTGCATACAGGTTATACTTTTAACTTTTTAGGACTTAAATAGCACTGATTTGCCATCTTTTTGGTATTTATTAGTTCTAAAAATGCAAGACAGTATGCTTGCCAACCGTGTTGGGATTGGAAGCGCTGCTCAGAGCACTTTAGGACCTTTCCAGCCCTATAGACAGCTGCTCTCCTGGCTGTATAATGGATGCTAGGGTTTGTAGCATTCCCCACATAATCTCTATACATTACCACCTACACGCACAAGCACACATGTGGTCATGCATAGATGGACAGAGCAGGGCCATAACATTGCCATGCTTAGGGTATGACTCCTGGTGTTTAGCCACAAAACAACATTTAACATTTACATTAGCCCGTTATGTAAATAAAAGTAACTTTATCGTCATGCATTATGCATGTGTTCTTCGCAGCAACATCTGTGTTATTTTCATGACATTGACGTTCAGTTAGAGGGGGGGCGCCGAGAAGGAGATTTCTGTGTTTCAGCCATTCCAAACACACAGGGAAAGCAGTGCTGACAGAATAAGTATGTGCATGGACTATGTGGGTCCCACAGAGGTTTGACTCGATGAAGATTAAATGTTAACAACAAAAGCAGCCAACACAGATTCCCTGCACATGTGGCGTGTATCAGAGTGGACACCGGAATGTGTCTCTACGGGTTTTGCATCTCAATCAGTGTATAGTGTTTGTCCATTCATGAGCGTTCATGTGTGTAGAACTTGTTTTGTGTGTCTGTATTTGTGTGCATGTGAAAAATGTATAGGATTCTCAATGTCTGTCTTTGTTACGAAGTGTCTCTTTGTTTTGTGTCAAAGTGGAGGCTTGTCAGACATACAGAGAAGAGAGAACATGCTGTATGTGGGAGTCTGCTGCAGATCTCAGATCTCTCTGTGTGCAGTGCTGTAGGCCTACATATATGTTCCTCCAATGTAAAGCTGGGCAAATGTCTGTCGCTATGTGAGGAAGGGGGGGGGGTCTGGGTTTGGGGTGAGGATGTCTGTTAGATATTAGATATATAGACTAAGGTTTCATTCTAAATATACATTGATTCCAGATATAGACATTTGAGAAGTCTGACTTTCATAGCATCTCCCCCCTGCACTCTGAAATTGCCTCGATCGTCATACAGTATGTCAGGCATTGACACCCGCCTGCAGTCTGCAGGACTCCTCTCATAATGGGCTCATGGCTGTTTGGAAATGGAAAAGAACTCTATGTTATATGTCAACGGTTTGTGTATTTGCTATGTACCATATATTCCTATAATGTGTCTGTGTTGATGTGCATTTTCACAGTTTGTTCAATACTAAAAACATACCATAAAGGTAAACAGATGATACTATCATGTATTCTGCAATGAATGAATAGTTCCAATAATGGAATGGCTGAAGAATTATGTTGTATGAATGCAGTTATATGTGAACATTAATATTTTACCAATTTAATTTCATTATATGTTTCCTGCATGTATTTCTAGAATACTTGCACTTGCCATGTGAAGTTTATCTCACAAAATAGGCAACTCAACAATATTTTTCCCAGACTGTACTGCAACTGTACAAAAAGCCAAATGGACCTCCTTGTGTCTGCTTCAAATTAGAGACTAGACCGCTCTCCCCTGCAAAGTGTGCTGCTCCCCACAGACTCTGCTGCCTCGTCAGCCAACATTATTCACTCACTGGACAGGAAAGAACTGCCATTCTTAATAAAACCAAAGAACTGTACACTTCATAAAAGGAAAACTATGCATGTGTGCATGCGTGCGTACGTACTTATGTAAGTAAATGCTTACACTTTGTAAACACTTTGTATACATACAAAGTGTTTACAAAGTGTATGCATTTACGTACATGTAATGCAGATACAAATTAGGGTATAAATTGCATAGGCTGACGTACAAATTGTCCTGGGTATAGCCGGCAGACGCACAGAGCCAAACACCCAGCATCAATCTCTCTCCACATTAAACTGACTCCACAAGTGTAAATACTGCCTCTTAACGTCACCCTTGAAAAGGCGAATGAAAAAGTGGCATTTAGCCTCCTACTCCACTTTGACAAACACACACGCGCGTGCAGGCACACAGGCATACAAAAGCACACGCGCACACATTCACTAATATACTACTTCAGTCTTTCTGCGGCTCTTTACAACTCTGCTCTCCTTAGTAACAGCCAGTCATAAAACTGAACTCCCACTGAGGAGCCTTTCTCCTCCGCCCTGCCTGAAACACACCCTCCTCCTAGAATGAATTCCTTAATGGGCATTTTACTTATGGCAAACATCTTGCACGTTGTGGCAAATTAGGGCTTTCTCTCGCTTTAAAATACTGTAGCGAAATGTGAAATAGGCCATGTGGGCTGGTTTAATCACGATTCATGACTCATGCTTTTCGTTTTTACTTTGTTCCTTTCCTACCCAGGGATTTTTTCTCATCTACTTTGACATTACACTGACTCCTTCCAGCTGGCTTCAAGGCTGTGTTGGTGGAAAGCACTGTCCGAAGGCTGCCCTGTCTCCTGTTATGTCTTGTGTGTGCCCATGTATTCAGATAAGGGAGAACACAATGAAACCTCTATATCAGTAAAATAATAGAGGCTGACCTTGCACTGGCGACTATACGCACTGTATGCATAATGAATTATGTGGATTCGCAAATCCACATCCATACCCACACATTTGCACGCACACACACACAAACACACACACACACACACACGCACACACGCACACACACACACACACACGCACACATGCACACACGCACGCAGGGTGTGCACATTCACGTGCACATTCTCTGCACTCACACAGCCCTTATGTGCAGAGACACATGTCCTACGGACATACTATAGGCGCAAATGTATTTGCAGTGCACAATGCATTGAAAGAGCCGGGCCACCTGTGGATTCTGTCAGTCTGACAGCCACTGTGAAGCTGCCTGCAACAATAACAAAACATTCATGTGACGACAGGAGGTGAATGAAAACCTGCCACAATGTGGACGAAAAGCTGAAGCGAGCAAAAAGTTGAACGTGAGGCGTGCAAAAGACACAGGAGAAAAGGGGAAGAAAGGTTTCAAGTCAGCAGAAAAGTGGAGTTCTTCGGGACAGCTGTGCCACCACATGTAATCAGATCAACTTGTGTTTGCACGAGGGTTAAAAAGTTACAGAAAATAATAATAATGGGGTTATGGACCAAGTCAAATCGCCTGGCTATCATTTGGGCAGAGTGGCATACGCTTATCACCAGCAGATGTCCTGCTTTGGCAATGATGAGAACAGACACTGCATACTCGCATCACATGTTCTCCAACAAGGGTGTCTGCCCAAGCCAGCGGCCTAAAGACAAATGTTGTACACATGGCTTAACTCGGACATGGCTCTGAGCCAGGGGCCCCTGCAGCTTGGTACAGGCTCACCATATTTATGTTGAACCTCGCTGTGAAACCAGACACATTTTCCGTTGTTCCTAGAATCAGCCGCCTAGAGACTCGTCACTGAAGAAAGACACTTCAGTGATGAGTTTGAAGAACACAAAAAAACATATATATGGTTCACATGGTTAATTTAAAAGAAACTGACAAATATTTTTAGTAACTCAAGTGTCTGATGAAAGCGTGCTCTAATATTAGTGTATGTGCCTCCATACAGTATCTCTTTTATCATTATCAAGTGTTTTTTATTAAGCATATCATGAAAACAATACAATGGTGCCCTCATAACATGGATATTATGCAAGATGCATCATGAATAAAAACTTTAAACAAAAACAAGATGCTTCTGCTTGTTGATGTGGATGTGTTCCATGAGATTGCAGTCGCCGTGCGACTATACACCTGCCTGAAGACAGGCGGTTTACGTAAGTGTGCTATTGAAGAGCCTTAATTGTAAACACTTGTAAACATGTGAAGTTGTTGTGTCAGAGAGAGAGGGGGAGATAAACAGATGTTGCTGTATTTTTTAACTGATGTAAATGTTTGCAGTCATGTCGCTCAGGGCTAAATGATCCAGCCCATGTGAAGTGGCTTTAGCAGTAATATATGGCACTTATGTTTAGCATTCAGCACAGTCTACAGCCAATATGATTACTTCAAGGCGCAATGGAACGTGGAATGATTGCTTGGCCTGTTGGTTTTGTGCATGAGTCTTTGGATGAAAAAAAAAAAATACAATATAAGGAAATAAAACGAATTCCATTCCTGGCAGGGAATCTATCATCTTTTTGGGCTGTCCAGCTGTTGTGACTACACACAGTGATCTTTTAATTTCCTCAGGAGAATGTATCAGGGTCAGCAAACTAATCAGATTTTGGGAACTGTCTGAACCAAAATGGAACTGGTGGATCCCCTTAAAGTCCTCTCTCTCTTCTCATATATTTCTCTGTCTCTGACACTGTCTCTCACCCTTACTATCTATTCTGACATTCCTCCCTGTGGCGTCATGTTGAAATCATCTTCAGTGTTCCAAGTAGAGAAAGTAGTAGTTCTCTGATAAAGATTAATAAAAAAATGTACTAACTCACTCAGCTTAACTTGAATCATTGTTAGAAGGATGTTTGGCTTCTCGCATGAGTCATGTTTACATTTCTGCCTTATCATAATGGGATTGTGCGGTAAGACAGGGGAGGATGGGCGTAATGAATGCACTATTTGAGATGGAAGAGATGTATTTACACTAAACTACTAAGTCAGTTTGTCTGTTTGGGGGTTGAAGCGGATAGGCGGTTCTCCTCTGTCTAACCATTGGGTTGGGCCCATTGGTTAGGCCATAACCATCACCTCCCAAACAATCAAGCCACCACCATATAGACACACAAACACTCAAGCACGCGCACACACACACTCATATGCACGCACACACACACACACACACACGCACACACACATGCACTCACACACACACGCACACACACATGCACACACTCAGGCCCACGTCTTTTTAAATGAAAAGAAACAGCATGCTATATTTGGAGCAGCAAATATACAGGCCACAGCAGTTAATGAATGGGCACAATGTCATCCCGAGAAAGGGTTCATGACATATATACAATAGATCATTCATATTTTAAAGTAACGTTAATGCTTCTTGCTGCCTGCCTGTTACATCTATTGTTTCCCACTTAGTATCACTGGGAGTGCAACATTTCTAACTACATGTAGCCCTGTCATTGATTGACCGTTGTGGTCATTTTTCACCTAAACGAAAAATGTCAGTGATTATGCATCTGGAGTCTGGACTATCCTATTTTTACACACAGTTGTCACAAGATATTTAAAGGAGCACTTCACCAATTTTCGGGATTACAAGCTAATACACAATTAGGCCTAAGCATAAACACTAATTCTAAAAGGCTCATCTTTACTGCTACTCACTACCGTACTGTATTGTTTCTCAGGATTGATTATAAAATAATCCGTTGTTTTGAGTAAATGGTATGAAAAAAAATCCATGCCCCCATCATGTTTATTGAGCTTCAGTTACAAGAAAAAGTAATCAAATTCATTAAAAAATCACTGACTATCCAGCCTGCATGTTACGTTGATGCAAATCCACCTGTAACTGTCCCTAATAGATTTGATTTTAACATACCAGTATGAAAGCTGAGGTTAAATATAATGAGACATTTTTTGGTATTTAATTATAGGCAGGCATAGCACAGATAGCCCACATTATTGCAAGTGTGTCATGCTTTTACACATACTTTTTTTTAACCACTTGGGGCATTTCTGCCTTTATTTATAGTACACAGTGGAGGTTGAGGGAGAGAGTCACAAGGAGGGACAGTGACACGCAGCAAAGGTCGTCAGAATTCAAACCTGAGACACGCTATTGGGTTGTATTATGTGCATATGTGTCTATATGTTGTATGTGCCTGGACCACTATACTAGGCCAGCAGACACCCTGAGTAGCAATTTTGTCTCCAACAAATTAACTTTGAATAGCAAAGCAAAGGGACTACATAGTGGTTTAACCTCTTTTGTATACTATACATATTTGGCCTATAGGTCTATTATTGCCCAGTTTCGCCCAGGGTATATATTAATATGCCTTTACTCCTTCTATTTGCAAATTTTGAAGAAATTAGCCAGTCTACAAGTTACAAATGAGCTTTTAAATCGTCTATTTTTTGTTTGCCTCAAAATAGGGACACTTAGGGTTCATGTGTTGGTTCATGCCACCTTGAAATATAATGTTTATGTTCATACACGTCGTTTGTAACGATTCTGTTGAAGTTACGTGCCAGTATAAAAAAGAATGATAGTTACGAAAATGTGCCTGAGGTTGGTGAACATCTTGCAGTAATTTGGAACAGTTCCTAATCTCTGGGGGCGTGTGACGGGGCACTGTGGCATCATTTGTGTCAGTCATGCTTCATTGTTTCCCAATTCTAGACTGCTGGCTGATGACTGGCCAATGGGACAAAGGGCTTTTTTTTAACACACCCATCCTGCTTATGTCTTTTTGAGACACATTATTCCACATGACACCTGAATTTCCCCCATGAGGATCAATAGGCTTCAGGTTTATCATCAACAGCTGTGCCTGCCCAGCGCTCCCACCTATAGCTCCCATAGGGCCCCATATTAACTTCAACTCTAGTGTCTTTATTCTGGGGCAAATCTAGATGCTATTTTTGGCTAAGAAGTTTGGTGTGGGTGTAAAAAAAAGAGTTCAGTCCACTGCAAAAGGTTGTTTACTAAATGCTATTAATTAATGTATGTATTTATTCTTCCTTCTCACCTGGTGACAAGGCATTGAAAATGGGATTTAGAAACATCCAATTAATACAAGAAACTAACTAATTTTGAATTTATATTCAACTCATGTTAGATATACATTATTCTGTTTTAGCTTTTAATCTGTGTTTTCTATTTACTATTTTATCTTGTAGCCAACTGCAAAGGCGCCTTATTATAAATAATGTAGGCTATTAAAATTGTTTTAGCCAAGAATTATCATGGGGCTATGGAGAGAGAGAGAGAGAGAGAGAGAGAGAGAGAGAGAGAGAGAGAGAGAGAGAGAGAGAGAGAGAGAGAGAGAGAGAGAGAGAGAGAGAGAGAGAGAGAGAGATTCTATGTAGATAGTCAAAGCTGATAATAATAAAGAAGGCATACATAAGCCTACAGATAGAGTAGGCCTATACAGACACAGCACAGACATATTTTTACATTTACTTTTTAATGAATTAGTGCATAGCAATATGAACTGCTCGGCTCACAGCGCACACACATGCAGGCAGCCGCCCTCAGGACGTGCTCACATAGACAACATCAGACCCTGCCCCTTCACCCACCTGTAAAACAATTAACTGCCCTTTGCAGACCACGAAATTCACAAATAGGCCTACAGGATTAACTATGGGAATGCCAATCCTCTCCACGCCAGTATTCTGGCATTCTTTTGCTATTTTTGCCCAAAAGTGCCCTCCTAAGGGGGTTCAGCCCCCTGCCACTCTTCTAACACTCTCTGCACGTCCTTGCATGCACGCATAGCCTGCATTGCTGAAGTTGTGAGTTGTGAAGTGAGCTAGTAACTTGTGAATGATCTGAGAGTAGGATGTGGCTCAGACCCCGCCCATTCATCTTCAGCCAATAGTGTGTAGTTATTCAAATGAGCCACTCATAAAGATAACTTGGAGCGGCAACTGTGACAGAGAGACCATAAGAAACTTTTACTGCGTGACCGCAACTCTATAGTCCACTTTCTACAGGACTGCTGTGTGAAATCTTATAATCTTACTGGATATTCCACAAGATCAGAGGAGCTTTCTTTCTTTTTTTACTCGGAACCTCATTTGAGGTCAAATATGGGATTCGAAAAAATATATTTTTTCACTGTTGGGATAATTTTGGCAAATGTTTGTGTAACTTTTTCTTCTGATCCTACAACAACTACAACTGTTTTTGGTAAGAGCCAAATCGGTGATTATTTTTTATTGGTGTGTTTTATATGTTCCTGTGATAGACCAGCCTAATTAATTGGACCATAAACATGTCTGCAGAACAACAGCCTTTAAAACGTAAACATTCGTGTGTGTGTGTGTGTGTGTGTGTGTGTGTGTGTGTGTGTGTGTGTGTGTGTGTGTGTGTGTGTGTGTGTGTGTGTGTGTGTGTGTGTGTGTGTGTGTGTGTGTGTGTGGCAGAGTGGGTGAGTTGGGTTTAATTAATGCATGCATGAGGCCCCACTCTGTCCGGGAATAACCCCTGGGAAAACTTTAGGGTCTCTAGTGCAGGGACGTGACCACAAAGGGAGCTCGAACCATTGATCCTTTTACCCTTTTCTAAAACAACTGCCCTTTCCAGACCAAAAATGCAGAATTTACTATGGTAAATGATGGCTTTCCATGTCATACTGTTAGGCAGCATCCAGGATCATTGCTACCCCCTCCCTAAAGTCTCCTGAAAATGGAATGCAGCATGTTTGAGGGTTTGTGCTATTGTTGTGATATTGTTTTACCGGTAATCCAAAATTGCCCTATTAGGATTTCAGCCCTTGCCCCTCCATAACACTCTCTACACGTCCCTGCTGCAGCAAACCCCTGTTCTATAGCCTTCATTCACGTGCGCCTATAGAAAATAGTTCATAAAGGCCCTTTGTGGAAGAAAATAACTGTGAAAATCTGTGCATTCCTAGATCAAATTAATGAATCTGGGTGTGTAAATATGCTATAATTTATCAAGGTATTATTTTATAATGTCAACTTATAAGGAATTCGAGCAATATTGTTTTAGCAATATGATATATTATTTTCTAATTAATTCTTACAAGCATTATGACCAATTTATTGTAACTGTTTACTGTTTATATTTCAATGTTATTATATAAAACTTGGTGGTTGTGCAATTTTCGTTAACCTTTCATGGATCCTATTCTATACTTCTCAGAATATTGTCTAATTAAGCCTATGTTCATATGGTTGAATGAAGAAGTGTGCACATGGAGACAAAAGAGGGCGACAGTGTCCTATTAGTGGACATGCAGTAGTGTCTAAGACAGATTTATGACACCATTTTTTGGAGTGAAATCTTCAATTTCTCCCCTGCGCTGATCTATAATTTAAATGCAAACCACCTACAACAGTGATTCTCAAACATTTCTATTTGAAGGACCGCTGCATATCTCTTTTTTGAGTCACAAATCTGTAAAAGTTCCACTTGCACCTCCTTTAATAAGGAAGGATTCTCTGGAGCCCACTGACATTACAACTGACATATTCATCAAAAATGTATCTGTGTGAAATATTCACCATTCTTCATTCCCATCGCCACAAGAAATTTCAGAAAGGGAGTAATGTGTGTGTGTGTGTGTGTGTGTGTGTGTGTGTGCCTGCTATAACAGATAACAGCACTGCGACCACTGCTCCCGTGCCCACCACCTCTGAGTGGATTACTGACTACACAGGCATTGAGTCCAAGTTCTCCCTGCGCACAGCTGAAGTTCCTGACGATGACCTGTGCTACATAGTGCCTGGTCAGCCAGACACCATTGAAGAGTGTCATTTCAACCAATCAACAATCACCTTCATTGTGATTCATGGCTGGACGGTATGTCATCCTAGTCAAACACACCTGAGTTGCACGTCCTGTACTGCTGTAATGCTGGCCCACTTTTTTATTTGTTTCTATCTGTACCAAATCACACAAAAAAAGAAGCTCACAATGACGTGGCACATTGCAGATAGACTATTTGTGTGACCGTTCCCCCCAGAATAGGCATGCTGGCGTTTGTGGTCAAAGTCTAAGGGTTTAAAGGTGCCCAGTGCCCACTTCATTATAGTACATCCTAACTTAATTCCTACTGTTCATACTTTGGAAGGAAAGTACATCAATGTGTGGATGATTTTACATGAATATGAATTAAGATTTAAATTGTGCAAGTATTAATTGCAAACGCTGTGAGCAAGATTACTATGTAAGCCAGGCAGAAATGTCTGTGCGTGCGTGTGTGTGGGTCTGTGTGTGCGTCACACACTCCACAAAAAATATTGAGATTTCAATATTTGTGAAGAGTTCGCTTGCCGCAGCAAGTAAGATGCACAGCATCTTACTTGTGTAAAACAATTGTATTGTTGTTATTGTTTGATTTATTGAAAATTGTATTAACAGATTGGAGGTTTACTGTACAATTCAATACAAGACTAATTAACAGCTTGGAGATTCATCTTGTGCACAGAAAAAATGATTAGTCAAATCACTTTCATACTGTAACATCTGGTTTGCCAAGTATTCAGCACAGTAAGATACAAGAATGGCCCAGAAACTTGCTCAAAGAGTAATTACAACCAGAAGAGACATGCTGACTTAGCAACCTGCCTGGCTTCTTTCTGAGATTGAGAGGCAACCTGAACCTGTCATGTTTGTTATCTGTCTATTGGACATGAAACAAAGGCAAAGGTGAATGATGATGCTGTGTGGATGTGTGTGTGTGGGTGGGTGCATGCGTGCGTGCGTGCGTGTGTGTACCGTAGGTTACAGGAATGTTTGAGAGCTGGGTGCCCTTGCTGGTGACTGCCCTTTACGAGAGGGAACCCACTGCCAATGTCATTGTGGTGGACTGGCTGTATCGCGCCAGCCGACAATACCCAACATCTGTAGCCAACACCAAACTAGTTGGCCGTGATGTCGCCAAGTTTGTCGACTGGATACAGGTGAGTCTTTTGGATTCATTAGTAACCAAATTCTTTGGACGGCATGATTTATAAGATCCCAACCGTTGTTGAGATGTTGCCATGTGTCTTGTTGATCCGACTGGCCCCCATTATAACTAACCATGTCCATATCCCTAACCCTAACCTAATGTTTGTAGGAGGATCGGTATGCCAGAATAATGAGTTGTAGTGAGCTGACCCCATGGATAATTGGATTTTGCTTCATTAAACCAAAAGAACACTATGTCCAAATAATCACATTTAGTGGCACACTAAAATGCCAGAAGTGAGAAGAAACACAAACTCCATTTGAATTTGTAGTCTGCCAAAGTGGGACAGATTTGTCAGTAGTGAGGTAATGTTTTTGTATTTAGTGTTGCTGTGGGTATGTTTTCCTTCTGGTTATGATTTTAGACTCTATAAAGGCTTTTTACAGCCTTATTCTCACTACTCATGGCAGTCTCTCATTATGAACTGATATGTACTGATTCACATTGTTGCACGTGAAGCTTAGCACAGAACTGCCCTTTAGTGAGAATTAAGTCAACCAGTCAACAGTTTCGACAATGGCACGAACACATTGTTGCGCCATCGTTTACCTGAGGTCTAGTATTACAGATTGTAGCCTATTTTCAAACTTTACCCAGCTTTATTTCTATGTGATTCATTTTCTGTGGCCTAAATTCTATTCAGATAATAGAAATGCTGCAGGATTGAACTCACTTCAAAATGTTCATGTGCACAATTGAACATCATGTGTTATTCTCCAAGGGATCTGAACCGTGCATTTATCTCTCTTCCTTTAGAAAGAGCTGCAGTTACCCTGGGAAAGGATCCATCTGTTGGGATACAGTCTGGGAGCACATATCGCAGGCATTGCCGGTGCCCTCACTGACCACAAAATCAGCAGAATCACAGGTGAGAGCAAACCAATGCCCTTGGCCTACATGCTTGTCTGATCATGGTGAATTCATGCTGTAGCTGTACAAGCAGTTCAGTCAGGACAAGTCAAGAAGGATTTAATATATATATATGAAATATAAAATGAGCAATATATTTTTTATGGTTTGGCGGATGAATTGGATCTGCTTTTTTGGGTACTCGGCTCAAGCGCAACGGTCCTGACCATAAGGACTCCGAATCCCTCATACCCAAACAGCAGGTCCAAATCTACAGGTGGTATCTGGCCTGGTGGTGGGTGAGCATCAAATGATTAAGCAGAAAGTAGAGCAACAGTTTCAGAGTGAGCAGCAGCAGCAAACAAGCAAGCGGGAAGCTCAGTGCAAACTTCCAGTTTAAATAATCTGTGTGAGTGTGTGATTGGATTAAGTCAGCCCTTTAAAGGACCGGTAGTACCTTCAAAGAGGTTTCCTTACTGAACTTGCTCTGCGCATGTGTGTGACAAGTGCACCACTCAAATAATGTATATTATATACAGTATATGTTATGGGCATAAAAGGGACACAGACAGACACATATAATGGATACTGAAGACATAAAATGCTTAAAAACGTATCAACTGTTTTTGTTAGAATGTATAAAAGAACTAGAGATAGTTTCCACACAATTTAGTTCATTTTGTTCACCACTATCCCACAAAGAGGCATAATGATAAGCTTCATTGGACGCATATTAAACACGGGTACATACCTGTACATATATTGTATACAGGTCAGGTACCATTACAGTCAAGTCCATGTAAATGAAGTACTTGGTACTGGTAGTTGGTACCACAACAGTTGTGTTCCTTTTAGCCAGTTCATATAGCACATTGACAACACATGGACAATGTGCTGGGCCAAAAAGACTAAAGTTGAGAAAAGTGTGAGGTCCAGCTCCAGGTGGAAAAAAAAAAACACTTTATTTGCAAAACACAACAAATTTTGACCTGAAGAAGTTGGGTTTTCAGCCTCAAAACATTGTTTAAAAAATGTTAAAATATTTCAACTTTTTACCGTGCCAAGCTTTCAGGAGGTTTTGTCCTTTGCTGTCTACAGCTTGCATGATTCCATACCTGCAGCATTTCAGGTCGTTCAGGCTATTGAGGCTCGCACAAAAGTTGATCACACAAAAATCACTGACCTCCTCCTCCTGTCTCGTCACCCATGCAGGCTTAGACCCCGCTGGTCCGGAGTTCGAGCATGCAGACAACCAGAACACCCTTTCATCAGACGATGCCCAATTTGTGGACGTCCTGCACACCAACACCAGGGGCTCCCCAGGCCGCAGCATTGGCATCCAGCGTCCAGTGGGCCACATCGACATCTACCCCAACGGAGGCACCTTCCAGCCAGGCTGCGACATCCAGAACACTCTGCTGGGAATTGCAGCAGCTGGCATCAAAGGCCTGCATAGTATGTAACACACATGCACATACTGTATGCATTTGTACATGCAGACACACACACTTGTACAATATGTTATAGCTTACATTATCATTCTAGACATTTTTAACAAGTTCTACTGTGTGCCTCATGCATGGATAGGAGATTCCAGTCCATGAACTCCCTAATTACCTTGTCATCCCAGGACCTCTAAATCAGGGGTCATACTGTATTGACTAGGCTATATACTGTATACTATATACAGTATATTATGAGATGATAGTGTACAATATGATATATAATCTCTTTTTTTGTAGAATTACAGAGAACTTACATATCCAAGTGTTATCAATCATCCCCTGCTCTCTACGTCATTGACACAACGCAAGTTTCTGCTCACATCAAAGTGAAAAGTCTGCTGTAAATTCAGCACAGGACAGGTTCACTGGCGGTTTGCATGGTGTCAGTATGTAATTTGCCTCCTTAAAAGCCTTTAGGAGGTCAACATGCTTGCCTCCAGCCATAGCATACCGCCCCAGCTGGGGAGTAATAGCTACGTCTGTAGAGTGCAGGTTTACACTATAGGGTGTAGCCTTCATCACAGCCACTGAGAGCTGATCAAACCCGAGTGCATGCAGTAAAAGGCCAGTGAATAATCGTGTCCATGTGATCATTGACAAGTTAGTTTCCAAGAAATTCAACAGAAACAGGGAGGTTACTATCTCAAGAGGGGGAGGTCCACCCCTAATAATGAAACCAGCATTGTCTGATCTCATTATTACTGTATGGATTATTACTAGGTAATTGTTAGTCAATACACATTGGACCATTAGCATGGAGTAACCTGAAATGATTTTGGCCTGGGGCAGACAGATCAATGTGTTGTCATCCCCGGCATCTCCCCGCTCATCCACTGTTGTGCTACATCACATCATTTGGAGCTACGCGCGCCCCGAAAGGTTGACTCCCACTTCTAGGCCACCCAACACAACAGTGGTCCTCACGTTGATTCCAATCATATGGTGGAACTGGAAACATTCACAGACACTACCTGATTTGTTACAGAGCAACATTTTGTTCAATAGTGTAAGACTGTGTGGGTATCTTAAAATGTTCATCGGTTTCAAACCTACACTGTCCGGTTCTCCATAGATGTGGACCAACTGGTCAAGTGTTCCCACGAGCGGTCCATCCATCTCTTCATTGACTCGCTGGTGATGAACGCGCAGCAAAAACAGACCATGGCCTTCCGCTGCAGCAACAAGGATGCCTTCAACAAGGGCCTGTGTCTCAGCTGTCGCAAGAACCGCTGCAACAAACTAGGATATAACATCCAAAAGGTCCGCACACCCCGCAGTACAAAGATGTACCTGAAGACCCGTGACATGATGCCCTACAAAGGTGAAAAAAAAACAGGAACAATGCCTGTAACTTATTGTATGTATGCTGCTTAAATGAAGTATACAATGCCTTGAGATTGTGTCAGTCATGGTCAAAATTAAATATTTCTATAGTATAGTAGAAACAGTTAACAAACTGCTTTGCACATTCATGTAGACTACGTTTACTGTATGTATTTTATGTTTCGTTCTGTAATAGAGATGAGGGAAATGAGTTCATGCTCAGCCACTGCATATAAGTATGTCTGGATTTTTGGGCTTTGCATGAATTACGGAGAGTTAAGTTCATGTTAATACGATAGTTAAGTTGGAAAATCCTCAGTGTATAAGCTACTGTTTTCATATTGTCATGTATTAGGTGAAAGCACATTCATTTTATAGTAACAAATATTAATGAAAGATGATAAATTCAAAAAATCACTTTTGTCAAGCAAAGTAATGCAGGTATTGTGTACAAGCATCCATGTAGTAATTATATTTTACATTATGCAATAACCAAGGAATAAAGCAATGCTTGGCATGTTGGTCACATGGGGAGGAGGTCAGGGGCATCTCAGCAGTTACTTATGTAACTCGAGTCGACACTGCACATGACTTGTTATAAATGGAGATTTACTGGAACAGGTTTAGTAACTCCCCAATATTCCCGAATTTCATAATGGGTCCATTCATTGTTTCCAAACCAGTGAGACTTTTTTGTATATTTGCTGCTGCAGCAGCAGTGGGAGTACAGTAGTAGTAGTAGTAGTAGTAGTAGTAGTAGTAGTAGTAGCACCACTGAGCAACTTCCATTGAAGTGAACAGCGGGGGGCGGAGCTATTGCTCCTCAGTCAGTTCAATAGATTATAGCTCAGTTGCTGCATGTAACCTCCCACACAGCTCGCCCTTATAAACTAAAGTTTTGTATGTCATTCTTATGTCTTGCCTCTCTTCTCCCCTAAGTTTTTCACTACCAAGTGAAGGTGCATTTCTTCAGCAAGGATGAGCTGAGCTTCAGTGAGCAGCCATTGAAGGTGTCTCTGTATGGAACACTTGAAGAGAAGGAGGACATTCCTTTCGTTATGTAAGTACAACAATACAGTATATCGTGCATGTTTTATGCTATCTTCTCCCGACCTGTTCATACATGACATACATTGACAAATGGCTCTTTTTAACTACAAAAGGTAACCCAGAACCTTTACAGAACAAGAAACATTCCAGAACATGTGAAGGTCTTTATTTATGTGTCCATTACTATATAATCAAAACCACCCCTTAAAGGGGAGGTACGCCATAAAAAAGAAAAAATGCTGAGTTCTTGGTTCCCATAACTCAGGATTAGCATCACATCCTGAGCAGCAGGACCTAATGTAGGTTCTAGAAACCGAGACATCTGAAACCAAGCCTTAGCGTATGGAAACAATCCATTCCACAACCCTTGACATATGCAGTGGCATTAGTCTGACCTCTCTACCCCTTTGCCTTGACCCCTCACAGGCCAGTCTTGAATGGAAACACCACCGTGTCCTTCCTGCTCACCACCGATGTTGACATTGGAGACCTGATGATTGTCAAGCTGCGCTGGGAGAAGGACGCTATCTTCAGCTGGTCAGATTTGTGGAGCAGCAAAAGGTTCCATATCCGTAAACTGCGCATCAAATCTGGAGAGACCCAGTCCAAGTAAGAGCCTTGTGATGAGTATGACCTGACCTCCCTCCCTCCTCGTCTCTAACCGTCTCTCCTGCTAGACTAAAGCATATTCCCCATAGTCAGGGAGAGATATTAGGCTTCTAGCTCATCAGGCAGAGCCACTACTACTGCTACGCATATGACGTAATTAACTCTGTTATTAGACCAGAAGACATTTGTTATTTGCCCAACGATGAAAGGATATCGCTCACGCTGACCAATTGCTCATCACAGATTAATGGAAGAACATTGTGTAATTGCAGTATAATTACACTGTATGTATAACTGGAAAGATTTAATGTACATAATTATCCTCTTAAACCCTGTACTTTATTGACCAGGGTTCCTGGTCAATTACCAGTGTGGTAATTTTAACTTGAATTACATTTTTTTTCTTCTAGACTACTAGACAGTTAAGCGGTGTCATTCAGTGTCATTAACTTTAGTGTGACATTGTGTGATTGCAGGGTGATCTTCTCTGCCAAGGATGGAGAATTCGCTCACCTTATCAGAGGAGGGGAGGAAGCAGTCTTTGTCAAATCAAGAGAGGATGATACCAGTCGTAAAGAAAAACGGTAAGTCAAACTTTCAAAATGTAACATTCTTCTTAAAGATTATGGCACATAATAGGTTAGGTACACTAAAACCATGTGATCCAATATACCTTTATGCTAAAATAATAGTCCATAACCACATACTGTATATCTCTATCCAGGAATCACAGACTGAAGATGGAGGGCAGCCTCTTTGGGCAGAACGAAGCTTGAAGTCTCACTTGAACGCATCTCATCATCATGCACATTATACAGTACATGTCTACATGCATAGCCAAAGCTGGACAGAAAAAACACTGGGAACTATTTTCAAGAAACAGAATCATACCAGCCGCTTCCAGTGTTATCAACTGATATTCAACGTTATGTTCTTATGAAGATCATGCAAAGGAGCAATATGGACATTTACTACATGTATACCGCCTTCCGCAAGTAAGCGAAAACACTGCAAACCTGCGCTATACAACAACTTTGCTTTGTGTTTCTTGCATGGCCGGTTGAGACTGAGTTTAAGATTATTAGGGTTGGTAGGGTTGGTCCGTCCATACTGGCTCCATTGCACGGTTCTTGATAAAACCTGATGATGTACATTAAAACATCCGAAACAATTGCCATTGCATGGTCTTAATAAGAATATATTGGTGATTATCGGTTGAAAACATTCATAGTGGGCGAAGTGCTAATCCATCATACGGGATGTTGGAATGAGTGCAATCTATTCCGTCCAGAATCATTACTCATCACATCCAAGTGAAACCTTCAGAACCTCCTCCTTTTGCTGCCAGGAACCCAGTCAGCTCTCTTGCTTATTATGTCTTCCTGGAAAATGTTACAACTTTTATCCTAATGCTGTGCATATATTTTGCTGTTGCAGCCTTTGAATAACTATTGTTTCATTTCTTTTTAATCACTTGTTTATTCTCTTGTATACCTTTATAGGCTCTATATATTGTTTATACAGACCACTTAAGAGGTTGTGTTTTGTTTGCCTATGTGAACTTTATTATGACTATGTTATTTTATTTTATAAATACATGATTTAGAGTGATAGGCATAATTTTGGCACATCTTTGTTATTTTTTTTCCTTTGCAAACGGATCATTTTACTTTATTTTTGTATTTGTCTCTTCCTAACCACTAACCGCCAACAATCAACAGGGACCAAAGATGTTGTTACTACCTACTGACTGGAATATAACAATGATCTTTGTAAATATGTGTATTCTTTCAATCAGTATTATATTATATTTGAATACATTTACATGTATTAATTTCAGAGGTCTTAAATCCTTGCTTGTTCTCGCTTGCATTTGGTTATTGTGTTGGGCACTGGTCACTTTACCCCTTGCAGACAATTGGATCAAGTGCTGTCCTTCATTGTAGGACTATACCTAACTACCTTTAGCATTGTGCGCCTAAAGTATCAAAACCTACAAGCCCACAACATTGTGGATGCCAAAGTAGGACACAATACGATCCACACATTATTTCCTTTTAACACATTATTTCCTTTTTGTTTTGTTTTTTGTTTTTTTTAACAAGCTGGTTGTAATGAAATAATGACTAAAATGTAATATTATTTGATTGAATGGCTTACCTCACAGATGAAGAGCCGTCTAAACATACCATGCCCTTCTCTTTAGAAGGTCAAATGTTACAACGTCTGAAAATAAATGTGCAAGCCTCTGCAAGCTCTGATGGACTGTCCTACATAATACAACTGAAGAATATGTCATATTCTATTTATTGAATGTATTTGTACATAGTTGTATATTAAGCTGTAATATATTTTTGTCGGATTTCCATTGCTGTCTTTGTTTTTATAGATGGAGCATTTTGTGATTATAATGTGCAACATTTTGGACAGATCAATCAAATTGGTTTCCATGCCAGCTGCTGAGTGCATATGGTTTTCTGAACTGAAATGCAGTGCACTGTAGAAGAAAGAAATAACTTTAATAAAGTGAAGTCATCACACATCTTGATGCTCCTGGCTACTCGTGTTACATCAAAATACCTTCGCATGTAGTTTTAAAATCTTGCAGTACCTTTATTATGTATGATCATGGACAAATATGACATCATGTCAGAGTTTTTACAGTTTATGGTCAGATTTCATGCAATAGCTTTATATTGAAAATCCATAAAAGAAATGTTCAGTTAAAGTTGACAGCTCCTGCATTCATTCAAGTACAGTATATGTTGAAAATAAAAAAAAAACTATGGAAAGTTAAACATTTACAGATTATTGAGAAATGTACCGGTACAATAGATGGTTGGCCATGTTACTAGGAACCTGCAATCATAAACTAACTGCGCAATGCAATTGAACAAGGATGTGTTTTTGTGACACTGGTACATAAATACAGCGAGCCTGATCAAATATCACTCAATTAAATGAAAAGTACCTTAGTCAAGATAAAGCACATAGGTAACTGTTTTTAAATCTACTTTAATATACGAGTTAGACGCCTTGAGGGGAGACCTGAATGCATGCATCAGCCTGATGCCAGGCTGCTGGGCGAGTGGCGACTGGCACTTTGGTATGGGGGGGCAGGTAGGGAACATGTCTTCTTGAGTGGGCAGGGTTTGATGCGGTCAGATTAACATATGGAATGTTAGCTGTGCATGTGTGTGTGATATCTAAGGGTCAACTTGTTGTTTTATACGCACTCTATAAATGAAGATGGATATATGGAGCATATCTTGAGTGTAGTGTTTGATGAGGCCAGATCAACGTATGTAATGAGAAGTGAGAGCAAGTGAGCTCCTTTGTAATGAGATTATCAGGATAATGAGTGAATGACGGGACATGAACGATGGGGGCCAGTACAGAATTCATTCCATATGTTAAGCTGACCCCCCTGTGCGCCAGCACTCACCCAGCTGTCTGCTATCACCTAGGCGGATGCATGCACATGCATGCAACATGTTCTGCTCTAGCCTGGTCTAGCCCTCAATGATTTTGGCCTTGGGGGGCGGGGTGTCGTGGGATCCACACGGCGGAAGTGCTGCGCTCTGATTTGATCTCACTAACGTGTCGTCATCCCCAGCCCCTCCCGCGCCCGTCCACTGCTGTTCTACGTCACATTATTTAGAGCGACGCCCACCCCGGAAGGTTCACTCCCACTTGAAGGCCACTTTCCAACGTGCGTTAGTCCAGGCTTTCCGTTTTCGCGCAAGGCGAACGAAAATGAAAGCCTGGGTGTCGAGGCGGTTGTTCTGATCTAAAAGGTCAGTAACTAACATGTCAGAAACACTATCTAGAAAGAACAATCCTTTAGATAGAATTCGCAGTTTGTTTAATCGTAATAGATAGAAAATCTTATGTACTGAGGGTGACTTTTGTTTCATTTTGTTAATTCCACTTTGTGATACATTGGCAACAGCATGAACAAAGGGATTATCACTGGCAAGATCAGCCTTTGTTTCAACACAAGCTGCAGGGTTCTCGGACCTTTATACCACTCAAAAATGTTACACCCTGCCAAGAGACTATTTCGACTAAAGCCAGACAACAGTAGACCGTTTCAGTTATTTCATTTTATCAACTGACGAGGATGAGAGTTAGTTACTATGTGTAACCACACCTGGGTTAGCGGTGAATATCACTTGAGGGTGATAAATAAGGAAGTTGCTGAAGCAGCATGGACTGTTGAATGCAAAGTATGAAACGATATATTTTGACATACAGTATGTTATATAGGATGTAGGGGATTTGAAAATAAAATATGAAAATAAAACATTTGATTGAGTATTGTCGAGAGTATCATCTGGAGGTGTTGGGGTACTTGCTCTCTGCTCGTTCGCTCTGCTCACGCACAAGTAGTCCATGGCCTACTTTTGTTTTCACTTTACCGAGTGCTGATCTAGATAAATTCTGAATTCTTATTGCAATGGTGCATTCAAGCAATGCACTGAAATGTAACCAGATGCAACAATACTGTGGCCTGCCGGGTACCTTATATTTGAATTTGATGTTATTTTCATATGAAAAAATGTTGGATGGAGTTCGGGTGTCAAAACATTGAGCAGTTAATGTATCTAGTCTGTGCCTGGTAACTGAAAAACAAGTTATGCAACCTTGTATCAACGTACAGTATGACTGAGAAAATAAATATTCTTGGTACCTCTAATTCCTGGAGTTACAGACTAATTTCTTGGAAGAGATTCCCACTGGGAATCTGGGATTATACAGTAAATCAGGAAAGGAATTGAGAAACCAAGGGAGTCAAGGGAAGTAATAGCAATGGTAATGTGCAATCAGTTTCATATTGTCCTCCCTTATACTGTATGTTATTATTCGAAAAGAACAGCGCCTCTTTCAGAGCTGAAGGTCATTTGCCAAGTTCAAATACTGACCAGTATAACCATTTAACAAAACATAACCTAGATTTTCTGCAGAGGCTTCTTCGGATGAGCATGTTTTATAAATTCTGTATTGACAAACAAACTTAACACAAGGAGTTTTTGAACTTGGGTGTATTATGGAAACAATCCCGCACTGTTTTGTTTTTGTAATAGACACGTGTTGTTGACCACACACAGTTGACTTTTAAAAGATGTTACGTAGCCTGCATGTAACATGTCATGTGATTCCCAGATATTGTCTTTTCCCCATAATCTGGTGAGAAACATGAGTGACAGACATTTCCAGTAAGTATATGCCTGTCCTTTCCAGTAAATAGACTAACTTAAAAAGATCTTTGAAACAAAGATGCTATGGTGCTTTCAGAAAATGGACACATCTGAATTGAGCATTGTTATATGATGAAAAGGGCTCCACTGCCTATCACTAACTGCGAAACAAGTTAAATCATTTGTTGAAAAATAGTTGCAAGAAGTCCCGACAACTGAGTAATTTAACAATGTTTCTCATCTCTTTGCGACTGATATTTTAAAAAAAAATCTGCTAGTTGGTCTGTTCTGCAACATGATTCATACAGTATAGGCTACTAGGTAGAACGGTGTTGATTTCAAGCACAACATACTACAGTATGTATTGGCACCAGCAGACTCTGCAGTGGACTTAATCATCATGAAAACAAATTACATCAGTCCTTCCCTTCTCTCCATGAGACAAAGAAGTCTGCAGCAAGAGTGTTTGTCTTCCTCGTTACTGTTCGCTGCTGTTGATTTACAGGGAATAAATTGCCAGGTTCCTAGAAAGCCTGCAACATGTCCAGAACAACTGGACTGTTTTGGCTGCAAGGTCTGGTGTGATACGTGTGTGTGTGTGTGTGTGTGTGTGTGTGTGTGTGTGTGTGTGTGTGTGTGTGTGTGTGTGTGTGTGTGTGTGTGTGTGTGTGTGTGTGTGTGTTTCTTTCTGCGCACGTGTGCATCCATGCATGCTTAGAAGCAGTTTGGAGGGGGGTTGTTGTTGGTGACTGAGGTACTACTATAGGATGTTTTCAGAGCAGCCTGATAGTTGCCTGGCAGATGTTGATGTTGTGCAATGAGAATCACAGATCTACAAACTCACATGACACTATCATTTACAATTTAGGCATTTCGCAGATGGTCTTAATCCAGAGCGACTTGCAATAGTAAAAGTTTGCAATTTAAGCAGAATTTACATACAAAATACAATGTAAGCACTAAAACATTACATTAGGCATCCTATATAAATCACTGTGCAAGTACTCTGGGTTGGTATGTAATACAAGTGCTATGGCCTGAGATGGGGTCTGAAGAGGTGTGTTTTCAGACTGCGGCAGAAGCTAGGTAGTGAGTCTGTGGTTCTGATTGCAGTGGGAAGTGCGTTCCATAGTTTTGGAGCCAGGAGGAAGAAGAGCTCGGGGCGCATGGAGCGCTGTCCGGGCATTTTTAGCACAGGTAGGCCTACTGCCAGGCCAGCTTCCCAGTGTCGGCTGAGTGGAGCGCACGGGAGGGCTTGTAGGGTTTTATAAGATCAGTGAGATGGTGGAGTCAAACCTTTGGTTGCTTTGAATGCAAGAGCGATAATTTTGAACTCTGTGCATGCAGCGACCAGGAGCCAATGAAGGGAACGGAGAAGGGGAGTGTCGTATGAGAATCTTGGCTGGTTAAAGACCAAGCGGGCCGCGGCATTTTGGATCAATTGGAGGGGCTTAAGTGCACACTATGCATGTGACCTGCATGTGACTTACACAGATATCAGTCCTCACTGCTCACTATTAGAGGGCAATGGCAGTTTGCCAGTGTTATTCATAGAGGGAACGCAATGGCAGGCAGACTAGGTTGATTGACCAGTAGCCAAGCATTACGTTATGAGAGAAGCTCCATTAATGCAATACGGTGAGTGATGAGGTTTCATACCCTGATGAGGAAATGCCAGGACTCAGTGACTTGCTAATTTAAGCCTGCAAGGGATTGCAATGGATTGGTAATATGATGTGCAGGGTAAAGGTACAAGGCATAATACCTGTTGTATTGTATACCCATTGACAGCATGGCATTCCCATTGTAACCCACCTGGCTGTGTTCCCTTTATGGCTATATAGGCACAGATCCATGTATGCTGCTGTCCATTCATACGACTATATTTCCTCTCAGTTTCTCGGAGCAGTGTTGGACTGTTTGGAGCGCCAATCATGTTGTTACTTGACCTCAGCCTCACTCTCTGAACTCACCTCACCACTGCCCACTAGGACAGACTGGGTTGGCTTTGGGTTGACGACAACACAACGTCTTGCAATGGATCTGGTCCACGAGATCTACCAAAGTACCCATGTACCTGTACAAATACTTCCCTAATGTACAGTAGGCTAAACTATAGTCCACTCCCACAACACCAGAGGGAGTTCAACAAACCATGTGCAACACAGATTCAGTGCAAACAAGGGACTTAATTATTTTCACTCACCATTTTCCCCTCTCCTTGTAGATATAACCGGGTGTTCAAGGAATCTACTTAGGCTTACTAAAAAAACATGACTACACCACCTTGATAATGTTAGTATCAAGAAAAAATAAAATGCATCTGTAAACTGGATTCCACAATATGCACAAGTTCGCCACTGAGAGTTGAGACATGAGTTTCTCTCTATTAGATGTTTTATTTATGTTCAAAACAGTATTGCAATACACCTTTGAAATAAATGAATGCGATCAATTACTAAAAAATAAAATAAATTAATGCAAAAGCAATGGCTCAATAAATAAACCCAACATTAATTTCAGTCTAAACAAAACAGCAGTAGTGACATCTATGACATCTAAGAAGTGAAAAAACAAACATTTAACAAAGTTTAAACAAAGAAATACTTGAAACGACAACTTGATATGATTTAGCTATTAGTACTAGTGTTTGTTCATTCACATCTGCACATCTGGCAGCTCATCATTTCCGGACAAATGAGCTCACCCTGTGTAGGGAACAGTAACAGTTTTAATAAAATACTTATTTAATACAATGATCTAAGGTAAGTTAATTGTAACTCACCAGAGGCAAGGAATGATAAAACACAATTAAAACAATCTCAGGACCCAAGACCAACAGCCAACACCAAACATTAACAACCTGTTAGACTCTATACTGCAGGGCCTTTTTATACTCAACACTGATTGACTGGAAGAAACAGTGCAGTCTATGGTGGCCATTGAGGCTCATCTTTGCCTGGCCGCTTTTCTCTTTTCCCTTTTACCTGCACTATGATGCTTATGAGTTTAAGGAAGTGATTATTTGTACACCTCTGTTTGGTGAAGCTGGCTGCCATTGTAACAAGTAAATAATTACTGGTTTGTCCAATCACCAGTAATCTCCAAGCTGTTAATAAAATGCTCAATTCGATCGATCAATCGATTGGTCGATCGGTTGATCGATCAATCAACTGATCAATCAATCAATCAATCAATCAATCAATCAATCAATCAATCGATCGATCGGTTGATCAATCAATCAACCAATCAATCAATCAATCAATCAATCAATCAATCAGTCAAGACCACATTTTTAGTCTTTTGAGCTGAATATATAAAATCTGATTCAAATATTAATAATTGTTATAATAACAGTTATTATTACCCTTATTATTAATAAGGGTAATACCAATATAACTATTAATACTAGGCTCTGAGTCACTGGTTCCTTTGGCTTTTTCCCAAGCCATAAAACAGTAATTATTTACTCTAGGCATATTCCATCCCCGCCCGTGCAAGTGAGTGTGGATTGGAACAGCAACCAATGGGTCTCTGCCCAGCAGAGAGCTGCTATTTAAGAAGCCGACAGTGCAACGTGCTTCAGACAGACAGACAGACAGACAGACAGGATAATAACACTGCACTGCGTGGAATGCATGCCCTCTACACACGGAATTAACACATAACACCCTTTTATCGCTGTTGAAAGTTTGATTGCATTGAAGCCAATACGGAAAACTCCTTACCGTCGGTCCAACAACTCCATACCTTCTTTAAGGAATAACGTTTTAAAGCAATGAAAGCGTGGCGAGTTCGATGCCTTTACTTTCTGATCTTAAACGCGGCGCTCCGATGTGTGACGTCCCTGGAAGAAGAGCTGACGGATTCTATTTTTGGTGAGTTGACACTTGTTCAAATCAATCATTTGAAAGCCATTGTGGATATACTTTTTAAGGTCTATTAAAGGGGAACTCCACCCATTTCAACATGTTAATATGTCATTAATATACCTTAATTAGAGATGTTGTGTGGACATGATAAAAAAAAAGTTCCCCCAATTCTGTATTTCCTAAAATTGGAGGTCTGAAAAAAAACATTAACATGGTGAAATACATCTGATTCTGATGGCATCATCAAGATGTATTTCACTATGTTGATTTTTCTTTCAGACCCTTTTTTCCTGAGAGGGTACAAATGTGAACCAAATGGACCCTATTGGGTCCATTTGGGTGGAATTCCCCTTTAGATAATGATCAGTTCATTAACACGCCACCAACACACCCACTTTTTATAGCCTACTATAGCCTGCTAAAAAAAGTCACTTGGAAAAAGGTTGTTGTTTACAATGTTGCTTTCACACACATTTGTGCATAACAATGTTGCAAGACATAATCACAATTAAATGTGTTTAAATCTGCCCCCTCTCAATAAATAGGCTTAGTTTGCATACAAGTGAAATTATGAGTAGGTAGGCTATTATAATGGCTTGCTCTCTTAATTATGTTGGCTTGCCTTTAACCCCTTGTGCAAGTTGTTGGGGGTGTGTTGAGAGTCCCTGCCCCCACCCCTAGCCCTCACCACAACCCTCCCCTGTGGAAGAGTCAGCTGATATTTGGAGAAGGGTCCGTCTAGACCCTGTTCCCATTGGACGTCTGTGGGGAATGGCAGTGAGGTGGCGGAAGCATAACCAGAGAAACTTTTTGTTGTTTCTATGGAAACGTGTCTGGTCAAATGAACCCTTGTTACCTCGATGTTGTCTGAAGACGGAGGCTCATTTACTGAGGGGCCCCATATAGCCAGTGGACTCAGACAGTCAGTCATGCGTCTCCTGGCTTTCCATCAGCAGGACAAAGAGCTTAGACTTACACATTTTGACAATAACATGGATGGCCCATAGTGCTTCTCTTCTCTTCTCTTCTCTTCTCTTCTCTTCTCTTCTCTTCTCTTCTCTTCTCTTCTCTTCTCTTCTCTTCTCTTCTCTTCTCTTCTCTTCTCTTCTCTTCTCTTCTCTTCTCTTCTCATATTCAAGGGACAAGTGTCAACTTGCATGTTGTACAGACAACTAATTGGTATCCATTCCTTTGTGTATAGGTAACTTCCTGGACCCCATTAAAGACTTGTTTGACCATAAGGATGAAAGTAACGGAACCGTTGCCAAATTCTCCCTCCGCAAACCGTCACACCCTGATGATGACCTGTGCTACATCATCCCCGGGAAACCAGAGTCTCTAGCTGCGTGTTCATTCAATAGCACCTCAAAAACCTTCCTGGTGATCCATGGCTGGACGGTAAGACGCTTCAACCTGTTGCAGCATGTTCCAGTGCCATTAGTCAGAGCTTGGGTTTGCTGTACACATGATTGCGTGCAGGCTTTGCTAAAACAGCTATAACTGGCGAGTATAAACCATCACTCATCAGAGTAGTGGTTGCTACAAAACATAAAACACAAACCACGCTAAAATGAGAACATCTAAGAAATGGGATGTTCTTTGAGTTTGGTGCAAACCAACATCTCTGTCTCTCCATTGTGATGCCTGCTATTGACCATTCCCAACAAGTCCAATGAACATCCTCAAATCACATCTCAATTTCGACCTTGACCTTTAGGGTTGACCTTGACCTTTGCCATTTTCATTGCACACGTTTGGGACATCCATAGTTAACTAACTTAAATAACTATTATTTCTGGTTAAAATGCTACATTCTCCCCGATTGAGGCAGCTTATTACCAGCAACATTAAGGCTGCGGCCGTCCACCAAAGCATTTTCCTACAATTCATGGTCTCTAAAAACGCTTCCAAACTTTGAGTTGAAAACATTAAAAAAAAACACCAGACATGAAGTCATGAACAGGCAGCACGGAATATATGAACAGCTTCTTGCTCCCGCATGGAGTAAATTGAATGCTATTTAAATGAAAACATATTCCGCAGTTTGGCAAAGTTCCTTGTTGGACACAGCCCCTAACAGTAACGTTAGCAATGGGTCATTTACTGATTTGTCCATGCTCTCTACAGGTCAGCGGTATGTTTGAAAGCTGGGTGGCCAAGCTGGTTACGGCGCTGTATGAGAGAGAGCAGACAGCCAACGTCATCGTAGTGGACTGGCTGAGTTCAGCACAAAATCACTATGTGGTTGCAGCCAAAAAAACCAAGGCAGTGGGGCGGGAGATCGCTCACTTCATCGACTGGATAGAGGTCAGTGGCAAACAGCAGTTTCCTAGTTCATTACTGAAAATAAACCCATTACTGAAAAAATAAATGTTCCCCGGCGTAACCCAATGGGCTCTTATTTCTGTTCCCCATGGGAGGTTCTTATTGTATATATATATCACCCTGCTCTTAATGTTTAATGATGAAATGAAAATGTAGCATAGTTGATTTTATATGCACACTTGTATTGTGACTCTATATTGGTCAGATATTTATATTAAAGATATTGCTAAGAGATAAAGATGTGATGTACATTTTTTTTTTTTTTTTTTGGGGTGGGGGGGGTCTGGGTTCTGTTTATTTGATAGTACAGGAGAGACCAGAAACACATGCACATGCAACAAATGCAGGGGCCAGGAATTCAAGGCATCAGAACCTACATTGTGCGAGCCTTAACCACCCCACGCCCCATCTTAACAATTAACACAATCTTTTTGTTTCCTCAAGGAGGCCACCAACATTCCTCTTGAGAATGTCCACCTGATTGGCTACAGCCTGGGAGCTCACGTTGCAGGGTTTGCTGGAAACCATGTCACCAGTAAAATCGGGAGAATAACAGGTTATTATTATAGTTGTTATTACTTACCCGCTCGGGGATGACATACTCCATCCCTTCCACTCTCTCTCTATTTACCTTTATGTGTTTCCTGACCAATTCCCTCTCTCTCTCTTCAGGTCTTGATCCAGCAGGTCCGGACTTTGAAGGAGAGCATGCCCACATGCGTCTCTCCCCAGATGACGCTCACTTTGTGGATGTTCTCCACACCTTCACACGGGGCTCTCTGGGTCTCAGCATTGGCATCCAGCAGCCCGTAGGCCATGTGGACATCTACCCCAATGGAGGCAGTTTCCAGCCAGGCTGTAATATGAGAGGGGCCCTGGAGAAGATTGCTAACTTTGGAATATTTGGTGAGAATTAATTAGCTTTTTTAGATTTATTTCATTGCTTTTTATGCCTTTATTGATAGTACACCAGGTAGACAGGAAAAGGGGTGAGCAAGATATGACACGTCAAAGGCAGTCAGGACTCAAACCCACAAAACATTCTGTCAGGTCACGTTTAGTCTAGGTGTCATGCCAGGAATGAATATTACCACAATAATTAAGCAAAGCTGCTTTCAGTTCCTTCATGCTCGTCATCGCTGATCCGCCTGTGCAATTACTGTAAGGGTGTTGGTCAGGTTGCAATGGTGGAATCACACGGGAATCATCAACATGTGTTTTTTCTTTGTTTACCCTCAGCTATCTCTGACGCGGTGAAGTGCGAGCACGAGCGTTCTGTCCACCTGTTCATTGACTCCCTGCAGCACGAGGCATCCACGGCGTACCGCTGTGGCAGCCCGGACATGTTTGACCGAGGCATGTGCCTCCGCTGCCGCAAGGCCCGCTGCAACACCGTGGGCTATGACATCAACAAGGTCCGCAAGCCACGCAGCGTCCAAATGTACACCAAGACACGAGACTCCATGCCTTTCAGAGGTCAGTAGGTTTTGTAATGGGAAGCACCAGGTCGTTGAACGACAGAGTTGTTTTTACAGTCGTGTCAGTGCCTAGTACTTTTCCAGGTCTGATGCTGATTGCTCCCTTTTATTTTTTACAGTGTATCATTACCAGCTGAAGATTCATTTCTCTAGCAGAGTGAATCACTCGGAGATGGAGCCCACGTTGACTGTCTCCTTGTATGGAACCAAAGGAGAGGCAGAAAACCTGGAGCTGAAACTGTGAGTAGTCACTTATGAAAAGAGCCATTGTGAATGGAGTCTTAATATGATGCTATTTAGTGACTAATTTCACATGACAATAACACTAATGTAACGTCTTTCCAATCCTACTGTTTTCATTGGCAGAAAGGATAAAATTATGACCAATAAGACTCATTCGTTCCTGCTGGTGACAGAGAAGGACATCGGTGATCTCCTGATGCTCAAGTTCAAATGGGAAGACGCTAACGGCTGGTCTGCCTCCAACATGCTAAAGACGGTATCATCCTGGTGGTCTGGAGAATCGGACAAGGACGACCTGGAAGTCCACAAGATCCGCATCAGAGTTGGCGAGACGCAGCAGAAGTATGTTGAATTTGCATTGTGAGGTTTTGATTCATGGTTTTATTTTATAAGACAAAGTGATGTCATGATTTTCATCTAAATGGTCCTATCTTGGTTGACTTTCCTTTTTTAGGTTGGTCTATTGTGTAAAAGACCCTCAGGCTCAGAGCTTAACACAGGAGGTCACGTTTGTCAAATGCAAGGATGCATGGAGGATTCCAAAAAGGTGACTGTCAATCTCCGCAAGCAAATAATGCAGAATACTGGTACACACTTGAAACAAATTGATCAATTATTTACTCAACTGTCTGAAAAATATTTTTTGTCTCCCATAGAACAACCCCAGAAAACCACTAACACTGACGACATGGAGCAAAAGTTGAAAGTCCTTCTTTGCATTGCAGCACTTACAGTCGTAAAAAAGTAATTTATACAAACTTAAATTATACATAGACATGACCACCTTGTATATATGTACAGGTATGTGTGTTTTATTTAAAAGCTCAAATATGTGAATATATTTTATTAAGAGAAAGTTGTTTTACCAAGATAAATCTGTGTGCGCATTGTTGTAAAACATCATACTAAATGGAGTCTCCTTTAGTGTGTCTTCAGCACTCCCAAAAGAAATGGATATTATACAAAGTCATTGAAATCGACTAAAGTATTGTAATGGAAATACTGTACGTATGGCCTACAGTGTAAAATACCTCTGATTTCACAGTCCTGGTGACATTTAGCTTTCCTTTGTTATCCTTAACTCTTGCAGACTACTCTCTGCTAGCAAAGGCCCTGGCAAGCAGCCTGAAGCTTTTGTGTGCACTCACTCACTCACATGCACGCACGCACGCACACCACACGCACACATGCACGCATGCACAAACACATGCACGCACAAACACATACACTACTTCACTGCAATGTCTTACACACCTGCAGTATTATCAAATTGGGGGCCCAGTGAGTGGCTGTTATGAGTGTTTTTTTCAGCAGAACCCAGTTTTTTTTTTCAGATGTGTCAAAACTAAAAGCATCAGATTGTGAACAAACCTTTTGAGGGCTCTTATCACAGTATGACAGTAATAACTGTGGCAAATGTCTGTAAAATCCTATAGGCGTTTAAAGCAATAGTGTGCCTTGGCTCTAACCTTATGAACAATGTACATTATCTACTATACTTAACATGGCAGAGCATTCACCACTGTCGTTCCCATCACTCTTGGTGACTGCGGGACCTGTTTCAGTGTGCCTTACTGTACCCGAAAAGTGAACTGTTGCAAATATGAACCTGTCTTAACAAATGTTTCATTGCTATATTGTATATACTGGTATATATATTTTAAATTATAGTGTACATATTATACAGTAAACACTGGTTAAATCCGAGATGCACATTAACAAAGACCTGTGATGCATTCATTGAAGCAGTAGTAGTTTTATACCTGATATGCAATGCATATTCATGCAGCATAATCACTGGTATACAGCCATATGTGTTACTATGAATCTGTTACCTCTATTAAGTGCACTATAAAATAAGGAACCAATAAACCTCACTATAAGTGAGTTGTGAAGTTGAAAAGTTATAACCCTGATTTCACCGTTTTACTTTTTACTGTAACTGTATTTTCAATGAGGCTCTTGTGAGAGAAAGTCCCTTTGATGGCTATTGTGCATGTTGCTATTACTATTTTCCTATATTTCCATATTTACAGTTATATGCAGCACCCCATTCTGAAAGCAATATTTAACATAGCACTATAATGATCTGTACTGTATTCATTGTAACTTATCTTCATCTCATTTTAACTTACTCTTTAAAAAGTGAAAATAGCATACCGTTGCACTGGAAGCTGAGGAAAAGGTTACTAGTTCGTTTTTGTTGTACAGCATATTCAATGTAAATAATTATAGATTTTATGGAATACACTGGTAGATATATATTTTTTACTTGTAAATATGTTACTGTACTGATTGAATACTGTAATAAAAGAAAAACAACCCTATGAAAGGTGAGAAAATCAATGTCTCAGTCTTCTTCTTTGACCATCCATTTCCTTCCTACCAAGTGTTGGGCCATATACATATAAATATACTGTATACTGCAAATTGACTTGCCTGGGTCAAGTCAATTTGCAGATTGCTGATCATGCTGGATATAGGGCATATACGAACATGGAGTGGGCACAGTTGGTGAGGCAGGACCTATGCAGGATCGCACTAGTTGAATCGAAGAAAAAAAAGCCCACCCCTCAAATAGGTAGCCTATTGTGAAGTGACGCCATTTATAAGGAATACACTTAGATCCACCCAGGCACAATAACTAGCAACTACTTACTTTGGGGCAAAATTAACTGTAATTCAGTCACACAGTTCAGCTCAGGAATGTTCCCATTTACCATTTATTGCAATGATATTTCATCCAGTTTCTGGGTGTGACTCTGCTCCTGTAATATAACAGATTACCTGCACAAGCATTACAGAATTTGAGATCACAAACCCCACAGAAGCAGACCATAACATACAGTTGTAACCTGGCGAGTCAGACAGCCACATAGCATGGAGTCAATGAGAATTCCTGTGCGGAGGAATGGTCAGTGACTCCACACTATGAGGCGGTCTCGCCAGGCTAATACAGTTGTGCGTCAACATAGAACTATTCCAAGTGTATAAATTAATATACCTGTACAAAACATACAATTCATAGAAGCAAACAAGTACAAATGTAGTCTTACTCAGTCTTAAGTCTCTTGTACATTGTAAGTCAAATTATATATATATATATATATATATATATATATATATATATATATATATATATATATATATATATATATATATATATATATATAATATATATATATATATATATATATATAAACTATATATATATACTATATATATATATATACTGTATATTTCAAATTGTAACCTGAGAAACCAACATGCCGTGTGTATTTCTGTTTTAATAACATGCAGAATTAAATTAACTTTTTGTTCACACGCATATGTTCTTACTCCCTCACGCCAAGTACTGTAGTCTCAGTGAGGAAAGAGTTTTCCTAAAATCTCTCCAGATATGTACATGCTGTGATCAAAGCCTCAGCAGAAACACAATCCCATAGGTTAGACAACTGGACGCCGTCCATGTCGTCTAAATAGCAGCAGTACACAGCAAGCACAGGCCATGAAAGGAACGGAAACTTCCATCTATCTGTCTCAGAGTTTGCATGGACAGGTGGCTCTAAATCAGGAGGTTGCTGGTATGTGGTCACTTTGATGACCTCTCTACAATAGCTAGATAAGCAGCAACCTATGGAGCTACGTTTGGCTGTATGATGCTTCTGAATGATGCGCAGTAAAACTGATTTCTGCAGAATCCTGGGAGTTAGAACGGAAATATTTACCTAGAATCTAGACAAGCATGTCAAACTCTCAAGTGACCTGCTTGGATTCCTTATGTTAACCATTCAGTTGGGGTGAAGTCATGGGTCAAAAAGGTGGTCAAAGGTGACTATTCCAAGTCACTCATGTCCAGTGTGCGGTGGCAGAGGCAGACGGTGCAGCCCATGACTGCAGACAGTGTCAGGATAGCCAGGAGTATAGCCCACCAGTAAGCCTGGGGAAAATGAAAACATGAGAGAGTCAACAGGTATTTCAAACAAGCATTTCTTGAATTGCATCAACAACCTGCTCTACTACATAATTTATGCAAAGAAAGGAATCCTTGATGTGCTTCCTTGATGTGCTTGTAGCCTATGCACTTTGTTGCAAACACAAGAAAGCTTGGCTAACTTATATGTTAGTTATAATAGAAGTTATACAAGAAATATATGTTTCAACAATCTTTCTCACTGTTAAACTTGTGAACCTGCCCTGGTCACGTCTGCTCTGTTGTGTAAAAATACCCTCTGTTGTCACATCACTGCCAGTATGACCTGCTCCAATAACCAATAGTAAACACAACTTATGACACTTAGCAACAGGCAAGCATTAACTGGCCCTAACCCAGGGTGTCTGTTACCTCTGCCTTGTTAGCCACTCTAAGATATGTATTTGGACATGAGTGACCATTAGACTGGGTAAGCAGAAGCATGGCCGACCTGGCCTCCTGAAATGACGGAGGACTGACGCATGTGCAGCCTCAACATGGACATTCCTGATTATCTCTGCACGTAAAGTGCAGACAAAAGCATGAAGCCAAAGTCCGACTAGAACATCTAAGACATATGAATGTCACAACAAAAAGTTAAGCTCATCTGAACGTGCATCTCACAGCAACATCTGTCTTTGAGCATACTGAAGCTCAGCGGTCATCTTTAATGTGTACTTCCACGGTTCTGCATGGGGCAATATCTGACAAATGCTGACCTCGTGCACATAAAAAAGAATTAACACATCGTTCTTCACTGACAAGGTTCATGCAGCTTGTCCTTGAGAAAGCTTTGCCTTCGCTTTTGACTGAAATTGTTGCACTACTGAAAATGTATTTACAGTCCATAAAGTGCTTTTACAGTAGTTAAGGTGTGTTAATACCGGTAGTACTAGGTCTATATACAATTTTACATATGCAATATACAGTATTTCACCAATGGGAGCTGCCTACACGATCCAGCCAATCGCGTAGTAGCGTCTTAGTTACCATCTTTAGCCTTCTAAACTATGACACGGGCACAGCGGACATCTGCAAATCTGCAATGCCCAGAGCACATTCTCAAATCATATAGGGTCAAAATTTAATCAAGCCAAATGCACTAATAAAGCAACAATTAATGCCAATGGCATTCAATAAAGCATTCAGATATCCACCTTCATCCACTCTCCCACATCATCAGCAAAGTCATCCAGGTGCAGGTAGGCGTTCTTCAGTCTGGCGATCGGTCCGTCTGCATCCAGCAGACGACATATGTTGATCCTGTCACAGTAGCCACGGTTTCCATAGCATGGAGCTCCAGCCACCAGGGCTACAGTCTTCCTCTGGAAGTGACGGGACAGCACAGAGGATGTGGTGCTAGCGCATGTGGCAGGTTGATCTGTGATGAACACGCATTAAAAGAAAAAACACTTAAACCCTTATTATGTACCGTTATTTGTCTAAAGTCTAAACAGAGTATAGTGGTGCCTCTCTTTTTCCCCTCTGCAAAATTGCACCAAATCTCTTTGCATAAAACAGCCATTTACAAATTCACATTGACACTGTTGTTTAATGGAGACTGTTGCATGAGGGCTTAGTAACCACAATGTAAATTCACACAGGCTAAAGTGTTGTTTTGTCCCTGACCGTAAACACATTCCACAAAGGCTGGGGAGGCCGTTAGTTACCAGGCTGCTGGCAGCACATTTGGCATTTCTCCCTCATGGAGTCGCCTGGACAGTCACACTGCTCCAGGCCGTGTTTCAGACACAGAGACTCGGCACAGTCCTGGGGATGGCGTGGGGTGGGGTGGGGAGACGGGAGAAGAGAGCAACATGAGACAACAAGACCGTGTGTGTGTGTGTGTGTGTGTGTGTGTGTGTGTGTGTGTGTGTGTGTGTGTGTGTGTGTGTGTGTGTGTGTGTGTGTGTGTGTGTGTGTGTGTGTGTGTGGGTGCCTGCGTGGGTGCGTGTGTGTGTGTGTGTGTGTGTGCGTGTGTGTGAGTGTTGCAGCATGGTCTGTGTGGGGTCACCATGCCATGATTCCAGTTTCATCCACTTTCATGCTGTGGCAGAACAGTACACACACGCACGCACGCACACACACACACACACACACACACACACACACACACACACACACACATATATATAAATTATGATTCAACATGAATAAAGTCTGTGTTGAGAGCAAACCGCATCTAACCTCACATCACCAGGATTTCCACCTTGGAAGAAAGCCTGGTCTGTGTCACAAAATTACCCATATGGAAAAATGTATAAACGTATATGTCTTATGTGTGAACTCTTGAAAGTGGCACCTATCATACAATCCTCACATATCCTCAAAAGAATAAAGTTGCTACAAGATCCATAGTATTTTTGTAAAGTGAAACATATATGAAACATATATCATTTTGTTATATATGACATTCAAAACAGATATAAGATCCATAGTATTGTTTTGTAAAGTGGCTTGTATGAAACGTGCCACTTTCAAGAGTTTGCATGTATGACATTATATACATTTTATATATGGGTACCGTGTGATCTAATCTGAAGCAGATGATATTGCATGTTGTAGTCAGTGTTTAGTACTAGTTATCAGCATGGAGCCCTGAAGAATAACACTAAAAACGTGACTCTTGCAGCATGGGGCTTTTATTTTAGGGAAAGGACGTTCCAGATTGAGGGATCTGGCCTGATAACTACTAAACAATGACTACATGATGTAATAACAATATCCCCCCCTGACTGGATCATAAAGCCAAAAAGGAATGCTGCCCAGGCTACTAAGCATCTGAGCGTCTGAGCTCCTAGAGAACATTCTGTTTATTCTACGAAGTGTTTAGCAATCTTCCCAGAATAAATTATGTCTCCCCAATTCGAAGAATAATCTATCATAATGTCAGATATTTAGTCATGATGGAGGCTTTTGAACATGAATGGTGGTTTTGGGCCACATGGATTTGATTAAATCCTCTCAATATGGTGCTGGAATGGATTGTTTACAGTCAGATTTATAGTGAAAATTAGTTACATATAATCTTAAACCAAATACACATTTATAATGGTAGATAACATAAACCATTATATCAAGCATCTGATGATTGAGCAGAATTTAATGTCTTGGCTATCAAAACTATACTGTACATGTAATATAAATATACAAATTACCGGTATACACGTACATACACATACACAGGCCTACAGTATATATGCATAAGACTTCAAAACCTGATGATCTAAAGAGGCGAGAGAGAGCGTGCGTGTATGTATGTGTGTGCACACACGAGAGAGCGTGCATGTGCATGTTGGTGTTACAGCATGGTCTCTGTGTTGGGTCTCCATGCCACAATTCCAGTTTCATCCACTTTCATGCTGTGTCAGAACAGTTTTTGTATAGTACAGTATATGTATGGTATGTTGTGCATATATATGGATAAATTATGAATCAGTATGAATGAAGTCTGTGTTGAGAAGCCCGGGCTTCATCACTGCACATTAACACTGACTCAAAGGTTGGGCAAAGAGTTACTAACCACACCCTGAGGTGGTACAGTTACAGTAGCTCTGGTTGACTCACCCCGTTCAAACAGACGCGTGTGCCCTGACTGCAGACAGTGAAGTTGTCCTTGGGGCTGGGCTCAGGGCAGAATGGAGATAGGCCTGAACACACACTCTCTTTCTGGCAGTCAGTGGCCTCATCACAGACCTCTCCTGCTGGCTTAAAGTCACAGCTCTGACCACAGCATAGGCCCTGGCTGGGACTAGATAGATGGAAATATGGATGGGCGGGTGGGTGGGTGTGTGCCCGTACACATTTAAACACACTTACATACATTGCAAAGGAAAGCAAAGAGATATGTGCTTGTAGAAACACACATGCCCCAAGTTAACCACAATATCCAAAATATCTACTGACATTTATTAAGTTTGTACTTTATTGATTATAAATAACTTTATTAGAATATTTAGAACACATTCCTGACTGAGACCTTTATGTGTGTAATATGTGTAATATGTATTTTAGATTTTAGCAGGGAGACCAGTGTCTCTGATGTCATCGACACTACTGTTGACAAATGTTTTGCAAAAACGGTGAAGTGTCCCTTTAAGCATAACTTATTTAATCACAAGCCAAGTGGGGTTCTTACAAATATGTAACCCTGAGAGTCTTGGGGTGTCCTAGTTCCAGAAACCAAACCACATGCGTCAAGATGGTTGAGAACCACAGGGCTACGGTGCGTGTGTGCGTTTGTGTCTGTTTGTGAGCCTGTTATGAGTGCAATAGTACCTGCAGATTTTACCAGGCTTGAGCTGACACTGAACACCTACAGCTTCGTGAGCGCTGTAGCAGCACAGGTCGGTTTGATTGTGACCAACATCACACACCTCACCTTCCTCCACAATCTGGTTTCCACAGATGGGCTGATCACTGACTGGCAATTAAGAAGGCATGGACGCAGACATACAGTATATACGTTTAAGACACACACACAAGAGAGAGAGAGAGAGAGAGAGAGAGAGAGAGAGAGAGAGAGAGAGAGAGAGAGAGAGAGAGAGAGAGAGAGAGAGAGAGAGAGAGAGAGAGAGAGAGAGAGAGAGTTTGTGAGTATATGGTAGCTTGTACATCCTAAAATTAACGGAAAATATAAGTAACAGAAAAGAGAATAATCTTCGGCACACACCTTGTATCTCCTAAAAGGTTTCCTGCTAGTCTGGGTTCCACCCTGATTACTCTGTTCCATGCATTGGAAATGTCACTTCCCAAATCAGTCTTGCCAGGAGCCTATTCCCAACGGGTAGGCGAGACATATGGAGGTTGAAATTCAACCGAGGCTTCGGATTGGTCTGTGGTGCGAGTTGAGGAAAAACACCAGTTTGACGGTGTGTCAAGTTAACGCACACTGTGCAGCTGCTGTTGTTGTTCTGCAACATCCCCTTAATTCACTAACCTCACAGCCCACTCAGGCATCACGTTTTATATACAGTAAATCTGACAGGGGACTACAGGATCGTTAACTTTATACAGTAGGTTTTTATAGCTCAACTGAGCTATTTTGGTCTGGTGACGTACCAGCAACAACATGGCTATGTAACAGGTGACATTATGAACTGTGAGTCAAGCAGCCTCTGTCCAGACTGATTTGTGAAGTGACATTTCCAATGTGTGGCACAGAGCAATCAGGATAGAACTCAGGCTAGTTTACTGTGTAATAGCAGGCAGGCACACACTGTTTATGTTTGTATCTAAAGTAGGCCTGAAGAGAACCACAGGTTCCGCTCCTGCTGTGACCCTGTGGGTCATGTGTGTGTAGTTTCCTGTCTTGCTTTCTTTTCTCCTTCAGTGTGTGAGAAATGTGAATGAGTGAGGAGTGACTGATTGAGGACCAGTTGAGGTGAATGTGTGATGAGTAGTGATTGAGTGAGTGGTTACCAGCTTTCGCGAGTCTGAGTGCTTTGAGTGGCTAACTACCAGGTGGACCTTGCTGCTGATTGGCTCACCTGACCAGGCTCATGTATAAAGCTGTCCTCAGAAATTCTGATGTCTTCCCTCTAACAGGTCCATGCACTAGCACTCGCAATCACAGTTTTAGCATTGTGATGTGACTGAGAGGTATGTGATGTGTAGGGATGAGTGACTTTTTTTTTTCTTTTTCCATTTTGCTTTCTTTTGTTGCATTAGTTCTAGTCTGGTTATATTTGTATTTTGTTTTGCTAGGACCCCACCCTGAGGTATTGTCACTCGTTATAATTGCGACTTAGATCCCCCAGGCTGGGTCGTATCATCCCCCTCACCTATAAAGCAGTCATCCTTCTTCAGTTTTAGGATCTTGCTGATGTGTTTGATGCTACAGGGGGAGAACTTGTCATTGTTTTCCCGGACCTCATCCGTGGCGTGAGGGAACATCAGGTATCTGCCTTTTCCTCCACGCGACCCGAGGTCCCCACAGCTGGAGCCCTCATCATGCTGCCAAACAGACAAAACATGGCACAGTGCCGCTCAACCGTACATTTCCTGGCAGATTAAAACAATGATAGCCTACACCCTACACCCTACACCTTTCAGTTGGAAATCACTGGAGAGGGACAGCAGGTAAGACCTTAGTGTAAAAGTACAACAAATACTGTATATCTGAGCTGTAGGGAAGAAACCACCTAACTCCAAAATATTCATTTTTCAGGAAATGAAAAATGTATTCTTAAATTAAGAAATACATATATTTGGAAAATAAAGCAATACTGCCTGATCAAAATTGGTGTTGTGACTTTATATTGGCAGTTAATTCTATGAGAGGGGGAGATCTGCTTTAGCAGACAGTTTGAGGAGCCTAATGGAGTTGAGAGGTTTTGTCCACGGCATTTTTATACCTGACACATACTAGCGTCTTGTCCAGAGGGTGTACTTGTACATCAAGCTGAATCATGCTACAGAAAGCTCCTGACCTACAGTATATGGGCCTCAATGGCTCAGCTGGGCCTCATGACAATATGGCCTGGCAAGGCTACTACTACTTTTTTTTATACATTCCATTGTTTAAATATTTCTGAAACAGACGTAAAGGATGTTCAAATGATGTATGCAAAAAAAGAAAAAATCTAAAACCTCAAATTCCTCCCGATGGCAGTGATGATTTATCTGCAATGGATAATTGTCGATTTCTCTGGTACTCACAGGACATCGACTTTATTTATTGCTTTGTTCAGAAGCTGCCTGAATCAGGTTAAAGGTCGTCCGGTAAAAGTGCAAATGCTGTCACCGCGATATCCATGAATCAAAGGGAGGTACCGGTCCGGTAATATTTCATTCTTGTATAAGCAAAATCGTTCAGGTCAAAGAACCTTTAAACAATGAAACCATAAAACAAAACCATATCCCAGCTGGCATTGTAACAGTTGTGGTTTGCTGACCAAATAAATACAATCATATTTTGAAGTATTGGAAAGTTTGGCAGGCAAACGTTCAAATGGGAGCAGAATGCTCTGTTCAACCATCTGTTGCGGAACACTGAAGACAGAACACTGAGGCCCTCAGCCTCAGGTCTTGTTTGTCGCCCAATACTGACATTTTTTTTTCTATGGTAGTGTAATGTAATTGTACTTATGAACAGTGAAATACTATTTAGCTGTGGAATCAAATCGAATCAATGTGAAATCAAACTCTAATATGACCATCCTAAGACTGACCAGATTAATTCATATTCACAACTATTGTATGTTCTAACATGAAATTCAACTCATTAAATTTCTTTCTTCTTCTGTTTATGGTGCTCCCATGTTTGTTTTCTATCTGTAGAAATAACCAACTTTCAACAATCAGGCTTTCATATATCAGAACATTTAATGGGATATTCCTCTGAGGAACAGCTCATCAGATTTTGTTCAGTCTTCAGTTCAAATTGTGCAATTCCACTTTCTCATGGACAACAAGCGTGGTTTTAATAAATGATTGCATATCAGCACCACACTCAGGACATTGGTACTGCAGCTAAACTGCTTTCAAAGTCCACAAGAAATGACAAGGACTGGTTCTATCAGGGTGGTAGCTGGGCTCAAACCATTTGAAATATAAGCTTGTGGGACATAGTGTATACAATATGGTATTAAGCATTAAATAAAAAACATTTATAGGGAATTTTTGTGCTTTAAATAGAGAGAAAAAAATGTTTTTTTTTTGCAATAACATTTGGGTCTTTTGCCCGTCTTGTTTGTGTGTGCAGGGGAGGATTATCCATCAGGCACGTTGGGCCAGGGATCCCTGAGCTAAGGGTAAGGTTGAGTGTCTCTGTGATCCCTAAGAAGCTCAAGCTCAGGGCCCCCCCAAAAAAGGAGTAACGGTGAATAACAGTGGTGCACACGTCGTTTTCACTGTTATTTACAAGGAGTTTATTCATTTTGTGTCAATAAAATAACCCCAGAAGTCCTAAACCATCATGACACATTGTACATTACTGCAAGTGTTTAGCGCAAGACTTGCATTTATTTGTCTTAGTTATTTGAGAGCCAGCGAACTCATTTTGCAACCGCGGGCGGGACCGTCCGGAAATGGGCTCCCGTTTCCGAACGGTCCCGCCCGCGGTCGCAGTCACAAAATGAGTTCGCCCCTGCTGCCTATGCGTGTGTGCAGGCACTATATGCTCCACGCCGAGAAATAAAAAATCCTCCTGTGTAGGGAGCCCCTTTGGCTGGTGGCGGCCCAGGGGCCCATAATATGTGTGTCAGACATTGCATGGACAGTAGGTGTAAGGGAAGTAGGCCAAAGAACACTTCTCTACTCAGCATTGAGCCCCCACTACACCCACCATATATCTACAGTGACATCCCCTCTCACATGTCTCTGCGTTTGGTCTGGAAGCAATGAGACATGCTTGTCAGTGCATCAGCAATACCTATGGCAGAGCCAGAGACACACTATCTAATTTATAAAGGTCCAGAGATATAGAGAAGCAGAACTAATTTGTTCAAGACTGCCTGGGAATATTTAGTCCATGAAAGTGTGAACACAGGGAAGGGTGGAAAGGGGCAGATGTCATAGAGATGGGGGCAGTATGTGGCATTCGAGATAATGGAGGAAAAAGTTGGCAATCTAACAGCTGTGTGTGTGTGTGTGTGTGTGTGTGTGTGTGTGTGTGTGTGTGTGTGTGTGTGTGTGTGTGTGTGTGTGTGTGTGTGTGTGTGTGTGTGTGTGTGTGTGTGTGTGTGTGCGTGCGTGCGTGCGTGCGTGCGTGCGTGTGTGTGTGTGTGTGTGTGTGTGTGTGTGTGTGTGTGTGTGTGTGTGCGCGCGCACGCGCGTGTGTGTGTGTGTGTGTGCGTGCGTGTGTGATGGCAACTTCAAATTAATTAAGCTTGCTTTGAAGCTTAGATGAGGGTTCCTACGATTATCAATTAGATTCCGGATTTTACCGGTATCTCTTTATCTGCAATTGAGCCAGGAGCCCCTATAAAATACCCCTAGACTACTTAATTAGGCCAATGTATAATGTCCATAGAGGTGAGTCATTCAGAGAAGATTTAAGGCGCAACACAAACAACATGCCATGTGGGAAGCTGTGGGGTAAACAGATCAGCCAGATCACAGAGATTGGTCATACTTTATAGTCGTTCAAACCAAACACCGCAGTATTTGGCATCTGAACAAAGTCACATCCAAGGGGGATGGGGGCATGTGATGTCCATGTGTATGGGTGTGTGTGTGTGTGTGTGTGTGTGTGTGTGTGTGTGTGTGTGTGTGTGTGTGTGTGTGTGTGTGTGTGTGTGTGTTTGAATTCCCGCTGATGTGTCCCATGTGATTCAGGCCAGGGTAATGCGCTAAATTATCACTTTGTCCTGAAATAAATGAAATGGAATTACAAGAAATATGTTCAGTTAAGTTAGATCAGATGTGTTGTTGTTTCAAAGTACACAGACACAATGTTCTGAAAACATATTTTTACATCAAAAAGACTGACCAGATGAATTCAGATCCAAACAGTCATAAAATGAAGACCCCCAAAATACAACTTTTGTAGAATGCAAAAGGAGGTAATTCCAGACAGTACAAAGATGTTGATATACTGTATGTATTGTGATTGTGAATGTTGTAAATATGTTCTACATTTATAATTACAGAAAACATAAGATACTGACCGGAGATCCCAGACTGTGACCTAGTTCATGGGCGAGGGTCAGCTGGACGTGTCGGGGCGGCAGGTAGCGCCCATAGTTCTGCAGCGTGATCAGGCCTGTATTCAGACTGGAGTTGCGACCATCACGCATGGTCGTATGGTTGGAGCAAATCCCTCCCCAGTTACCTGTAGAGATCAAGGAGAAACAGAATAAGCGTGGAGCTTTTAAGTCGGCTGATTTCACTGTGAGGGACAATGTCATGGTAACAGCAATAGTGAAGCTTTTGAATAATTGAACAATTGTTCCCAGAAAGCACTAAAATTATAACAATAAAGATAGAGTTTAAAGTGGATGGTACAGTCCACACCACACACATAACATACATTCAACATTATTGCAGCACTACATGGAGAGGTGTTATTTCTTTGATTGTTTGCTTGTGTTTTCAAAAGCATAAGTTCCTTTCTTTTGGATGGTGAGGCTGATGACTGCAGGCTGAAACATTGTATTCCTTTGTCTGCCCTGTTATTAATACATCTTTTTTGGATGCTTTCAAACACTGTGCCGATCCCCTCTGTCCTTTCTCAGTTGTTGTTTTTTTTCGTGCACCTTTTTTTGATCCTGCACCTGTTGTATGTTTATAATATTTGGGTGTGCAAGCGCCTCTTCATTTGAAAGGTCACTGTCACAGTGTCACCTGGGCAGGATTTGCACCCCAGGTGTATTTTTTTTAAATTGTTATTTACTGTTGCGTTTCTGGTTTGTGCATACATATTGTGACAGTAGGCTCTCCAGGCCATTTCCAACCAAACCAACATAACAACTAGGACTACATTCTGCAAAATAACTCACTTTCCATTCTAGTTTCATAACTGACCTTGGCCTAATGGAAATACTGTACCTTAAACCAACAGTGTTTTTTTTTTTTTTTACCCCCCCGTCGTGGAGGCATAGACAAATAGACCTGTTGAACACACCCTGTGACACTTCAAAGCCGAGTTAAGGTTTCATATGACCCCCCATGTCTTTGGGTTTACATAATACACCTGAAAATCACCCTCAAAATTGCAAACAGCTGGTCTGGTTCACATGGTTGGGAGCATGGAAACGCTGTGACATAATCTTTCAGCTAGACAGCCCTAAATGGCAGCTTTAGGACAGACCGTTTCAAGATTATATGTACTGTAATAGTTCTAGCCAAAGTGTACATGGATATAAAAGTAATTTACATTTATTTCTTTATGGTAGAATAGGATGCTCAAATTAATTTATAGTTTGTAGCTCATGTATTGGAGCATAAATTATTAACAGTGTGCTTTTCTGCTCATTACAAAGCCCACTCTTACAATGTAATACCCACAATCCATGATTTGACAGTTTTATATAAGATCCTATACATCCATGGACCTCCTTCCATCTTTATTTTACTTCTCCATCAACAACACCTCAGGTCCCATGGGCTGACTCCCTCTTCCATGCATGCCCAAGTCTGGTGCAGGCAGGATGTCTCAGCAATTCCCACACTCGCGTGAGATTTATGTAAACGTTCTTACATAATGAGATGAGTTGGAACCAATCAGGTTATTTTGGGGGAGGTAAACATCTGCTCAAGTTACCTGTCATTTCAGAGAATCTGGGGTCTACAGACTGACATGCATTGTGACGAAGCAACAAGCACGTGTTCCTTGCACAAATAACAGTGACAGAAACAGAGAGCAAAAACAAACTGCATGCACCTCCTCTGTGGCAGACAAAGTAGTTTGTATATTACATAATTGATTTGGTCAGTACTTAGGTAGTATCAGGCCTTCGAGGATTTCGTGGAAAAACTCAAGCAGCTGCTCTTCCACTTTAGTGCACAAAGCCAAGTTGCGCATACAGAGTACGATTATCATGTCCTAAAGCAGACAAGCCAACATTTCCCAGATAGTCCATTAATCAAAATTCAAAACGTATCGTCTACTCTAAAAGCCCTCTGCTTTTGACCTAAAATGCCCCCTCCCCCCCATCCCCAATAGGCTATTCAAGGGGCTGGATTTCCTAGAAAGAGCATTACAGCAGAGGGTGTTTTGCATGTCCCGTCCAAGCTGGATTTTTTTGGCAATAGGACTGTGTTTTTGTCCCCCTCCTCTTTCTCTATGTAGATATGTCTAGTGAAATACTACGTATTATTAGGTCCCTGGATAAACATAAACAGTGCTCCACACACATTCCCAGATCAGTTACACATAATGCACACGTGCACATGGTGCAGGATAAAAACATTACCATATACAGTACCATATAAACATGCATAAAAATGAACTCATAAATACTGAATCACTATCAGGTGAGATGTGTATGCTGGACTAGCTGACCACAGCAATTTTTCTAGGTAATTGCGATGGAGCCCCATAAAATACTTTCACTTCCCTGTGCCAGTAAAGCCTGTAAGATCTACTGCAGGTCACACCTTTGCTGATCCTATCTGGTTTGGAAATCACTGAAATATCACCATTTTCATTGAATCTGGAGTCAGTGGTCCACAGCAAAGCGAATTTGAACATCTGCTCCTCTCATCACATGTCAAGTCTAGCAAGATCTTGTTATTGAAATACACTTTAAGCACAAACACGGTTGTAGACAACAGAGGCAAGCCAGAGAAGAATGTTAAGCCGTGACAGGATTTTGAAATGGCGCTGTGCATGAGGCAGCACAGCTCCAGGAGGGCGTTCAGAAATGTGTTTGTAATGTTGACCAGTCACTAGCTTGTGCAGATGGAACCATTGATTTTTTTTACTTTATTCTCTCTGTGAGAGCACTGTGAATACCACATGTGTCATCATAAAGGTTACTTTAGTGGTTGGGGACCACCCCGAGGGTGGTGCAAAACATTATTTTGCAGGACTTTGTTTTCCTATTGATTGGAGACTTGAGCTCACTACACAAGTACGTACGGTATACACTACAGACATAAAATCGGACGGCAATGGACAAAAATTGTATTCTACAACAGGCCGGCTACTGGATTCTTTCAATACTAGAGGAGGTAAATGCAATTTCCAATGAAGGTGTCATTCACAGACATTTTATCAATCAATAAAATGTCTGGAAAATGACCTTGCATGCCTCAGTCAGCAACGATAGTACCAGGGCCGGATTTAGCCAGCCCTACTAGGGTGTGCTGGAAGAATGGCAGGGTGGGCAACTCCAAAGTTTTTCATGGACCGCAAGGGTCCATTTGGTTTCATTTTTACACTCTCAAAGAGTTACATCTGGTTAACCAACTTTCCAGCTGGGGGCCACCTGGACCTCTCAACCACTGGTGGTCCCCGGACCACTGATGAAAGCCACTGATATTACCTTTCATTGGGTAGACAGGATGCACATTTGTCTGGGCTCTGCCACCCCTGCCCCCCTCTCTAGATCCGGCCCTGGATAGCACTCCAGCTATACCACACAGGAGGGAGAGGAATGCGACAGATGGAAAAGTTTGAGTGACACCGAGGTTACAGGGCCCCAAATCCTCTCCCAGCTGTATCACACCGCGCCGCACAGCAAAACTCCTGCAAGAAAACGTTCACTTCGACACTTGCTTGAAGTTTCAAATTAACGCTCAGGGTTTCGCAGCGCCGAGAGGTCAGAGGCGTAGACTTTAAGGTGACTGATGGTCATCCATCACTATGGTAACCGTGGTCTGGAATGCGGTCACCCGAACTCACTAAAGTGGTCTGTAGGTGGTGCGTGTGTGTGTGTGCGTGCACGCGCTCTGCACGTGTGTGCTGTGTGCATGTGCGCGTGTTTGTGTGTGCGTGTGCGCGTCAAGGGTTCAGTGCCCTCTGATCACATGCCATCAAGGAGGTCTGCTCCCACACCCCTCAGTTAAGCCAATCACAAGTTGTGAAAAAGACAATGTCATGGAAACAAGCAGGAAGAACCTCCCACTCCCACACGCACAACCTCAGACCCCCCCAAACCCTCACCCCACCTCCTTCCAAAACAACAAAAACACACCACAGTGAGCGCTTTGTCACCAGACCCATGAGGCCACACCGTGACATTAAGACGTGTCACATTGTCTGTCACTGGCTCCTTCCATATTGGTCCACTTCTACAGATTTGGATTTGTGCGTACATGCATGCAAGGTGCCCGGAAAGTGAATTATACAGCAATGTGTAGAAACTCAGGTCTCAAATGTGTTGAGTTACAGTGGTTCTCATTATGTCTATATCTTTAGAAAAGATCTATTTACTAATGAATTCTACACCCCAAAGTCTTCAGAGAAAACCAGAGGGGAATGCGGCTTCACATGCAAATCACCCAGGAATGTAATTGAGGAGTTCACTCACGTTTTTGAGTCTCCAAAACAAAAACAACTTTTAGAAGCCTGTGTTAAGAGTTACTGCAAACGCAGTGAGCCATATATCGTACTATGAAAGCCAGGCAGAAATGTCTGTGACTGAGTGAGTCAGTCACATATATACTTGTGACTGTCAGTCACATATTTGTGCATGCCAAAATATGGAGTGTATATTGGAAGCCTCCTGGTGGAATGTTAAAGACAGTTGTGGAAAAATACAGGTCAAAGGTTTTTTGTTGACCTACAGGGTGTATCAGTGCAAACTAGGTTCTATGCAGAATGATTTGTGCAGGTAAAAATCTGAATAGGTCTGTTATAGTGCCACCATGAGGCTTATTTGAACATGTTTAAAGTGACATTTATCCTCCGCCTAGTGGGAGTGTAGTGTAGTATAAATATAAATTGATCCTGTGTTCTTGATTTGAGGCCATTTGTTCAAAACAGACCAATCCTGCAAACTTTGAAAGTCAGAATAGATGGACAGATGGATCTCTGTTGATTGTGAATGCAGTGACCATATGTATGGAAGCCCAGGGACTCCATATTTGGACATTCCCAAGTGGAGTATATACGGGATAGTGTACCGATTTGCATAATGTGGTCTATGGATAAACTCTATACTAATATCGCATTTTATGTAGTAATATAAAAAAATGCATTTTGGGGTCAACGGTGCGGGAGATTATCAGGTAACAGACAGACAGATCTTTCCTGTCTAAAATCACCTGCTCTCTGGGGTTTCTGAGATTAAACAGTGACCTTAATCCGACTTGGAAACTAGCCTAACATGTTTGTGTGGGTGTAGTGGTGTTGTTGGCGCCTGGCCATATTGTGTTGTGTCACTGTGTCAACCAACGCTGGGGACAAAATGAATGGTGAGAGCCAGAGAATGAGCAAATGTTCCCTGGCCGACAGGGTTCACATGGACACATGCTTGGCCAAGCAGGAAAACAACACCAGCAAAGTACACACTTCCTCAACCTCCACATCCCACATAGTCGCCTTATCATACTACACGTCTATCATTTACTTATTAGATGATGTCAGCAAATATTTAGTGAGTGAGTGAGTGAGTGAGTGAGTGAGTGAGTGAGTGAGTGAGTGAGTGAGTGAGTGAGTGAGTGAGTGAGTGAGTGAGTGAGTGAGTGAGTGAGTGCGTCACACAATCCATATTTGGGTTTGCCCAGTGTAGCGAACAGTGTTCGCTTCCCACGTGCCAGTTATCTGTACTACTTAGAACCAGATCTAATATCCTAGACCACATTTATCTACGTTGATTTATTTGTGTGTGTGTGTGTGTGTGTGTGTGTGTGTGTGTGTGTGTGTGTGTGTGTGTGTGTGTGTGTGTGTGTGTGTGTGTGTGTGTGTGTGCGTCCATGCACGTGACTGCGTGTATGCATGTGTATCTCACTCACCACCCTTGCCCTCCCAGGCCAGGCCCAGCACACCACTGTAGTCTCTGTTAGTTAGAAGGTAGGACAGACAGTAGTTCCCCCAATTACTCTCAGAGAACAGGCTGAGCAACTTCTCCGGTCCAAGGTATGGGCGATGCAGAGGGTTGTCCTTGTCCTCCTCGTGGATGACCTAAATGATGACAAACATACAGGGATGGATGGATAGATACATAGAGACAAAATGACTGTATAGACTAGCTTGTCTAACACAGACCAGAATGACAAACACTGTCCACACTGTGAGAACACTGAGAAAGGAAACAGATTGTATTTCAGGTCATTTTAAATGTGGTGCTGGAGGTCTCCTGTGTTCCAATTCAGTTCTTACTGACTTACATGCCTAGTCCAGGAAATCCACAGAATACAGACATCACCTGAAACTTATCCCCATTATGTCCATTATGTCCATTACAGGCTATTTCCAAACAATTCCACAGAGCATCTACTATTCCATTCAGTCTAAAGAAAAGAAAAAGGACAAGAGCACGGATACCAGCCGTGAATTATCAATGCTCAAGCCAGCATAATTAGTATTATTACCATTATGTTGAGTTGTTGAATTGATTAAATGCATGCTGAGAACTCTTACTGTTAGAGACTTCAATTTGAAGTTGATCAGTTTGATGCCATCAAAGTCCACCTTGTCGTAGATATCATTTATCGCACGGATATATGAAGAAACCTGCAGAAGAAACACACTTTCTTAAAAAAACAAACCATGTATACAATATTAACAGAACACAAGAGCTATTTTAACATAACAGCAAACAGGCTGATGTGTGTATATGATCTTATGATCATCAGTTGAATTATATTTGTAAATGGTTTGGCTTTAAAATTGAAGTGTCAGATACTGTGTGGGATGTTTGTATCACGTGTAACATATGTATGTTTTAAAGTCAGGTAATCAAAGCAAAATGCTTTTAGCTGTAAAATGTTTTTCAGCGTGTGTGGCACTGGCAGCCACTCGTTGTCAGACGGGCACATGCAGAGCAGTCACATGTACAGGTCGAAGTCTATGAATCAATTTTCCACTCCAGCAAACACCTGAGCGGTGTATACACAGTAGCAGTCTGCCAGGGATTTTCCATGTGGTCAATATTGACAAGCTGCCTAGGTAGGAGCATGCTGGCCCACGTCCACTACAAGTGAGCTACTGTGACTGACAACAACATTTTATCTGTTGACACACACTCCTACGTACGTCACATTATCACAGCATCAAAGGACTCCGATCAGATGAAACTCACTGGGAACAAATCTGTTTGGGAAGGCAAGAATGTGAGGAGGTTCAGAGCAGGTTATTGGCTGAGGAGGAGAGTGATAGCAACAGCTTTTACCAAGACTGAACATCTTCAGATATTATAGTACTGAGTTACTGTTGTCTTGTCACAAATCACAATATATTGTTCACAATACAGGCTGCTGTGAAAAGATGTTCCCTAGTGTTCACAAGAACTATGTTCATATAATAACTTTTTTCTTCACGTGCACAGAATACAGTAGATGTATTATTTAACGAAACCTATACACTTTTCTCTGGTCATTATACCAATTACCCCCCATATAGAGTACAGTAGCCCCTTTCACTGCCAATCCTCTACTGTGGGTCGGGTGGGATAGACCTCCCCTATCCTGTATGTAGCAACATGATTTAAAGTTGTGTTGTATTTTATTATTATTATTATTATTATTATTATTATTATTATTATTATTATTATTATTATTATTATTATTATTTTCTATCTGTACGATATGGCATTTTTTAATGTTCGTGGGACATACATCCCTCTTAACAGTAGAAGCTCAGGTGCATGGGATCCATCTCCAGCACCGAGACGACGCTAACAAAAGTGTGGAGTAGGGATCTGGGTAAGAGGAATAATGTGATCACATGCCATGGGCTGCCCTTTTGAGGTTTCACCACAAGCACAGACAGAAAGATTGCATGGCATTGCAGGCATGCAAGTCCAGGAGGCGGTCAACCTTTACCCTGGTCGAGAACTCTGAAATAGAGTTCATCCTAAAAGAACTGGCATATGGCCTGACAGGACACACTGACAAGCCCCACACAGAAAACACACATTGTCAAAACTATTAGGGTTACAACTCAAGCATGATTTTTGACCTGCAAAGAATAGACGTGGCTCTAAGCCCCGCCCTTTTCGCCAGTGTCCAACCATGGTGTTGGACAATTTAAATTAATTCATTCCAGTGTAAGATGTAGGATATTACTGGTTCATTTTTGGAACCAGTCCTTCAAAATCTCTTTCAAATCCACCAACAAGACATTGCCTGCAGTAGAACAGTATACATATTGTGTAAAATGTTTTATCACATAGGAAACCTATTTGTGCTGTCTTGAATGTAAAATGTCTTATGTGCCTTTAAGAAAGTGCTTTTAAGAGATAATTAGTCTATTAATTAATTATGTTCATTCCATTTTTTTACTCTACCCTTGATGTCACATTAACAAAGTTAAGTCTACACACAGTGTGATTATTGAAGGAGAAGTTAACTGCCTGTCTGTCTGTGCAGGGCGCATAGGGGTGACAAAACACTATTGGTAGAGAGTTTTGTCTATCTCATGTTAGGCTTAGCTGTGATTGGGTCATAGCAGTTTTATGGGAGGGGCTTACTGAAAGGTCTATTGTCACAATGTTGAACTATCTGCCCCTGTTCTGTGTCCAACCCAGTCCACATTATCAGTGTGTTCTTGCCCTTGTTCTGCTCACCCCATCACCCCCTCTTTTTGTGGCCCTGCTTGAGAGGCTGGTTCCATTGGACAACCAGCTGTGGTGTGTTTATGCATTCATTGAGTATTTAAGATTAATCTCCTGTTCATATTCTGCCTGTTCCTGCTTGAGTTTATGTTTTTGAGAGTATTTCTAACTTAACTATTTGCCGTATGAGATGTACCTGAGTTTTCTACAGTTAAGATAAAGATGGAGCTGATAGCTGATCTGGCATTCATATTTACCTGCAGCTGTTTACTGAATCAGTTTACAGGTGTGCGGTCACCTGCTGATTAGTCCCATGACTGATTTATTTATGACCTGCAATCACTGCTGTGAGAGTTGTAGTTCAGCCTGTAAACAAGTGGATATCTTCTCACAATGAGTCACCATGCGGCCTTCCCTTTTTGTTCTTAAATATATTTTTATGACATGTTGGTTTTGCTTCACTTATGACCCACAAAGTGCAAGTGACCAAACACGCTCAAATTAAAGTTATGACCACATTCATAATTAGGGAACTTTGGTGAATCACCAATCACACTGGTATTTGTGATAAATATATATAATTGTTGACGCCATTGGGGATATTTTATGTTTGATCACTTCTTCTGGTCAACCGTCAAATATGATTATTTTCTTTTTATGATAATGATATGTTTGATATTTACATTAGAATTTCATTGCATTTGAATCATTTTATGAAACGTTTACATTAGCTGCATTATAGCTGACATCTCCATTGTGGCAAAAGTTTAAATGTATTCATTTTTTACCATTTTGTGAGCATTTACGTACTGCTTAAATGATCTTGTTACAATTAAGCCTTACTCATTTGCAAAAAGAAAAGCCTGGTCACTGGAGATAAGATTTTCAAGATTTTTTTCATGTTGAAATGTAGATGTGATTGTGACCACAGCTTCTGTCTGCTTCTGTAGAGAGAAAAAAAATCTGTCTTTTGTTGACACCATGCCAGGCCTGTAAACGTATTTTTAAAGCTAGGCCGTAGATTTGGTATGGCTCCAGTAGTGGTCTTGCTACATAATGATGGTTTGTATTGAAATTGAAAATGGAAGGGTAACGCAGGAAAGCAGCCAAGCAACACTTGAACTTGGCCTTGCTGGGTTTGCCAAGTGGGGTTGGCACTCCGGGTGGTAAGCCTAGTGGCCCCATGTTCTCTATGAGTAGGAAGATACATGGCCTCTGTGCAATACTATAGCAGCTGTGTGCATCTTTGGAGGGCTTGGCAGTAGGCCCTGTGGCTTCATTCACCCCAGTAGCAGCAACAGCTTGGTCTTTTATGTGCACTGTTCTGGCTCTCAATAGTCATTAGTGTGCTACCTCAAAACAAATTGCTCTCCTCTAGAGAGCCTTTGAAAGTTGGACATTAAAGCGGAACAAAATAAGAATTCCAGTGCAAGTGAATATATACTGTATACCAGCATTAAACACTTTATACACATTGGTGGATTTCCTTGATTCCTCGATTGCGTATTAATGACCATATGACTAGCTTTGAACCAAAAGAGAGTGCTGCATTACTGAGATCAGTGGTCTGTAATATTTGATATAGTGCTATCGACAAATAATACATTAAAGCACATTGAAGCACCTTATCTCACGATGTGGAGACTTTCTTTCTTTCTTTCTTTTCCTACCCTGATCTCCACCCCCTCTCCTGTTTTCCTCTCTTTGTTTTTCTTGGAACAAATTGATGATGGAAACAACACGCTTTTCACATATTTTTACCTGTAACTGTAATGTGACAATAAAGTTGATTCTGATGCCTCATAAAATGCCCAGCTTTGCGTCACAATCACAGCCTTGAGTGTGTGGTGTTGCTTTTAAAATGTCCACGTCCACATTCACCAGTTACAGGTATTTTACTCACCAAAACATAGTATTACACCATAGAACACCATGTGATGTTGTCTTTGATCTGTCCCAGTTTCATCACAGTGCTCAAATATGAGTCAGTAGGCTCATTACATTATAGTTTTCCAGACAACAAACAAACAGAATTACTCCAAATAACCAGTGAACTTTTGTTCACATCATAAACTTTGATCCACATATACCTCTGCCATGAACTTTTGTCCATTTTCTTCATCCGCCATGAACTTCTGTACTAGCAGTTCCCAACCAAAGGGATTATGGACCCCCCATCCCCCATCTCACCAACAAGGCTGTCGGCATCAATTGATCCAGGTTGGCTCAATTAGGACTATTTGGTTGCTATCAATGATTTTTTTTTTTTTTTTTTTTTTTTTTTTTTTTTTTTTTTTTACAGTAAACATATTAATTTTCTTTGTATTTAATATTTGGGGTTTACTTGCAAGTTGCAATATCAGCATGGGTCACAGGTTGGGAAATGCTGTAGGCCTACAATATTGTAGCTGACCATGCATTATCCAGAATATACACAGCGGCTGCTATGTTCATGCACCTTATATACAGTATACTTATCATCTCAGGATGTTAACTGTGTGTAAATATATTTCTGTGGCAAAAGTTTGTACAGTAAATATCTACAATCCATACAGAAGAAAAGCCTTTACCTGTACTTTTTTTGTGGTAAAAATTACTCAATCTTTCTTTCCTTTCTTGTCTTGATTCTAGCTTCTTGGAAAAATGACATGCACAAAAAAAGTGATCACCTGTGCCACAACAGCCTCAACAGTCCTGAACTTCTTATAGTAGAGGTGGTCTGCATGGAGATGGAGGAGGCAGCTGGTCTTTGATTCATCAACGGTTCTCTTGGCCCGGGTTTGTGACATCTCCTGTGGGAGAATTCACAGGTGAACCAACCAGCAAAGGAGAACACGTATTATATGATGGAACACACTGGTTTGTGCAGCTATTACAGTATATAATTATTTTTACATGTGGAAAGCTATTCTTTGTTGACATCAGATCCTTATATAGTCTGAAATCAGAGGAAATTAGGGTAGGACATGTTTTTTATATTGGTGCGTGTCTTCCATTTTGTCAAGCTGTGTCATTGTGTAGGCACGTTTCCCACAGGGGAAAATGGCCTTAGAAGTGACCATGCAACCACTGGAAATGATGCAAGCATGGAAGAATTATGTATTCACACAGTCGCCTCAGTATCCTTGGTGTGCAATCTGTGCATGGACAACTTGTCAGCCAAGAGTTAACAATAGTCCTGATGGAGCTGATGTCCATATTTATCAGCTGTTTATTGAATCAGTTTACAGTGTGGGCTAAGTCACCTGACTCCTTTATTTTGTTATTTTTATCGCAACTGTATTCGGCCTGTAAAAAGCAGCACTCTTTTCACAATGAGTCACCATGTGCATGCCCTTCCTTTTTTCTTGGAATTATGACCCACAAAGCTAATAAAAGTTACACCAATGACCGCACTCATAATAAGGGAAGTTTGATTCAAGGAAGTGGGCAATAAAGCAAGCACCTTAAAATAAAGTATGTTTGTGTGTGTGTGTGTGTGTGTGTGTGTGTGTGTGTGTGTGTGTGTGTGTGTGTGTGTGTGTGTGTGTGTGTGTGTGTGTGTGTGTGTGTGTGTGTGTGTGTGTGTCTCTATTTTCCAGGCTATTTACAGTTGTACTAAGGTTGTCGAAAATAACAAGTTAATGACATTAATTTATTTTGTTGATTAATCCGTTTTTAACGCAATTAACCCACTGAGCATTTTCGAAATTGAAAAACTTGGTAGAGCACAAGTTCTTCACAGAGAATGTTAACAGATTTGTAGTGTGCCAATGTCATTTCAGTGGTACTTACTTATTCAGCCAGTTGAGTGTTTCGACACTTTCAATTGGTTAAATCGTGCCCGGCGTGGCACTGGAGTGGTTACGAAAATTAAACAGAAAGTAGGACAATGTGTTTGTTTACATCTACAGGTGTGCGTGTGTGTGTGTGTGTGTGTGTGTGTGTGTGTGTGTGTGTGTGTGTGTGTGTGTGTGTGTGTGTGTCTGTGTCTGTGTGTGTGCAGGTACGTGTGTTCTGAGAGGTGAAGTCTGGACTGTCCCACCTCTTTGGGTATTAGGCTCTGGGCAAGGCGTTGGAGACTGTCTGCACTGCAGAATCCACTGGAACCACTTCCCATGGACGGAGGGACTGCGTAGAAACAAACATTCACAGTACACAATAATATGCTGTGCAGATGTACAAACACAAAATTGACATTTTGCTCTTTCTCACATGCGCACAGAACATACTGTATATCCTTCAGAATTTGTCCCCTGGCAACACCAATAAACATGCACATCCACAACCTGAACTGAAACACACAGAGATGTGACTTAGTGACATTCAGCTCTGTCAGTCTGATAATGTCCCTATTGTGACCCTGGTTTTGACCCAGGACACAGGAGAGTTTGTCATCAAGCTGGTATACGTGGTTTGCATGCAGCTGTGTGTTTGTTGTTTGTTGACAACATGTGGCTGCTGAATTCTCTGTCTGACAACCAGATGGTAAGATTACACTTTCTGTGTATCTGGTCTCTATCAGTAACCATTGACAACCAAATTTGATTGTGTACATGCGTGCTTAATCTGCTTATATTCCTAAAAAAAAAACACTGAATAGCAGCTCGCATTTGGAAATCACAAGTGTAATAAGAAAGCATTGGTGGCTGTTGGGTTTTGCTCAAATGTAGCTGTGATTTGCAGCACCTTGGGGCCAGCTGTCTCATTCGGTTTGATGAAATAATGATGTAAATGCTATCAGGGGATCATTTCATGTGCACACAGATTGGTCCATCATGTTGCACTGGCCAGCCTTCAGCAGTCTATGAAAATGATTGCTTCAGAGTGGGACATAAGTCATAGGTCAGGGGCCAAATGCTGAATCTTGCAATTTTCTGGCAATATCCTTATTGAATATTCAGTTTTTGCCGTGCGTGGAAGAGTACCACACACGCAGAGGGGCATGCAGTACATTCCCTGCCCGACTGGGAATGTGCAAACACATTTTCACATGCCATGCCCGACCAGTAAAACTCTCCCTTGTCCGGTGAAAAGAAGGCAGCTTGGCTCCACAGGTTGGTTTAGGTTGTGTAGAGCCCGGGAATAACAATAGGTAATTGGCCCTGGGTGGAAGAAATGAGTTACAAAATCGTATAAAAAAGTGTTGGGTGTCGCATGGGTTAGAGATGATTTTCAACTAGTAGCACAGGTTAGTTTTAACCCAGCATGCATGTCAGGAGCCACTGTGTTGTCGGACTAATGGCGGTGGGACTGTTGTCTAAACGACATACAGTAGCACTCCCAAAAAGTGCTACCCATCTCGTGATTATTATTATAGCTTAGTTTCGGTTCCAGCCTGATAAATGTAGAAATAAATGTCATTGGATTTCACAACATACAGGAAAGTCAGATGACTTGCAAGCACTTTCACATGGCAGTATAGCTGTAGCCTGGTTCAGACCCATCAACCTGGTTCTATTGTCAACTTCTGATTTCCTTCGGTACCAAGATGTGTTTACCAATGAGAGTCGGAGTTGGTGGTTGGTCTAACGACAAATCCGAACAGATGCAGCTGATCAAGGCAACAGTTAGTGTGAAACAACAACCATGGCGGCTGCAACTGCGGTGAATCACAGCCATATCAATATGTCTATTAAACCGGCCTATGACAAATAGTTTCTATTTGTCAAAGCGTCGGGTTGTATAAACATCATCACCCGACATATTTGTTCACATGCTTGTAGCGCTCGTTGGCTGTGTTTGTGTGGTTGGCAAACAGGCTAGCCATTAGCCACGTGATTTACAACAACCTCTGGTTTGTTTGGTATGAACCAAACCCCTCCCTCTTGAAATATCACAGACAACGGACAGTTTCAGACTCAAGCTTCAGGAAGCTAAACTTGAGTCTGATAATCAGGCTAGTACAGCTGGCAGAAATGACTCACAGAATCAGGCATCTTCCAGCAGTTAATTAGCAACCTATAATTACAGTAGGCCTTTGAAGTTCAGTGTGCGCCATGCACCGTGTGTGCATGCATGCATACACCATACACGCATCGCATAGTAGCCTATGAATGTGCAGGTTCACAATACTCACACTGCAAGCACGTGTGCATATTGTATACATTATGTGCTGGTCACACCATCCTGGAAAAGCGTTCTTAACCAATCAGCACCAGCAGCTTGGTGCGACATAAGCTATGAGTGGTGTGGATGTGCATGCGCTTGTGTTTGTGAATGTGTGCATGTGACCCACTGAGGGAATTATTTCAAGACCTCCAGTTCCCCTTGTTTTGTTCTTCCTCTCTCTTATTCTCATGCACGAATACATGCACACACACACACACACACACACACACACACACACACACACACACACACACACACACACACACACACACACACACACTACACACACACACACACACACACACACACACACACACACACACACACACACACACACACACACACACACACACACACACACACACACACACACACTCAAAAGCTTGAATTCCTAAAATGTAGATAGTGTTAGAAGAAGTGATTAATTTGAGTTTTTACATTTTCTGAGCCTTGGACCCAAGCCTCCTAACAAAGCTTTCCGCAAGATTAAACAACAAAGCTAATATTTGGCCTAATCTTTACAGATTACTTTAAATTCACCTAATAGAGCCCTCCAAAAAACAGGAACTGTGTGCTTGTTAGACTTAAATCCTTTAAAGTTAGCAAGGATGGTTGGATTTAATTTTATTTTCAAAATGGAAATTCTAGCATTTTAACAAGACTGGATTCCCTGCAATCATTTAAAACCATTTCACTGCACTATATACTGTATAATAGAAAACGTATGGCAATTCCAGCCCCTCATCTGCCATCAATCAAGGATTCAATATAAGGTAGGTACTGTAGGCTATATTTCAATAGCCAATCCCAACTACAAGCGGTGCAATGTACTAGTGAATGCATTATAAACCCACAATAACAGGAGGGGTGAGATACTTTTGCGACCTCATCCTAGGTCGCGACCGTTTGTAGACTGTCGACGGATGCTAACCCTGTTGCAACCTTTTGTAACGGTCGCAACCACCTGCCCCGACCGTTTACTAAATCATCTGCAAAATTCCTATAACGGTCACAACCTTTTTTTAAAAAAGTGTTATGAGCCTTTTAAAACACTACACTGAGACTGTTTTAAAAACTGCTGCGACCTAGGTCGAGGTTGCACAAGGATTTCATTGTCTCCCCACAATAAAATGGAGACTATTTCTCTTCACCAATTGGTGTTGGCTGCAAAAGGGACGTAAATGACAAGTTGTAGATTGATGACCTTCAGCCATGCCATAAACATTCCAGTGGATAAGTGTTCTTTTGAAAATAATGTCAATAGAACACTTCTTGTACGCAACAGCTGTAATATGGACCAACTCTTTTGGTGGTGGCCAGAAACATAGTTTGTGTCTGCAGAGGCTATATATCACCAAAATGTCTAGTGCAGGATCAGCATAAAAGTTTGTAATGCTGTGAAATTGCAGAAAACCCAAGAGAAGCACCATGCCCCCACAGAGGAATTTATATTTCCTAACCAGATTTTTACAATAAAATCCAACAGAAAAGGGTGGTTATTTTTCAGTGAAGTATGTGAACAATATAACTTTATGACTCACACTTTCTCACACGTGAACATGTGAACACATTATCATTTTAATGTCTCCAGAGATGTGAAGGCTCTCTGAATTGCTTTTATGAATAAAAGCAAACAGAAATATATGGGATTGCACATGCTGAGAGGTATTCCCAAACTGAACAAGGTCAACTTTACTCAAACTTCTCCCTGACTGTGAAATCACGTGGATCACATGCCTGTTATTAAAAACATGTACAGTATAAGTATAAGGTCAGTTAACCATTTCACCACAGCCATGGAAGTTAAGATTACTGTACAGTACCGTTCACAAACAATAACGTCATGTTTGAATTGCATCAAGCTTGACCATGGTTTGACAGGTTTGAGTCTCTGTGTCATGCTGTATACCAGGGGCGGAGTGTAAAGAGTCTTACTCGTGTGACTCTTTACATTATTTCTAGTCAACACAATACCCTACTTACTGATCATGACACTGACCACTGGCAATGATACCAGTGCACTGTGTACATAATATGTCAATAAAGGTAATAGATATGACAGTGTAAGACTTTTCTCAACAATATAGGACTACAAGTAAATCGTGAGCAAGTCAAGACCTAGGGGAGTCGAGACCAAAACGAGACCGAGAGAATCACAGACTTGGTTAAGACAAGATCAAGATGAGGACCAAGACCAAGACAGAGAGGGGTCGAGACAGAGGTCAAGGCCAAGGCCTAGAGAGGTTGAGCCCAAAAAGCCATTTTTGATTCTGTAGTAATAGTACAACATAACACATTACAGAAATCAAGTCAAGACCACAAGAAAAATGTGGAGAGCGAAGACAATTGAGGGCGAGACAAAAACAAGACCAAGACAATGACAATTTGTCTTGAGACTGGTGTCAAGACGAGACAATGTCTTGAGAACTACAACACTAGTACAGTGTAAGATATTTTCCCAACATATGGGACATTATTACACTATGAACATTTATTACATTGTGAGCTGCCATTGGTTTGTTCATAATGTAACATAGTATTTCCATTATAGTAAAATCTGTTACCATATTATGAGGTCATTTTTTATTACATTATGTGATGATTGCATGTAGAGAGAGATTTTTAATCAATGGGTCGTCCAGCTCTCTATATGGGTGGGCCATGGCCCACCCTGGCCCACCCATGGCTACGCCACTGGTTTACACATGCACATGCATGTGCGGGTGTGTTGCTACATTGATGACACAGTGAGAGGGAAGATGAGACAGCAGATTGGGTGGTAAAGCTCCAGGAGTGGTGGAATGTGTTGTGTTGAGAAAGTTAGCCATCATTCCCACAAGTGGCGTGACTCCTCAAAGGAGATTTCACGTGACAGAGGTAACTATAGGGCAGGTTTGGGTATGTGCAAACATACACACACGGACGTCACACACACACACACACACACACACACACACACACACACACACACACACACACACACACACACACACACACACACACACACACACACACACACACACACACACACACACACAGACCGACCGTCCTTCTGGTATTGTTTAGATCTGCATCTCCTCTTTCAGTTTGCCCCCCCCCCCCCCCCCCCCCCCCACACACACACACACACCCTCACACATGACTGGGTTGCACACACACACATACACACACACACACACACACACACACACACACGCAACCTATGTTATGTGTATACTGTAGTAGGCATTATTATGTGTGGGTACTATGTAGTGTACAGTACATACGTGCACTCATGCACGTGTGTGTGTATGCATGAAAATACTATATCACCATTTACACAGTCTGTTCAGCCAAACATTGATTTTATGGTCTTCCCTCTCTACATGGAGTGGGCACATATTACATGTTATAGCTGTTGTTATTCTATTCCTTTTTTTTTCTTATTCTGCCTACTTCTATGTGTTAAAGGGGAATTCCACCCATTTTCAACATTTTACTATGTCATTGATGTACCTTCAAAGTGTTGGGTGGACATGATAAAAAAGTTCCCCCATTCTGTGTTCCCAAGAAATGGAGGTCTGAAGAAATCCACTAACATGGTGATGATGTCATCAAGATGTATTTTCACCATGTTAATGGGTTTCTTTAGACGCTTCTTTTTTTCTGAGAGCGTACAAATGGAACCAAATGAACCCGTTAGGGTTCATTTGGTTGCATTTGTACACTCTCAGAAAAAAAATTAAAATGCCATTTAAATGCCCTTGCCTTATGTGAAGGTGAAGCACTTTGAATTGCCTTGCATTAAAACTTCTATATGTAATTTTATGGTCAAAATAATAATTATATCGTTTTTTATGTTTTTCATGAAGTCTCCTAAAAATACCATTTTTAATGTTCCCTTCTCACTTTAACTTTACCTCCACCCTTTAAGTCCTTGGTATGTAGGAAATCCACACCCCCTCTCAAAGGAGCCCAATGAAACCAACTGAAAATAGGCAGATTGTGCATATTCTAGTGAGACAGCGAATAATATTGAGGTGGGCGGGGGGGAGCAGAGAGGAGGGAGGGAGGGAGGGGTGCTTGTTTTTATGCGGAAGGCAACATTTGTATGATACATTTGGTTTTAAATTCATGATGGAGCCCCTTTAACATGAGATGGGATGCCCTTATTCAGCCATTGTCATGCACATTACAGGCCCAAACCACAGGAAGCAAAAACAAACACAGTGTAGTGGACACGTTATCTCAGGCCTCTACACGCTTGTGTGCATATAGGACTGAGATATTTGCCTCTGAATCATTTCCGGATAGATTATTGGCCTCTAAATGAAAGTGCAGGATGTTGTCAGCAGCAGCACGTCTGAACAGGGTTGGATGTAACATGTCCCATTAGGGGGGGCAAGAGAACGTGTTGGAGGGGCAAGAGAAAATGTCCTGTAACCGAAAATGGTATGGGTGCGGCGATGAAGCCGCACCCATACCATTTTCGGTTACAGGACTTTTATTAGGCAAGTAAAGCACTTTAATTTGAAATATCTTGGGTTGTTTTGCATGGCATCGTGTTTGGGGGGCAGACCGGGTATTTAGGGGGGGCATTGCCCCCCCCCCATGCCCATGCCTAGATCCGTCCCTGCGTCTGAAGTGCAGCACGTTCAGTGCCGAACGTCAGCGGTCACTGGCAAGAAAGGCTTTAGCGAAATGTGAGGTTTTGTATAGTACAACAGGGGGTCTTGGCACTGGCAAATTAGTTCCTGGAAATCATCTACTGAAAAAAAAAACAAGAAACAGAAACAATTGACTTTGTTCTGATCCAGGCTGGTACTGAGGTTACGGATAAGAGTATGTAAGTTGTACGTACCATTACACTGTACTGTATGTAACCTAACCTTGGCCTTAATTAACATGCACGCACAGTTAGTCACACTTTGCCATGCACACGCTCGCAAGCATGCGCACGTGTGGATCGAAGCACACACGCACATGCACGCACAAACACACAAGCACCCACTTCTGCACGATATATGACAGTCTTCAGCAATGAATGCCAGCTGGCTGAAGCGTTAAGAGGGATACATTTCCCGACCAACCAGACTGGGTGTACTGTACCACCATGGTAGAGCCTACTTCCCCAAGGCCACCTTCAATGACTCTAATTTCCACTCTTCCTCCCTTCCCTCCTCTCTCTTCCCACACCATTGCAGTGCAATCCCATCCTTATAACCCCCAACCCAACCCACCCACCCCACCCGCCACTCACTGGCCTCCTTTCTGCCCCATACCTTTTTCTGTACCCCAGACCATAACCCTCTCTCTACAGTCACACCACTCAGGTTCATCTTTTCTTTGGCCAGTTTTCAACTCTAGCCTCTCCCAGGGGCGGATCTAGGCATGGGCATGGGGGGGCAATGCCCCCCTAAATACCCAGTCTGCCCCCCAAACACGATGCCATGCAAAACAACCCAAGATATTTCAAATTAAAGTGCTTATTTAAAATGATTTGAAACACCACGACTGCTACTAACTACAATTTTGGCACCACTAAACCAACAGCATTTCATAATTGAAAACAGAAAACTCTCCGACTCAGACCTTTAGCTTTATGCATGCTGTGTGTCTGTTGCAACTCCAACAACAACTGATGTTATTATTGATGCTTTACTTGACTAATAAAAGTCCTGTAACCGAAAATGGTATGGGTGCAACTTCATTGCCCGTGGCGCGAAGCGACACGGGCGATGCGCCCCCATACCATTTTCCCTTGCCCCTCCAACATGTTCTATTGTCCCCCCAAATGGGACATGTTACATCCGCACCTGTCCCAGAGCCTGCAATGAATTTTTTACTCTTTTCGCTCAAGGCGCCAGTAAAAGGTTACAACCAGTTCACTGACTTTCAGTAACCTTGGCCCAACCTTGGCCCAACCAAGCCAAGACTGTTAATATGGACAGATAAGAAGAGCATTTGTCTGCTCAGTGACGGTTGAATAAAGTACCAAGAGTGCCATAAATCAAACTGGTGGTGAACTGGAACATTTTCCACACCACATTTAGCCTCGCGGGTACACAACTGAAGAATATTTTGGCTCAGATTTCGTCTTCAATTCAATGCGGTTGGCATATGTTGATCAAAATAACAATTCTTCTACATTCTCTAATTGTGTAGACTTAAATTAAGTGCAGATGTTTAAGTCAGTATGTAACTCTAAAGATCTATAATGATCTATTTGGTTAGTCCAATGGTTGAGAACCACTGCTTTAATTAACACATGACAACACAAGGCACCTACACTTACCCCAAAGGTTTGGGATAAGAACCAGCCACGTTGACAGGCTGAGAACAAAAACAAAATGGATGAATACCGTTAACGATCTCCTCTTTGACCATGCCAGGTTTCTGTGAACAAGACACCAGCTTCCCATGTTTTGCCCCAAATGTTCCTACATAATGTAAGCCATGACCACATGACCTGCATGTCGCTATATTCTGTGCACGTCATAATAGGCCAACATGTAAAAGTAGCTGAACAACAATTTTGGCAAAAATAGCAGATCGACAAGCTCACTAATCATGCTGTCAATCTGTTACCGTATGTTGAGTGTTCACTATTGTTTTAAGTGGTTAGAAACATGAACAATGACTTACCCATGTCATTCTGGTGGTAGATTATAGAATGGTGATTTGTTTGGTTGAGGTCGTATCTATGAGCCGGCTCTACGTGATACGTCCCGTTGTTTGTATAGATGGAGCCCTCAAACTGACCTTCAAGCACCGAGCCATGGCAGGACGACCCATGCTCACCTACAGGACAGGACCAGGCCAGAACAGATAGAGAAAGAAGAAGCTCAAATACATAGAACAGACAGTACAGACAGTAAATCCTGCAACTATTCTTATTATTAAATTTATAGGTATAATTGTGTTGGGGGATGTACAGTATTTCCTTGTCAGACATACCCTCTAGTGTTCCAGAGTATAAATGAGAGAGGTCTGCTGCTATGGGACCATGTTCATTCATCACAGTGAAATGCTCTGTGAACCCTGTTGCATCTCGCCGCAAGCGCAACCGGAACTTTCTAAGAAAACAAACAAGCAATGAGATGTGGTCAAAATATGCTTTGTTATGCTAAATATAGTCAACACAATATAATCAACAATAACCAATTAAATTGCTTATTTTTTTTTTGGAAGATGAATAAAGAATACCAAAGGAATGTTGTATATTTGAACTGAAAGCTGTATATTTAACAAAGCTTTTGAAGCATCTGCCTTAAGTCAGGGTTTGAGAAGCTGCTGGCCACCTGTGGAATGCTGTGAAGCCCAATAGCAGTTGGTGGTCCTCAGGCTGTGATCTTCTGGCCCTCAGGTGTCTCCTGTGGACCTCCTCCCTGTCATATGACAAGCCCTCATAATGCCTGATGTAGGGGCCAATGCCTCTTAAAGCACCTGAAAATGAGGATGAACTATTAGTAACAAGGATGTGATTTGTGTTTTACGTCCCAGCTCCTCGATCGACCTGGCTGCGTGTTGAGGTGTCTTTGAGCCGAGTCAGTGTACCCCTAACCCCTAACCCCGGTTTCTGACGAGCAGGTTGGCTGCTTGCTTTCCTCTACCATTGGTGAGGGTGTAATGGACATTGCATTGCCTTGGAAGGGTCACACAAGGAAACTCCTCGTTGAATCACCTTTCTTGGTACTTCCATTAATCACACAACTAGCAAAACAAATTACGTATACAGGCTTAGTAAAGTACACAGAAAAAGTGTTAATTCAACTCAAACAAAAGTTTACAAATGGACCCAAATGGAGTACTGCATTCCAGACTGAACAAGCCGAGACATGTCCACTTCAGGGCCAGGCTGTGTAAGGACTTAACCTGAGCTGAGTGTAGCTCAGGCCATCCAATGAGACCAAAATATGTATACGTGTGCTGCGTATTTACATAATACCATGCATTGCTCACATACAGATGTGGCATCCATATACCCGCAGATACAAAATTTCAATAAACCAAAACATACAACAGCCACACTAGCCACACTGCAAGACAAGATGAATTCAAGATGAATTCACTGCATGGCATGCATGTATCCAAACAAAATCTAATGGCATACCTGTCATCCATACAGTGCAGTGAAGCAGCAGCAGGAGCCAGAACTGGACATTCATGATCTCCGCATTGGTATTCTTTAGTTTTCCCCCTATTTTCTCTTCCTTATCTCACTTCTACTCCGTTTCTCTCTCTCTTTTTCACACATTCTCTTTCCTTCGTCTCTCTGTGTTATGTGTCTTCTTCACAACCGTGGAATGCAATTTGTTGGAAGCTCATGTCTGAACTAAACATCCAGATACAGGCGCTCTCACACAGTCTGAGGCATATTCAGACTTGTTTGCTAGTATGCTCTGCGTTATGTCTACTTTATGTCCTAAAGGAGTGTTCTTGTCAAAGTGCAATTACAGAATGAGTCATTATTATTCTATGATCTTGTGGAGGTCTGAAGCAATAGTCAAGCAAACAACAAAATACTGTACGTATATCCTCGACTGAGGTGGGACTGTTGCTGAGTTCGACTGCTATTACTACTGATAGGCTAGGCAACCTTTTTGAGATGAAGTGCTTTCTTTATTTATAGCGTCAGAGTGCCATAACAACATCAAAATGATATATTTCCATTGGATTTTGATTGTCCATAAGCACAGCAAGCTTTATGTTGGCTTTTCTTTCAGGATGTACGTTGTATGATTATTAGACTCAATTATTATTATCACCACCACTGTTTCCCCAGTCAGAGATCAATGAATGTGAATTTGAATGAATGTAGAATTGTGCGGGATGTAATTGACATACAGATGTGAGTGGACTTAATTTAACTGTACATTATATATATACAGTATATTTAAATTTAAATGAAAAATCGTCTCTCACATTGCGCCAGTGTGCCAGTGATCACCCTCTGAAGTGACAATGGTGGCACCCATGTCTAAGGTTGCTTACCCCAGCTGTAGACTACTACACAATCACAGTCAATATGGAATCCTACAATTTAGTTGAAGGGAACTGTCTGCCTTTGTGACCTTTAGACTGACCTGGAGAGGTCAAGAAAAAATTGTGTAGATCTGAATTAGATGTTTGCAACATTGCAAATGCACAGTCAAAGTTTTCTATAGAAACTAGCTCCTCCAAAGGAATGTATTAGACTGACTGGACAATAATTCATGCATCTGTTATTTTTCTCTAATGTAACAAAACTAATGTGAGCATGGATCAGTACAGCATGACATTTGATTTGAGGGAGGGTCAAACGGCTTTTTTTTTTTTCCGAGCGGCTGGGTGGTCGGCTTGGTTGGCGGTCGGTCGCCAAAACGGATAGGTGTTAACAAACGGCATGCAGAACAATAGACGATTTGGGTTGCTTGTCCCGACAGTTCTCATGGTGATGATATAACCCTTAAAAGTGGGTTGCTATATTGGTTTCAGCAGTCTAAACTTAACAGCAGCGGTGGGGAAGTAATTAATTACATTTACTAAGGTGCTGCAGGCTGTTTATAATTACAATACTATTGTACTTAAACTCAAGTGACATGCTGAATACTGGCCTTTTAATTAAATTGATATTTCAGTTTCAAAACATGAAAGTAATGGAAAGATCTTGTGATTGTTTCATTACTTTTATTATAGGCCATTCGAAAGTTAAATATCCCATTACTTGTGGTATTGCTACTTTAACTTACGCAAGAAATCTGATTAGGTTACTTCTTGCGCCACTGAACTGAAACAGAATGCCTTGCTGTTGGACAGAAACCTCATATCTCCATAGTTCAACAATAAACGTTTTTACTATATAAGATGGATGCCGTAACTCATCATACAAGAGTGATGCACAAAAGTAATGATAATTAAAAGAAAATAATGGTTTTGGATATACAGGGTTTCTTGCCCCGACAGTGACGAGACATGAGACACATGACTTGAGGTCAGTAGGTTCTTGTTCTAGATACTACAGCCTGTATACTACACTACACTACACTACACTACACTACACTACACTGCACCACCAGGTCAATGTTTCACTGCATGCTTTAGGAGTTCACCTTCCCCCTAACATCAATCATCTTCTGGACACCTTCCCCCCCACGAAGTACCTCTGCACTGATTGGTGGAGAAGGGATCACCCGGATCGGTACTGTGACATCACAGACACACCCACACAGGCATTTCTCTCACATGCACAGTTGCGTGCATGCAGGCGCGTGCGCGCACACACACACACACACACACACACACACACACACACACACACACACACACACACACACACACACACACACACACACACACACACACACACACACACACACACACTTTGCAAGATAATAAGAGGCCTTGCAACAGCACTCTAAATAAAAATAAGTGCACTTTTAAACCATCTTGGGTTGTTCAGCGTGTCCATTTTCAATTCAATGATGCAGAATGTAATAGCGCACCATCCAGGTTAAAAATTAGGTAATATTGATTAATATTGAGCTTACTGAAAATTATGACATCCCTTTAAAATTCCTCATGCAAAAAAGTAAGTAAGAGAAGAGAGAAAAGAAAAGAGAATCCAATCACCTGGCTCCTAGGAGCCAGGTGATTGGAGCTCCTTTAGAACTGCAGTTCTTCAGTGTGTGGAGACATGAGGAGACCCTGGGTTACTCTGGGACATTGACTTTAGTCAGAGAGGTGAAGGAAACAGAAGCCTTCTCTCGTGGAATGGGATATGATCTCAGCCCTTCTTGTCAGGGGCTCAGCTCAGCACGTTACCCTTCACATGTCTCCATGTATTCTTTAATGCAAGCCCTTGTGTATGTACATGAAACATGCACACACACACACACACACACACACACACACACACACACACACACACACACACACACACACACACACACACACACACACACACACACACACACACACACACACACACACACAAACAAAACTCTTTCAGAAGTCGTGTCTGTCACGCTTCCAAGTTGTGAGACGTTGCTAAAACCCTCAGACGTTTGTTCTTTTTGTGTGTGGTTGATGAACCCCCCACCCTCGTGGGTATACAGTACATCCATGCATATACAGTACAATCTCTGTTCTACATTACAAATGCATAGGCCTAACTCTCATCTCATTCCTGGAGAGCATAATGTTTTTCACATGGTCTTTGCTTATACAATGTAGACCAACTTTTTCACATTGGCTTCTGCGGTTGCCTGCATGGGGGGAGGATAATTCAAGCCAACTTACTCTACACACATGACATCCAATCTGACCCTACAAATGTGTGGTGTTTACTGCCAGCAGAGGATCAACTCCTTGGAGAATTAGTGAGACTCGGTGTAGGAGGACTTAGCAGGATTCCTGTGTCCCTGCGGGTTCAAGGGCTATGGGAATTATCCAATCACATCATATCTACTGACACAACCACCTATTAACCCCTTTTAAGACCTGACCCAATTCAGAACAAGCTTTGCACTTCCCTTTCTACAGGCCTGGCGACATAACAATATCCAGCCTGTGTCACGCTCCATAATGAGGGCATTGTACTCTAGGCCCAGACATAGATCCACAATGAGCAGACAGGCAATGTCTACTATGACTACTACTATCCACCACTGTTAAATGGATATGAACTACCTTAATGGTAATATTATACCTGGAAACCTTTGTTTGTGTTTGTTAAACATATGAAAGTGTGCCAAACAGTGAGATAGCAAATGACTCATTTAGTACCAGAGAAAATCAGTTGATGGGGGAGGGGAATAGTGTTTATACTGAATGAATGAATGAATGAATGAATGAATGAATGAATGAATGAATGAATGAATGAATGAATGAATGAATGAATGAATGAATGAAATTTTATTAACAATTGGAGAATTACACCACAAAAAATGAAAATAACAGCAAAAACTGACAAAACAGCCTGTAGATTTACTCTTGAGATTTGAGTTTTGGGAGATTGTGTTATGTTTGTGTTATATTGTAATATAATCACTTAATGCACAGTGGTACTCATTCATTCACTCACTCACACATGCACGTGGCACGCGTGAGTGTGCACGCGCACACACACACACACACACACACACACACACACACACACACACACACACACACACACACACACACACACACACACACACACACACACACACTGTCCTCAAAGGTTTATTTAAGGGTCACATTGTGAACAGTCGATATGTTTGCACAACAGAAAATAATAATCTCATGGATTATGATTCATGTAAATCAAGTATGTTCAGCATCATACATCTTAGAGCACATTTCCAACAGAGGATTGACTGTCTATAGCTCATTCAAGGACTTCTTCCAAAATCAGTCAATCCATTAGCAGTGCAATGTCTCCCTCTATAGAGAGTTGAGGACTGCTGGGCCCTTCATTCAGAAGTGGAGCGAGTGAGTCCCTTGGCCACGTGGCTGGCCTAAAAAGTGACCTAAAATCACTGTCAGTGCAACAAATGGTTGGAAATTCTATAGGCCTATAAAAAAATAATGTTATTCCTTTGTGGGTGCATACGTTGGTTAGACATATTAATGGTCCTACAGGCATTATTCCAACAACACAACAACACCACTGGACGGTTACAACTCACACGTGGGTCCTGACACACTTTGCAGGTTAAATTAACTCAACCTCATCCTCTAGACACAAAACATATGACTTTAGACTCTTTGGGGACATGTACCCAAGGGCACAACACCAGAGGGAGCTGGGCTGATCTTACTGTCCGAATTCTGCACCAGCATGGTGATGACGCCAAAATGTGAACTTCCTGCTGCCACCAGCCATGAAAGGGTCCAATTCCCTCATCATTCAAACCCAACATCAAAAAGCAGGTCTGAAGGAGTTCTAGCTGGCAGAGCGCTGCATAACACAATGAATGGCAGGTTGACTTGCACTAGTATATTGATCACAATCTTTCTGAATGTGCATGTCATATAGTGAGGTACAATGATGCAATTAAAAAAGTTGTTTTAGTTTGAAAATTAGAATACCATTTAATGGCAAACAAACCCTGGTGTTAATTCTCTCGTAATAATCTTAAAAATGCTTACTTTTGATGCATATTTTTGCCACCATGCACCACCTCCAGTTTAGACCAAGCGGATCTAGCAGTATCAAAAGGACATAAGGTCATGATGCTACCGGCAACCCAAAACAACAAGTCAACCAAGGTCGATTACAGAACAACCACAAGTGATATCAGTTAAAGTACGAACTGTCTACGCTTAATCACAGAACACTAGGACCAGCTTCACGTGATACGGCTCTAGAGGTATAAACAAAATATGCCACTATTAATAACAAATGATAAATTCAATAAAAAATAAAAAAAACAACAGGTTGTAATCCTAAATTACAGCACAGTATAATGTTTTGAAATCTCTGATGACCTTGGGTCAACCCACAGTCCAGGATTGTTCTTCCTCTTATGTACTAAAACCTAAACACTGTTCCTTACATTTCAAACAAATTATCCCTTGGCAACTAACATAGATTATATATGTACGGTAGGTGCACACTGTACTCCATTGCACAACACTGTACTTAGAGGTACAATGAATTACAACTTTTACATGTTTGATTGACTTTAATTAATATAGATGTATAGATTAATATATTCATTTTCTGCACACAGTTCCATCAGACTGTGAATCTGCATGTCAAGTTTTATATTCATTCTGAAAAGGAGCATGGGCCAGTATCTGCCTTCAAGAGGTCTTTTGGTGTGTGCAACTTATCTTGGATAATAGAGCGTTGACATTCAACCACAGGTCACCTCGGGTCACCTTCGTCACTGCGCTTCACGGTAGACAGAGCCTAATCAAGTCTTACTGCAGGGCTTGACACTAACACTTGCCCACTTGCCCGGGACAAGTAAAAAAAATGGTGGGGCAAGTGAAGACTGCTACCTTGTTGCCCGATCGGGCAAGTGTGCAACTTAGTGCACTATAACACAACACAAGATAAATTTGTCTTGAAGGCAGTCATTGCACTCTGCGTCTGTGTCTTTCCCTGCTTTCTAGCTATCCACAATTCCAGGCTGGATTTGAGAAACAAAACAGGCAAATTAACATACACATCAAAATGACCTAATCTTCTACATTCTCTAGTTGTGTAGACCTGGGCTAATTAAGATGGTGAATTTTAACTCTTGAGAGTGTAAAAATGAAACCAAATGGACCCGCAAGGGTCCATTTGGTTTCATTTTTACGTTCTCAAGAGTTACATCTGGTTAACTAACTTAACTGGGGACCACCTGGAACCCTTTCAAGGATTAATTTTTGGGGGACAAGTGACCATGACCTGAGGGCAAGTAGAACCTGACTTGCACTTGCCCGATGGGCAAGTACCTCGGAGACCTTAGTGTCAACCCCTGCTTACTGTAAGACATACAGTACAGTAGCCTGATTTACAGTAGCCGTTTTTAGTTAGTTGGTTCCCTTTGTTCGTTGTAGACCAGTGTCGTATGCCAAAGCATTCTACAAGCACACAATCAGTGCAACGCATTGGGAGCTTTTAGATCTGCTATTTGCAGGCATTCAATACAGGCTTACTACAGAGGCAACTTTTTCTCTTTGCATTAAATGTCAGTGCTATTTCTCCATTCATTACTGTATACTCTACCATTGTTAATCCTGCAACCTGTTCCTGGTTACTGTGCTGTTACTGTCTTTGGCACCTCACATATAATACTGTATAACAACATCGCTGTATATATCGTAACCACCATGTAACGTCAGGCAGACAACATTTACCAAAAAATTAAAGTAGTTGATAGTCCTACTCTGTCTGCATTAGTCTATGGGCTTGTTTTACTGAATGGGATGGGAATTGAATGGAGTAAATGTAAATGTTATATAAGGTCAAAGTATTGCTGTTATCTTTGGTTGCCAATGGGTCAGTGACCATGCAAAATATGTTCTTTTTTGGTCGATTACGCAATGATGCGTCAGTCTGGGTAGGCATCACAGGTCATTCAGTGTTACTGATTATTTTCTAAGTACAAGAGTTTGGCAGAGTACTGCATGTACCGAGTCGATGTTTCCTCACTATGCAATCTGAGGCACGAAAACTGCAGTTGGTCAATGTGTGATCTATTTTTTTTGTACTTGGAGTGCCGTCACCTCTCTGGGATTTGTTGATTGGTTTCAAATTGTTAAAACGTTCTTTGCTTTGTAAAAAAAAAAAAAAAAAAAAAAAAAAAAAAAAAAAAGAGAGAGAAAAAAAGAAAAAAAGAAAGAAAGAAAATGATTATGTTATGATAGTCCACTATGGCACCATTGGAGGTGCAACAAAGAAAGCAGAAATACCATTTCTCTGTATGAAATAATCTGGCCTAGGTCTATCTTTAAGTTTCTATTAAAATTAAAACCCGAGCTCTTTGCTAAATATGAGAAATTCCGTATTTTTCATGGTGATTCTGTTCCATTCCTGTGCACATTTTAATGAGACACTCGGCCTGCTTCACACCTCAAATACTAATACACTTATTGATACTCTCAGATAACCACTGCAATTAGACTATCATAAAAAAAAATATATCAACAAACACATGTGTGATGTCAGCACGATATTGGAAACAATTGGTCCCAAATAATGGTCCCAGCTCATCTTAGAAGTACAGTCATCCGCAAGCATAAATTGCCCCACATCTCTTCCTATTGTTGTACCAGGGAATTATTCAGCCTATATACTGACAAATTCACACGCATCAATAACACCGCTGCCAGGTTAATTGTTCTTCCACCCCCAACCTGGCAGAGCTAAACAATACTTCAATAGAAAAGGACATCATACAACATCATGCCACACAATTGCCACCGACCTCAACCTACTGACCTAACTAAACAACACTGCAGAAAAAACATGATCCCTGCACTACAGCCATAATAACCATGTTACAAATAGGCCTAACTGACTCTACAGCCCTGAGTGTATGGCTGTCTGTCATGTTCTCAACAAACATGGGCAAATCCACCTCCTGCAGTACATGTGGAATGCCTGACTCATTCCCTAAAAAAAATGCAAATCACTTGCTTCCTTTAATAAAAAGGTCTTAAAATCCACCTTTCAGAAAACCTATTTTCCCAACCTGTCTTTTTAATGATTGATTATTTGAGTCTTTTTTCAGTGCTTTCCGTAAGGCTAAGCATTTGACTTACTCGCTACTGTTTACATTTCTTCTAAACCAGTAAGATATTCTGATGGTGGTAAGAGGTTATATGCACGCACGAGTGCTGCCAGTTTGGCGTGGGGGTTCAGATCAACATGTGGAATTAATTCTGTACTGACCATATATGGAGCGTGTCTTGAGTGTGGACGGTTTTAACAACATAATGAATGTCAGAGCAGGTCAGCACTATATATGGAGATCGTAAGGCCTGTTTGAGAACTCTAGTTCTTGCCAGCTGCCAGGCGTGGTGTATTAATAACTTTAAGACAAACCCATCTAGAGTTTAGGATAGGTATTGGTCAAAAGGAGGACACTGATGAGGAATGATAGGCCTGCTGGCCTAATGGTCCAAGATGCATGCCACATAATATTGGCTCAAGCCTGACGGCGTGTTCCGTGTTAGAGTCCCGTTCATGATGACCTTTGCTGTACGTCTCTCCCCTTCTCTCTGTCAGTCTGTCTTCACTGTAACTATCAAAAAAGCCAAAAAACAACAAAACAAATATCTAAAGTCTAAGCTACAAACTGCAGCTCTAGATTCAAACCTGTTCTATTAATTCTGTGAATGTAGGGAGCAATGGCACTGCTGGCACTGAAAGATCGATGTGCGGGGGCCACTGGCATCGGTCAAACAAAGCTTACGATAACCTACATTTACTGTAATGATAGTATTACATTAAATCTGCCAAAAATAAAAGTGGAGAATGGGAGGAAAGTTCAGCACAAGGCTGTAGACGTGTACTGATCAGGCCCAAGGCCCGGCCCGACTATTTATCATAATTTAGACACAGGCCGGCTCTAAATGTTGGGTCTGGTCGGTTTTGTGCAGAATTTGAAAACTGTACACTAGTCAAAGTTGGGGGGTGGGGGTTTGGGGGTGATATAATTGGGTGATGTAATGGTGAAGTAATTGTCAGGTGAACTAGAAATATCTAGCAACTAGAAATAATGTGTGGTTGCCGCAGTTGCTTGTTTCGGCCCCTTGCACTAATTTTGGCAGTCGGTTATGATGTCGACTTTTCAATTCATCCCTGTGATCATGTGGAATTGGGAGGTGATTTATACGCCCCAAAACACGTTTTTGCAATGGTTACGTTTTGCACTTTGTGGCGTCCCCCATGGATGAAAATGGAAATAATTTTGGCTCCCTGTTGGTGCCACCAGTCACAACATGTGATTAAAATTTGGTGAGGTTTGGACATTTGGTGAATGATTTGTGGCATTTATTTGTGAAATAGGCCCCTTCCACTAACTTTGGAAGCCAATTATGGTCAACCGCGATACGCATAATCAAAATTCTGTCTGGTCACTTTTATCGGATAGGTCCAGAGAGCATGTGTGCCAATTTTGTGAGATTTGAACAAAATATGTAGGAATAGGGGCAAAAAGTGTGTTTTGGACAAATTTCAAATTGGTGGAAAAACGTTACTGGTGGAAATGGGCGTGGCTTACATGGAGAGATGCGACATGACCCAAAGAATGCTGGAAAAAAATAATTTTAAATTAACGACCTAAGGTTCAAGAGTTATGGGCCAAAACGTAAAGTGGGCTGTTATAGCGCCACCATGAGGCCGACCGATAACATTTTAAATTTAAATAATTTTTAAAAAATATTCCTAACCTGCTCCCCAAGTTTTGTAACAATAGCCCTTGTTGAACTTGAGTTTTTGCGCTTTCCCATTCATTTCAATGGGGAAAAATATTCCACAAATGAATTAATATAAATTAAACAATAAGACATATCTCTTAGCAAGACACAAGCACACGATTCTTATTTTTTGTTCAATTTGATATATGGCTCAAGTTTGTACAGTCAAAATTGTGGGAGGAGTAGGGTACTAAACTTTGTTACCTAGAGAAAATAATAAAGTGTTACAATGGCCTGGTTGCCCTTTCGGCAACCACAGTTACAATAGTCTGGTTGACCTTTCGGGCAACCACACTAATAAGAGACCTAAAGACCTAAGAGAACTAAAGTCATAAGTATTATCCCGCACTGCTCAGTAGGCCATGGCCTAGGCTACTTGTGCGCAACACACAATAAGTACATACTCTTCCGGGTGCTAATCTAGATTTGAAAAACTAAATCTTATTTGATTGTGCCTGCTTCCAGGAACACAATGTATTTTCTCATGTCCCATTGTTTACAGTATAGCTGACGTTTGGACTGCTTTTTATTTTAAGAATATTTATATGGTTTATAATTTATATTGAAAAAATAACATTATGACAAAGATAAGTGTGCTGGGAGTGGGAGGGATGGGAAAGGGAGAAAATGTGGTTGGGGAAATCATCTGTTTTGATTTGTGCAAAATTGCGCTGGATTAAGAGTGATTAAAGCCTCAATACTAGGCTATTTGCTCTGTGTAATACATATACAGGTAGGTAACTGATACATCTGTCATGGTCTGAGGCAGACCATGAACCTATGCCATGAACCCATGTCAGCCCTGGCCAGCCACATCCCCGACCCCTTCCAATCAGCAGGCTCGTGCACTCACCTGTTTCCAACCAGGTCGGCCATTGGGCTACAAGGGAGGTCTCCCGGTGGGCCACGGCCTGTAGGGAGACGATGATTAAAAGCACTCGTTTTCAACCTTTTTGATCCCAGGGCACACTATTCATTCAGAATTTTGAGCTACGGAGGACCACTATTTGATAACATTTTAGCCCCCACAGACCCTTATTTTGCTTTTGTCCACAATTCCAGGCTAGCTCTGGTCCAGAGCTCCACTGCTTCTGAGTCTGACTTGCATTGGAGCTCTGTTGGTCTCCGTGCATTCGGCCATTACTGCACCCGACCAGCCTCTCTTCTCTAGTGGATATATAAAGAACGTTTTACCTACTCACCAAAATAAACACGTCTTGTGTCATTAGAAAGCCTACTTACCTTGGTGGTCGCACTCTTAGCCTCCCACCACACAGATAAATTGGACTTTTTGGCCAGAACGCGATCGTTTTTCACCGGAAAAACAACCAGGATTTGCGCCCTCTACCGATATTGCCAATAGAAAAGTTCCATAGGAAATATTTTTCCTTGAGTGAAAAACGATCGCGTTCTGGCCAAAAAGTCCAATTTATCCGTGTGGTGGGAGGCTAAGAGTGCGACCACCAAGGTAAGTAGGCTTTCTAATGACACAAGACGTGTTTATTTTGGTGAGTAGGTAAAACGTTCTTTATATATCCACTAGAGAAGAGAGGCTGGTCGGGTGCAGTAATGGCCGAATGCACGGAGACCAACAGAGCTCCAATGCAAGTCAGACTCAGAAGCAGTGGAGCTCTGGACCAGAGCTAGCTTTTGTCCACAATTCCAGGCTGGATTTGGGGAAACAAAACAGTCAAACATACAGACCAAAATGAGCATTCATCTTATCTTCTACATTTTCTAACTAGACTTGGGCCAATTTAAATTAATATTCTAACTCTTGAGAGTGTTAACATGAAACCAAATGGACCCACAAGGGTCCATTTGGTTTCATGTTTACGCTCTCAAAGACTTACATCTGGTTAACCAACTATACCAGGTAGGTCCATCACACGCTGGTTGTGGTGGGCCGGTCTAGGCCATATGGAGTTGGAACAACAGATGTTCAGGAGGAGGAGGAACTCACCATAGCCCCACCTTTCACGCCACCTCCACCTGCCCTACGCCAACTACCCCCCCCCCCCCCCCCCCCCCCCCCCCCCCCCCCCACACACACACACACACACACACACACACATGCCACTCCACCCTCTTCACCAATCCACCCGAGTCTATATATGTCCGCCCTAAACGTCCCGGCATCCTCCATGCTTTTCGTATCCCTCCACCACCCCAATCACCGCCTCAAACCGGGCGCCTCCACCACGGCTCCGCCCAATCTACTCCACCTGGCCTCCCTCTTACTTCAGGTTCCTACGGGGGGATCGTGGCTGCCAGAACTATGAGCCATTCGCCACACGACCCCCTCCCCAAAGTCTCCAGGGTCAGCGACCCCCCGGAACCTCCACCTCCTGTAAGTCACCAGAACCATGACACCAGAACCACCATCCATCCACCATCCATCTCTCAAACCAAAGTCCAGCAAATCTCCCAACTCTTTAACAATGGTGAGTTCATACTACTAGTGAAATCACGCTAAAAATGTTTGGGCTGATTTTTTTTGCCCAGTCCACCACTGTTTCCAACTGCCTCATCAGCCAACCTGTGAACACTTGCCTTCTTACCTGACTCTCTGCAGTCTGCACTCTACTTTGTCAGTTCATACTTCTGTGTTTGGTTATGCCTTGTCTTTTTGTCCTATGGAACCCGCCTTGAAGCTCATGGTAATTTGCCTGTAACCTTCTTTTTTTTTGCACTGCTTATTCCTTTGTTTGCTTTGTAATAGTTGTAAGTTTGCCTTTTCTGCTCATAATTAAATCTTTTGATTGCATTCTGCTCGCTCATCTTTACTCTGCATTTGGATTGAATAGCTTGTTTGCCAACCATAACATCATGTGGCCTTGTGCTTCTAAATATTGAACAATAGAGGGAGCTATTACACTCTTTGAAGAAAATAATGAAATAGCCTACAAAACTCTGGTGGCACTTATACCTCTATGAATGTGTTCAACTCCAGGCTCTAGACTTCACACACCTCTTTATGGAAAGGAATTGGACAATGGAGTAGGGAGGGAAGTATATGCCAATCTCAACATATGGAAACAACCAGCATTTCCTACAAGGGTCAGTGGGAGAATGGGTGGGGCTCATACTGCTTAGCACCTCATTTTCCGACTCTGTTCTTAATGTTTACAAGGAAAACCTCTAGATTTTAGTGGTATAATAACACTATTGTGTTGGTATGGAAACTGTAAGGGAATCCCATAACTACATAAAGGTCACTTGTGGAGGATCCTATGTTAAGCATGTTTTCAATCAGAGTTAGTGTGGTACTACTAAGTAAGTCAAACATCTATTGATACACAAAACTTGTGCAAAAACCTGCATAAAACTGGGATTGTTGGGTGTTTCTGGGTCAAACCTCCTCCAGGCGACCTGGTCAAAACTGATCAGTGTGTCATTAGTTCTTTAAAGTGACACTAGTTCATTAGCTTACTAAACCGAACCATATATTTAACAACATGACATGGTGGCGTGTAACATGTAAAATGTCCAGTGCCTGAAGGGATTGGAGTTAAATGTACAGTAACTAATCACACGCAGTGGCAGTGGAGGAAAGGCAGGAGAGAGGCGGTGGCATGACATGGGAGTATTGGGGGAGGTTGAAAGACAAGGCAGCCTGCAGGAATTTGCATCAGAGTTCCTCATGAAACTAGACCAGTGGGTACAGCCTATATATACTGTACTGTATTTCAGAAAATAAGTCATTAGAGCTGGTACAAGGAACAGAATTGGAGATATTTGTTGCTACATTTCTATGCAGCAATAATAAATACAGTTCATTCATAATGCCTCATCGTGCCCTCCCATTTATCCCATTTGGCAAATGCTCCCTCTGATGTGGTTCATTTGAATTCAGGAAGGAAGTTTATTCCTCAGAGTAATGTTTTGCCTCTTTTAGTTCAAGCTCATGGACCACTTACCGCTGCTTGTATACATTGGCAGTTAGCTCTATATCGGCAGGCTATCAGCAAGTGGCGAGGGGAACACGTCATGCATTCTTCCTGCATAGGCTCTTAAGTGCAGCACCTAGATAACCTCAGCAAGAGAGCTTTGTTACAAAGCCAACATATTTGCCCTTGGATACTTCCCTTTGTCAACGTAGGAAACACTGTGGTTTGCTGCCAGTCAGTGAAATGGTGGAATATGCAAAATGGAGGGAGTATATACTATGACTACGAGAGTTGAGATATTGAAGTATAGAAAATATATGACAACTATGTAATAATTGAAGCGTGGAGCAATTCGAACATATCATATAATCCAGCGAAGCGTTAGTTCATTGAGGCACGGAGGGCAGAAGGTTTATTTAATTCCCCTTATTTTCAATCAGTATTCATTCTGTTCCTTTAAATCTGCAGTCTCTCCATGTCAACTCCCCTCACTCTCATTGGCGTCACCATGTCAACTCCCCTCACTGTCATTGGCTGTCAGCTAGTCAGTCACACCCACATTCAATCATGTGCCCTATATAAGCAGTCTATTCTTTCTCCCTCTCTCTCTGTCTCTTCCTGCTAAGCTGACTCTGTCCTGTTGATCAGATATGTATTCAAATTTCCTCCACCTCCCCGGCCTCCTCCCTGTGGCACCAGTTCCGAGTACATGAGTCTCTGATTAATCATGATTTAAGGGTTGTAACTATTGTGGTATCTAGTTCTGTTATGGTATCCATGTTTACTGTGGACTATGATATTTTCTGTATCCATGTAGTTCATGCATTTTGGATAAATGTTGTAATGTCTCATGTCAGTCTGCACTGGATACGATGCTCACGTGTTAATGTCTTGTATTTTACTGTACCTTGGCTCTGCTCAGGGGGGTTGTTGATATCTCAAGCTGTGTCTTGATGCACAGGTAATCGGAGATATCAAATGTGATATCAGACCTATGACTAAGTTCATAGATCGTCTGATATCACATGAGCAAGAGCCATGCCGCCATACAAACATGCAAAAGCTTTGCAATAAATGGTCTATGGTCAATCTTATTCTGAGCCGAAGTGTGTCAATGAACTGTATGTTCACTTCCTGTGCACATCATACTTGTATTTGTACTACTACTGTATAATACTGGGCCGTAATACACCATATAGATCTATTGCCGGTAATTGCGAACGCAGTGAGCAAGATTACTATGTAAACCTTGCAGAAATGTCTGACTGTGCGTGCATCACACTCCATAATTGAGAATGCCTGCATGACCCAAATAATAAGTCCATGTGGGAGGCCAACAGCACTCACTTCCTCCAACGCTTTGCTTCTTCCTATCCTACTGGTCATATAGCCTGCCCTAGAATCATATTCCACAATATAGGCTAAGAACCAATAAGACAAGTGTGCAAGTTGACTCTGGGGAGTCGGTTCTCCTTCATTTCTGTGCTTTGTGTGCTTCCTCCTATCTCCTGGTCTCTGTGTCCTGGTCTATATTTACTCTCCTTTCATCCCCTCCTTCATAGCCCCCTCCTCTCTCGCTCTCTCTCTCTCACACAGATGCCTCACAGTGCCCAGTCTGTGGATTCAGTTATGAATGAGCATGATGAAGTGATAAGCTATGTAAATTGCTTACTGTCGTTCCAGTCATTCAAAGGGGATTGACTCTTTATTTAAACGTGCTCTCTGGGCATTGGCAAAGAATGTTAAGGCAGATAACGTTAACAGGTTTTGGACCGAGGCAGCATCACACATACATGCACGGACACACGCATGCGTACGCACACACACACACGCACGCACGCACGCACGCGTGTGCGCACACATGCACACAGACACACAAAATGAAGAGGTAATGGGGAAGGGCAATAAAAAGAGTCAAGGTTTGAGTTATCCATGTTATTTTAACCTCCTCTGGTCAGTGCCTGGAGCACATATTCACATTATTTTAAGTTAGTCATTGCAAAGGGATAGGGAGGGAAACACATGCAGTCAAACACACCCATATAATCCCCTGGCACACACACACACATTCAAGGACTGAAAACCAGTATATTTTTTGCTGATATCTGTAGTTTCGGGCTGTTATGAGCAAGAGGGAACAATGAGTTAAGGTCAGGAAAACATGGTGGACATGGTATAGCATTCCTGACTAAGTCAACTCTGCCTTCCCATGCAGGATGTGCAATAGATTCACATCTAGTGTTTACAATTCTTTTACATTTATGACACTAT